>JARFJB010001939.1:785000-1132500 GCA_036346205.1 Vesta saturnalis | reverse complement strand
GTGTGTGTGTGTGTGTGTGTGTGTGTGTGTGTGTGTGTGTGTGTGTGTGTGTGTGTCTGTCTGTGTCTGTATCTGTGTCTGTGTCTGTGTCTGTGTCTGTGTCTGTGGCTGTATCTGTGCATATGTCTGTGTCTGTGTCTGTGTCTGTGTCTGTGTCTGTGACTGTGTCTGTGCATATGTCTGTGTCTGTGTCTGTGTCTGTGTCTGTGTCTGTGTCTGTGTCTGTGTCTGTGTCTGTGTCTGTGTCTGTGTCTGTGTCTGTGTCTGTGTCTGTGTCTGTGTCTGTGTCTGTGTCTGTGCCTGTGTCTGTCTCTGTGTCTGTCTCTGTGCCTGTGTCTGTGTCTGTGTCTGTGCGTGTCTGTGTCTGTGTCTGTGTCTGTGTCTGTGTCTGCGTCTGTGTCTGTGTCTGTCCGTGTCCGTGTCCGTGTCCGTGTCTGTGTCTGTCTGTGCCTGTGTCTGTGTCTGTGTCTGTGTCTGTGCCTGTCTTTTTTTTTTAATAATCTTTATTCAGCATGCACCATTAACATATTACATGCATAATTATCTTTTATATCATCAATTTAACTAGTGTTCATTATATACATTTCAACAGTGATAATAATATTCATAAGTTACTACGTGTCTAACTGCCTGACATTAAAATTAATACATGTAACTACTATGCAGCAATAAATATTAGGTCTGTGCCATTATCTAATATTTAGTATTTTCTTGTGCTTCCGTCTGTCTACATAACATGGACAATTTTGTCTAGGGCAGAATGATTTTCATTAATTTTTTCATTTTTCGCGTATTTGTTCCTATTTACGCAATTAATACATTTATGTTCCTCCTTTACTGCCTTACATTCTCTTAGACTGTGATTTTCTGCACATATAGGACAAATTGTTTCACCTTTGCAATCTTTTGCCCTATGTTTAAATTTAGAACATTTAAAACATCTGTTTACATTTATATAATCCTCAATTTTACAAATACTCCATCCCAATTTCAACTTCTTGTTTAATAATTTTAATCTTGCTGTAGAGTTAACTTCAACTATTAAATTTGACAATTTTCTGTGTTACTTCTATGGCTTTTGGAATGTAAATCCTCGTTTAAATTTAATTCAGGATTTTGTAAATTTATAATTTCTTTCGCACTTTCTAAACTTATTTCTTCCGGAATGTTATATATAATCATTTGAGGATCTCTTAACTTTGAATAAACAGCTTCCAAATGATTTCCACAAACTTCATTTATTTTATTTTGCAGTAATTCTGCCTCTTTTTGGGTTTCAGATTCAATCAAAATTCTACCATCTCTTAAAGATTTAAATATATTAATGCCAATTTGTAGTTCAGTAGGGTTCACTTTAAATTTAATTTGCGTCTTTATTAAATCAACAATCTGCCTTAGATTTTACGAACACTTTAAATTTTTTATTTTCACTTGTATTTGAAATATTTTTGACAGTTTTCGAATATGTCAATTTTCTATCAATTTTAAGGTTTGGAGGATTTAATTCAGGCAAATCCTTTTGGTGCTGGGCCAAATTAACAATTTCAGCATCCTTAGTCTTTATATTATTCACTAATTTGACATAAATTTTACAAGCTTGAAACAGATTTAAAAATATCTTGACGTAAACTGTTTTTTAAATTTCCACTTTTTTCACAAACATTAACCAGTGCTCGAAGTGATTCTTCAAATACTTCATCAATATTGTCTGTGTGTGTGTGTGTGTGTGTGTGTGTGTGTGTGTGTGTGTGTGTGTGTGTGTGTGTGTGTGTGTGTGTGTGTGTGTGTGTGTGTGTGTGTGTGTGTGTGTGTGTTGTGTGTCTGTGTGTCTGTGTGTCTGCGTGTGCTGCTGTGTCTGCGTGTGTCTGCGTGTGTCTGCGTGTGTCTGCGTGTGTCTGCGTGTGTCTGAGTGTGTCTGCGTGTGTCTGCGTGTGTCTGCGTGTGTCTGCGTGTGTCTGCGTGTGTCTGCGTGTGTCTGCGTGTGTCTGCGTGTCTGTGTCTGCGTGTGTCTGCGTGTGTCTGCGTGTGTCTGGTGTGTCTGCGTCTGTGTCTGTGTCTGCTTGTCTGTGTCTGTGTCTGTCTGTGTCTGCTGTCTGTGTCTGTGTCTGTGTCTGTGTCTGTGTGCTGTCTGTGTCTGTGTCTGTGTCTGTGTCTGTGTCTGTCTGCTGTGTCTGTGTTCTGCTGTGTCTGTGTCTGGTGTTCTGTGTCTCGTGTCTGTGTGTCTGTGTCTGGTGTGTCTGCTGTGTCTGTGTCTGTGTTCTGTTGTCTGTGTCTGTGTGCTGTGTCTGTGTGTTCTGTGTTCGTGTGTGCTGTGTCTGTGTCTGTGTCTGTGTCTGGTGTGTTCGTGTGTCTGTGTGTGTCTGTGTCTGTGTGTCTGTGTGTCTGCTGTGTCTGTGTGTCTCGTGTGTCTGTCTGTGTCTGTGTGTCTGGTGTGTCTGTGTGTCTGTGTCGTGTGTGTGTCTGTGTCTGTGTCTGTGTGTCTGCGTTGTGTCTGTGTCTGTGTCTGTGTGCTGTGTCTGTGTCTGTGTCTGCTGTGTCTGTGTGTCTGTGTCTGTGTCTGTGTCTGTGTCTGTGTCTGGTTGTGTCTGTGTGTGTCTCTGTGTCTGTCTGTGTCTGTGTGTGTTCTGTGTCTGTGTCTGTGTCTGTGTGTCTGTGTGTCTGTGTGTCTGTGTCTGTGTGTCTGTCGTGTCGTGTGTTTGCTGTGTGTCTGTGTCTGTGTCTCGTGTGTTCTGTGTTGTTGCTGTGTCTGTGTGTGTCTGTGTCTGTGTGTCTGCGTCTGTGTGTCTGCTGTCTCTGTCGTGTGTCTGTGTGTGTCGTCGTGTGTCTCGTGTGTCTGTGTCTGTGTGTCTGTGTTCTGCGTGTGTCTGTGTCTGTGTTTCTGTGTCTGTGTTGTCTGCGTGTGTCTGTGTGTCTGTTCTGTGTCTGTGTGTCTGTGTCTGTGTCTGTGTTCGTGTGTCTGTCGTGTGTCTGCGTGTGTCTGTTCTGTGTCTGCTGTGTCTGTGTGTCTGGTGTGTTGCTGCGTGTGTCTGTCGTGTGTCTGTGTGTGTGTGTCGTGTGTCTGCATGTGTCTGTGTGTCTGCGTGTGTCTGTGTGTCTGGTGTGTCTGTGTGTCTGGTGTGTCTGTGTTTCGTGTGTCTGGTTGTGTCTGGTGTGTGTGTGTGTTCTGTGTTGTGTCTGTGTCTGTGTCTGTGTGTCGTGTCTGTGTGTCTGTCGTGTGTCGTGCTGTGTCTGTGTGTCTGCTGTGTCTGTGTGTCTGGTGTGTCTGCGTCTGTGTCTGGTGTCTGTGTCGTGTGTCTGCGTGTGTCTGTGTGTGTCGTGTCTGCTGTGTCTGTGTGTTGCGTGTGTGTGCGTGTGTGTCGTGTGTGTGCTGTGTTGCTGTGTCTGTGTGTTGCGTGTGTCTGCGTGTGTCTGTCTGTGTGTGCTGTGTCTGTGTCTGTGTCTGTGTGTCTGTGTGTGTCTGTCTGTGTCTGTGTCTGTGTCTGTGTCTGCTGTGTCTGTGTCTGTGTGTCTGTGTCTGTGTCTGTGTCTGTGTCGTGTGTCTGTGTCTGTGTCTGGTGTTCTGTGTTCTGTCTGTGTCTGTGTCTGTGTCTGTGTCTGTGTCTGTGTCTGCTGTGTTCTGTGTCTGTGTGTCTGTGTCTGTGTCTGTGTCTGTGTCTGTGTCTGTGTTGTGCTGTGTCTGTGTCTGTGTCTGTGTCTGTGTGTCTGTGTCTGTGTCTGGTGTCTGTGTCTGTGTGTCTGTGTGTCTGTGTCTGTGTCTGTGTCTGTGTCTGTGTTCTGTGTCTGTGTCTGTGTCTGTCTCTGTGTCTGTGTCTGTGTCTGTGTCTGTGTCTGTGTCTGTGTGTCTGTGTCTGTGTCTGTGTCTGTGTCTGTGTCTGTGTCTGTGTCTGTGTCTGTGTCTGTGTCTGTGTCTGTGCTGTGTCTGTGTCTGTGCTGTGTCTGTGTCTGTGTCTGTGTGTCTGTGTCTGTGTCTGTGTCTGTCTGTGTCTGTGTCTGTGTCTGAGTCAGTGTCTTTGTCTGTCTGTGTGTCTGTGTCTGTGTCTGTGTCTGTGTCTGTGTCTGTGTCTGTGTCTGTGTCTAGTCTGTGTCTGTGTCTGTGTCTGTGTCTGTGTCTGTGTCTGTGTCTGTGTGTCTGTGTCTGTGTCTGTGTCTGTGTCTGTGTCTGTGTCTGTGTCTGCTGTGTCTGTGTCTGTGTCTGTGTCTGTGTTGTCTGTTGTGTCTGTGTCTGTGTTGTGTCTGTGTGTGTCTGTGTGTGTGTGTGTGTGTGTTGTGTGTGTGTGTGTGTGTGTGTGTGTGTGTGTCTGTCTGTGTCTGTCTGTGTCTGTGTCTGTGTTGTGTCTGTGTCTGTGTCTGTCTCTGTGTCTGTGTCTGTTCTGTGTCTGGTCTGTGGCTGTGTCTGTGCTTGTCTGTGTCTGTGTCTGTGTCTTTGCTGTGTCTGTGCTTGTCTGTGTCTGTGTCTGTGTCTGTCTCGTGTCTGTGTCTGTGTCTGTGTCTGTGTCTGTGTCTGTGTGTCTGTGTCTGTGTCTGTGTCTGTGTCTGTTCTGTGTCTGTCTCTGTGTCTGTGTCTGTGTTCTGTTCTGTGTCTGTGTGTCTGTGTCTGTGTCTGTGTCTGTGTCTGTGTCTGTGTCTGTGTCTGTGTCTGTGCTGTGTCTGTGCGTGTCTGTCTGTGTCTGTGTGTTGCTGTGTCTGTGTCTGTGTCTGTGTCTGTGTCTGTGTCTGTGTCTGTGTCTGTGTCTGTGTCTGTCTGTGTCTGTGTCTGTTCTGTGTCTGTGTCTGTGTGTGTGTGTGTGTGTGTGTGTGTGTGTGTGTGTGTGTGTGTGTCTGTCTGTGTCTGTCTGTGTCTGTGTCTGTGTCTGTGTCTGTGTCTGTGTCTGTCTCTGTGTCTGTGTCTGTTCCTGTGTCTGCGTCTGTGGCTGTGTCTGTGCATATGTCTGTGTCTGTGTCTTTGGCTGTGTCTGTGCATATGTCTGTGTCTGTGTCTGTGTCTGTGTCCGTGTCTGTGTCTGTGTCTGTGTCTGTGTCTGTGTCTGTGTCTGTGTCTGTGTCTGTGTCTGTCTCTGTGTCTGTCTCTGTGTCTGTGTCTGTGTCTGTATCTGTGCGTGTCTGTGTCTGTGTCTGTGTCTGTGTCTGTGTCTGTGTCTGTGTCTGTGTCTGTGTCTGTGTCTGTGTCTGTGCCTGTGTCTGTGGCAGTGTCTGTGTCTGTGACTGTGTCTGTGTCTGTGTCTGTGTCTGTGTCTGTGTCTGTGTCTGTGTCTGTGTCTGTGTCTGTGTCTGTGTCTGTATCTGTGTCTGTGTATGTGTCTGTGTCTGTCTGTGTCTGTATCTGTGACTGTGTCTAAGTCTGTGTCCGTTTCTGTGTCTGTGTCTGTGTCTGCGTCTGCGTCTGCGTGTCTGTGTCTGTGTCTGTGTCTGTGTCTGTGTCTGTGTCCGTGTCCGTGTCCGTGTCCGTATCCGTGTCCGTGTCCGTTTCTGTGTCCGTGTCCGTGTCCGTGTCCGTGCCCGTGTCCGTGTCCGTATCCGTGTCTGTGTCTGTGACTGTATCTGTGTTTACGTCTGTGTGTGTGTGTGTGTGTGTGTGTGTGTGTGTGTGTGTGTCTATAGATACAGATGTGCCTGTGTCTGTGTGTGTGTGTGTTGTGTCTGCGTCTGCGTCTGCGTCTGCGTCTGCGTCTGCGTCTGTCTGCGTCTGCGTCTGCGTCTGCATCTGCGTCTGCGTCTGCGTCTGGTCTGCGTCTGCGTCTGCGTCTGCTCTGCGTCTGTCGTCTGTCTGTCTGTCTGCGTTGCGTGTGTCGTGTGCGTGCTGTCGTGTGCGTTGTGTCTGTGTGGTGTGTGTGTGTGTGTTGTGTGTGTGTGTGTGTGTGTGTGTGTGTGTGTGTGTGTGTGTGTGTGTGTGTGTGTGTGTGTGTGTGTGTGTGTGTGTGTGGTGCGTGTCGTGTCGTGCGTGCTGTGCGTGTTACGTGCGTGCGTTGGTACGTGCTTACGTGCGTGCGTGCGTGCGTGCTTTCGTGCGTGCGTGCGTGCGTGCGTGCGTGCGTGCGTGCGTGTGTGTGTGTGTGTGTGTGTGTGTGTGTGTGTGTGTGTGTGTGTGTGTGTGTCTTTCTGTGTGGATATATGTCAGTATCCACGATAGCTGCAGAACGAAACTACTTACGTTCTTTTGTATTTAAGCTGTCTTCATTTGACTTAGAGCCACAGGCGAAGAGTAGGGTTTATTAGGGGCAGTTTTTTTTATCAAATATTTCTAAAACAGCTGCATATTTCCGAGATATAAAAATACCTAGATATAGGCCTTAAACTCATCGCTTAATTATATTCTATGCAATTTTTTGATATGTCGCGTAATTCAGCGGCAAAAGAGATAGAATTTAAGTGTTAGTTCAAATTTTTTCATTATCTGAACAACGATTAAGTTTATAAGTAAAAGTATAGATGAATTTTTTAAAGGAAATTTAATTTTAGATAAATTTTCTTTATAAAATTTTTTAATGGAATACGAATTAAATGTAAAAATGAAATAAACATGATTGAAATTGCTGAAGCTGTATTATCGATATTTTTATAGAAGCCGGCGGCTTTTGATTTTTTTTATGGTAAGAAGTATTCGTCTATGACTCTCTATCTGATATGAAGTTTTAAACGTCATTCTTACATAGATTATTGTGACTGTCTTCGTTATGAATGTATAAAAAAGAGGGTGCATAGTTATCCTAAAAAAATCTGGTGTGGAACACCACACGACCTGTCTGTGTCAAACAGACGTTCAAAACTTCATGACAGGCAGAGGTTAATAGACATCTAGATACTAACTTAAATTAAAAGAAACGAAATAATTTTAGTTTCAATTTTTTTAGAAGCCACCCGCTTCTATAAATATATCGATAATACAGTTTCAGCATTTTCAATCATATTCATTTAATTTTTACATTTATTTCGCTTTACATTAAAAAAAATTATAAAGAAAATTTATGTAAAATTAATTTTTCTTTAAAAAATACAGTTACACTTTTTTTTATAAAATTAAACCTTATTCAGATAATGAAAAAAATTGAACTAACACTTAAATTCTTCCTTAGGAATTTTTTTGTCGCTAAATTACGCGTCATATCAAAAAATTGCATAGAATATAATTAATCTATATGTACAAGGTCTATATCTAGGTATTTTTATAACTTTAAAATATGCAGCTGTTTTAGAAATATTTGATAAAAACCAAAAACTGCCCCTCAAAACCCCCCTCTCCGCAGCTACATTTCTCCCAAAATCTAATCAGCACTAAGCCAAATGCAAACAAACTTAAATGCAAAATTATAAGCACGTAGGTATTTTAGTTCTGGAGTTATCGTGGATACCAACATACATCCACACAGACCATATGTAGGATGGAAGGTAAAAATTGAAATTAAAATTATTCCATTTCTTTTAAGTTAGTATCTAGATGTCTATTAACCTCTGTCTGTCATGAAGGTTCAAACGTCTTCTAGATATAGATTATTGTTTTTGCGTTTACAATATTGCCTATCTTAGTAATGAACTTATTATAAAAGAGGTTGCATAATTATCCTAAAAAAATATTATTAAAATTATTTCATTTCCTTTCATTTTACAAAGAGAAAGTGAAACGGACTAGTATTATTTTCTGTACGTTTAATTATGCGATATGAATCACTTTCGTACATGGTCGTTGAAAAAAAATGTTATTTATGTTAGGTATTATGCAAAAAAATTTGTTATAATTTATGAAACTTTTTGCGTTTAACATTGCTTAGTGTAATGAAAATGAACAAACCCTTTGTACGATGCATATTTCAAGCCCATTATTTAAATTGAAGAGGATGCTTAAAGATATTTAACAAGTTAGTTAACTTGTTGATGCCCAACAATCAGCTAAGATAAAAAATTATGCTCTCGCTAGCAATATAAAATGCAACACTTGCCGTTTTTGTCCAATATTTCACAATAATGCATATACTAACAATAAGTTTATTTTTGTTACTTCTTCAGCGCATCCTTTCCAGTTACAAAGTGTAGCTTTCACTATCTTCTACTTACTATTTGTCATTTCACTGGTGGTAAAAACCTGCACTTGTTATTTACTACCTCCCTAATATTTTTAATTAGCAAAATTGTTAACAAACACAAAAAGCAATATAAAAATACTCCCTTTCATGCATTATTGTACGTTACGTGTGTGCCCCGCTTGTACATGTATTCAGTGTTATTTAGCATAGTTAAGAATTTTTAAATTTTAAGACAACCAGGATTTGATTTCATTTTTACGTGGATCGAAATGGAGTTTTCAGTTGGCAACAGAAAAAATAGATCATTTCTACAGTGTCAGAAGCTTAATGCCCGACTATTATGACAACCGAGATCCCTTATCTGAAGAAATTCAAGCTGTCTTAAAAACAGGGTGAGTGTTAATTAAACAAGATTTGTAAAAACAAAATATATATTTTAGGGCAGTAACAGCTATAACTAACAAAGAAGGATCTGTTGAACCAATAACGGTTATTTTTGCATTTAACGAATCAGTAACATTAATGTCCTTACTTAAGGTAGTGTTTATGAGTCTTGATATTTTAATGAAAGAATATGATAGTACCACTATTTGTGGATTTAAATTGATTTGTGATTATGAGAAACTAGTAGGAGGTCACATGTTACAAGTAACACCAATGCTAGTAAAGAATTTTGTTGTATCCGTTCAAAGTATGTACCCTACGAGATTGAAAGAATTCGTTGGAGTAAGTACACCAAGGGCAATGGAAATAGCATATGAAACGCTGGCAAAACCATTTTTAAGTGAAAAACTAAGAGAAAGGGTTATACACACATTACGTTGTAATGCTTTACATTAATCAGGATTACTTTTTAGTTTCACTTTACTTCTGAACGTGCTTGGAAAAGGGAGGACGGTAGTGAGGTAAACCTCGCCTACCCAATAGAATGTGATGAAGGCATACTGCCACTTAAAGATATTTCAGGTATATCAAGTTTAAAAATATAGACATATATAAATTCTCTTCCAGATCGATGGAGTCAAAAAATATTGAGCTATAGGGATTGGTTCCTTGAAAATGATGGCAAAACTTGTGATGAACGCTTACGTATGAATAAGATTCGCAATGAATTAGATATGCATGGCTTGTTTAGAAAATTAAGTATTGATTAATCAAGTGATTGTGGTTTTTACGAATGTTATTAAATCATTATTTGTAATTTGCATTTTTTTACTATCAAGTAAGACATGTTTTTAACAAATAAAATAAAAGTCATGCTATATTTAAATGCATAAAATTTCTTTAATTTTCCGGGATTTCATAAATTATATCCCGGTATTGTAATTATATGTTAGGTAATACATTGACAACAAAAGCGTAACAGGGTATTTTGATTTATGATCAATTTTTTAAGCACTTATAGTTTACGAAACGTAACTAATGTTACGCAACTGACAATTTTAACGTGTCTTATAGTCGAACGATGCTACAAGCAATTTAAAGTAACTAAATTCATTTACGTAAAGTTTTCGTTTATAAAAATTTGATTGTACATAGGAAATTTTCATAGATTGCATCAAATTTTAAAGTATTACAAAATAAATCCTTCAGGTAAAACAAAATTGAGAATTTACAGAAATAAACTTTTATTGATGACTAAAATTACGACCTTTTGTTAAAAGGTAAATGTGAAAAAACTCTCGGACCTGTTCATTTCGTGTTAGAGATGCGGTGACATCACTTCCAGCATCTGACGGTGAGGATTCGAAATATCATTATTGGCCGAATTTAAATGTGGAAGGAAACGTTATCCTTTTGATGACGTCAAAAATGAATGGTAAAAATAGTTAGCTTTTGTTTAGCTTCCAGACGATCTTTAAACAATTACGACGTGACCCTATGCGCAAAATTCAATACGACCAATCAACCGTTTTGAATTGCCAGAATGACATTGTGCTTGCTTGATTACGTAACCCGTTTCGGATAAAATCAATAAGTATTATGTACAGAAGTTCTAAAAATTAATTGACGAAGTAAATTGTTTTAAAATTTTATTAAAACATTTAAATTTACAAAAGTGTTGCCTACAACAGGTTCGTTAAAAGGAAACATCACTGCAAAATAACACGTTTATCCGAACTTAGATGATCTTATCCTAACTTATCCGATCTTATCCGATCTTACCCGATCTTATCCTATTTTACCCGATTTTACCCAATCTTAGCTGATCATACCCGATCATATCCAATCTTATCCGAACTTATCCGATCTTATTCGTTCTTATCCGATCTTACCCGATATTACCCGGTCTTACCCGAACTTATCCGATCTTACGGGATTGTATCCGATCATATCCGATCTTATCCGATCTTACCCGGTCTTATCCGATCTTACCCGATCGTACCCGATCTAACCCGATCCTACCCCATCCTGCCCGATCTTCCTCGATCTTAGCAAAAAAAAAATTATACGTATATTTCCAATGATATGGTAGAATTAAATATTTATGCTTTAATTAATTAAAATTTGTAAAACTTCATAGGAAATAAATGAAAATGGGAAAAATGGTTGAAGTTCCTACAATTACTATTAATTTATTTATAGATATGCCCCTTAGGAGTCAAAGACGCTACACACAGGTCCAAGGTTAATGGTTCGGAGCACGAGTAGGTCTACCGCCAAGTGACGGCTTTCCAGAGGAAATTTCCCGGGTTATGTATTAGCTGGGCCCCCAGTACAGATAGGTTTCCTAAGGAACATTTCGGCATCGAATTTTACTATGAACCGAGTACCACAGGCGGAGCGCAAAAGCTTGCTCTGTACTTTTGGGTAAGTTCTAGGACTTAACAACCTCTTCAACCGATGCAATGCCGTTTTATTAAATTTTAATAAACAAAAAGAATAATTGATCTACCAAAGCAATTAAATTCAAGAAAATTAAAACGTACCTTTCAGATAAATAATAATCCTCAAGTTAACCCCAAAGGCAAAACACTCACTCACGCCACTATTGTATATTACCGAATAAGCAAACGGAAAACTTCACTCACTCACGTCACTGTTCCTTATATAACCGAACCGATTAAATGCCAGAATAACATTTGTTTAAGCTTACATGTAACTAAATTTGTTAACCTTAGCAAAGAATTGCGAGCAATTGGAAGGAAAGGATGAAACACCTGCGTAAAGTAATGTAGCGTAATATATAAGAAGTGTAAATTGCAATGTATGCATCAATTCCATTAACCGGGTCACAAGGAACCACATCGTGCTCCTCTCTCAACAACACGAGCAGACCTTACCGTAGTAGTAGTAGTAGTTCACGCATGCACACCACACACACACACGACACACAGACACACAGACACACAGACACACAGACACACACAAGACACACAGACACACAGACACACAGAACACAGACACACAGACACACGACACACAGACACACAGACACACAGACACACAGACACACACACAGACACAGACACACAGACACACAGACACACAGACACACAGACACACAGACACACAGACACACAGACACACAGACACACAGACACACAGACACACAGACACACAGACACACAGACACACAGACACACAGACACACAGAAGTAGTTATACAAGGACGATCCTAACCCAAAAAGTCACTAGAAAAGTTACTAGATTTGCAAGGTCACCTTGGGGGTCAGATGATAGCTGGTTCGCGTCCTCGCTAGAATGTGGTGTATCATAGCTAAAAATAGTCGGTGCTTGTCTGCAGTAAAAGGTGGTCGCGTCATAGCTAAAAATAGTCGGTTCGCGTCTTAGCTAAGAATTATAGTGACAGCACCATCATTAAAAATAGCTGGTGCGAGTCATTATTAAAAAATAGTAGGTAACCAAACACGTGTGGTTTGAATCTCTGCTATGCAAATATGTCACAGAGGGAAATAACCAGATGTGTGTGGTTGGTGTCTGTGCTAGATACACATCTGGTTCGCGTCCTCGCTAGAATGTGGTGTATCATAGCTAAAAATAGTCGGTGCTTGTCTGCAGTAAAAGGTGGTCGCGTCATAGCTAAAAATAGTCGGTTCGCGTCTTAGCTAAAAATTATAGTGACAGCACCATCATTAAAAATAGCTGGTACGAGTCGTTATTAAAAAATAGTAGGTAACCAAACGCATGTGTGGTTTGAATCTCTGCTGTGCAAATATGTCACAAAGGCAAATAACCAGATATGTGTGGTTGGTGTCTATGCCAGACACACATCTGGTTCGCGTCCTCGCTAAAAGGTGGTTGTATCATAGCTAAAAATAGTCGGTTCGCGTCTTATCTAAAAAATATAGTGACAGAACCATAATAAAAAAAAAATAGCTGATGTGTATTATTATTGCACGGTTCATATCTGCACTAATGTAACATAGTGGGGAGTTTAGAGTAATAATATAAGAAAATAGTGTAATGCGTAGTGAGTGCTGTGTAAAACATGTGGATGGCATACGCTCAAGAGCAATGGATCAAAGCAACCGACCTGAGAACAGTGGTGGAACGCTTGAAGCAAGAATTTTCTTCATTAGTATTCGATGCCCAACATGAGGCGGTTTACGGGCGAGGTGATTATAGTGAACAGGAGTGTAACGTCCCAGCGAAAAAGTATGAAACAGGAGTAGCGATATGTGAAAAGTTTTTAAATTTAAAGAAAATATGTGAAAAATGTTTTGTAGAAGAACTAAAAGTTGCGCAATTGCATCAGTTTTGCCACGATATAAAAAAATGGACAGCATCTCCTGATGGCAGCAGTTATTCATCATCAGATGCAGATTAGCCTACTGATGCAATTCTCAAAGCACACTCTCCTCTCTGCCATCAAAATCGTGATGCAGTGGTATATATAAGGACAGTTCCGTTGTAAACTCAAAATTCAAAAGCGTTCTCGAATCAGTAAAGATGGATCTATCTGCATTGAACAGCAGCACTTTCTGTAAACCCTTCACGAACGTAAAAGAGTTTGAAGTGGGTGCAAAATACAAAGTCATTGATATGGATACAATCGACACGAAGTATGGGAAACATATTGTCATTGAAACCGAGAACTTTAAGTGCATACTTCCCTTACGATTTTATGAATACTTCAAAAAAGAAGATCGCATTAAAAAGTTTAAACAATATCTGGATGAGAAAGACGTGTACATCATCAGCGCCGGAACTGTAGGAAAGACAACTAATTTAACATTTCTGAAAAAATAATAATATATATCTATGTATAACTGTCCTTTTATTTCTTGATTAAATGAAGAGTAGGGACATCATAATGAAGAGAGTTGCTATTGATGAGACTAAAAATGTAGTGTATAATATGGTAGTGTGGGCCTTTGCTTATCGTAATGCAAGAAGAGGTTTGTGGGAAAGTATGGCTCTCGATAGATTACGTTTCCGCCGTAAAATAAAACAATTGGAATGCATTTTATCACCCGTACTACAAGCGCAACATCGTGTTGAGATATATCATGATAGATTCCAAAAACTATTCTCGCCTCTATCATCATAATAATGTTATAAGGTGGGGGAAACGATGTATAATAATAATAAAATATATATTTGCGGTTACAAATTCATCAGTTGTCGTCAACGCAAGTCCACTCGAATGAATTTGAAAAGATTCTACATGGATAGCAAGAATAGCTGTAATAACTTCTTCACATGTTCGTGTTGGTGTTGTAATGATGGAGATAGTTCTACCACAGCAGCTACATCTACCGAGTGCTCAACTGAAGCTGTGCATAACAGTCCTACCGATGAACGTTGAATTGATTGTAGATCATATGATTTATTCGAGGTAAATTCATCAAAAAAATTTGTTGAAATTGGATACAGTACGCACCTACATCTTGCGCCAGTTATACGAATCGTATGTGCAGACCGGCTCCTCGTTATGAAAAGAGAAGATTGGAAGATGCTACTCAAGTGGCAAACATATCTGGAAATGAAGTTTTTTTGTTCACAAGAGACTGAAAACCAGATTGATTGGTCAAATATCAACGAGGAGACGGACATTGAATACGAGCAATGTTTGGAACTGCTTGGTAGCAATTTTACTATTTGTTATAATTGGGAAGTAGTGAAAGGTGCATCATCATCATCCTCATCAGAAAGACTATTAAAAAGCGTAACAATTCGGCAAAACCACGGTCGTTCCTGTACGTTGAACAAGAACGACACTGAAGAGCTTTTCTACTTAAAGGATATAATAAACTATCGGTTGGAATTACTGGAATCATACGGTCTTCCCTGTTTCTTTCAAAACCTCACCGAACAAGTCAACAATTACCGCCACTTTCGTAAGATGGAGTATAGCGATGATGCAACCAACAACGATAACATTTATCGCGACATTGAAAATGTGATGAATTACAAGTACGATATAAATTCTCATAATACAGTTTGTGTTATGGAGATGCTGCATTACCGACCTAGCTATTTACTGTATCATATGTATGAATAAATAAAATATTGGTAAAACATCTGTTTGTTTTTGATTGAGCATTGATCGTTACCTATAAATACTGCAATTCCTGCTTCCATGCAATGTTAATTGTGAAGCGTAGAAGTGCACGTGGGGGTGGTCTTGTTAATAATCTCATTAATAAGCTCCATATTCCCGGGTATCAGTATTGTGGTCCCGGAACTAAATTAGATAAAAGGCTACAACTTGGTGATCCCGGTATTAACCTCCTAGACGTTCATTGCAAAGCTCACGATATCAGTTATAGGGATAATAAAGACTTGGCTCGCAGACATCGAGCGGACCATATTTTGGAAAGAAAAGCTTGGGATCGTGTTAAGGCATCCGACACCAAGTTAGGTGAACGAACAGCCGCTTTAGCTGTAGCAGGTATAATGAGAACAAAAAGAAAGTTAGGAATGGGTGTTAGCAGAACCAAACGAGCACGTATCAGTCTATTGAAATTACGTAGAATAATTACCAAGAAAATGAAAAACAGTCCTAGTACTGTAAAGGCTATAGAAACAGCTTTTACAGCAGCAAAATTGGCTGTGAAACGCTTAGGTGGGAAGGGAAAAGTAAGAGTTTCCAGAGTAATTCCCCTTCCTAAAGAGGGTGGATTTTTACCATTTCTTATACCATTATTTGCAGAATTATCCGCCGTTGGCGCTTTAGCCGGAGAGGCAGTGGGTATTGCAAAAGCGGTTAACGCATCTACCGGTGCGAGGAAAATGTTAGATGAAACTTCACGCCATAATCGTACAATGGAGGCCATCGCTGTGGGAAAGGCAAACGGCGGTGCAATATTTTTGAAGCCCTACCGGTCAGGAGGAAGTATGCTTTGCACTTGAAAACAAAAAAAAATTCAAAAATTATCGAAAAGACCGTTAACTGATGTAAAGCTAAGAAAGAACGCAAAGGATGTACCATACTGTAGGGATGTGTTTATCAGAGATAATATGCCCAAATTACCATGGAATAACGAGGCTGGTATTATTAATTTAGATAACCAAAAGGGACGTGGTACTCATTGGGTTTGTTACAAAAAACATGATGGGAGCGTATGGTACTATGATAGTTTCGGAAATATTCCACCACCGAGAGAAGTTCTGGACTACTTTCGCGATTGCAAAGTATACTATAATTACTCTCAAGAGCAACAATTCGGTACCACAAATTGTGGACATCTCTGTTTAAAGTTTCTATATAAATAGCATACTCAGTAGTTGGAGACGTATAGTCACCATGTCAATCACCTTCAGTGTTGAGGGTGTTGGTAACACAGCGAGTAATAACTTTTATCCTCCGATCGAACTTAATTTCGAAAAAACCTACGTAATCGGTGTAGTAGGATTGTACGGTTGTAATAGCATAAGGAATATACACGCTGGAAACGATAAATTTTATTATATAAAAGCGACAGAACTCAACGCTATTGAAATTCCACATGGCGCATACGAGTTGGAAGAACTGAGCATCTATATAAAGGCACACATTCCTACAAGTCTCTTTAGTTTAAGGGCAAATAATAACACGCTCAAGTGCGAGCTTAGCTGTGAATTTGCCATAGATTTTACCCAAAAGGATTCCATTGGACGTATGCTAGGTTTTGAACCGCTGATATTAGAAGCTAACGTTTTACATATCTCTGTATTAGATATACAAATAATTAAACGTACAAATATTCACATTGAGTGTCATATTGTCAAAGGCTCGTATAGAAACGGGAATGCCGCGAAGGTGCTGTATGAAATAGACGTGTCCGTCCTACCAGGTTATCGTTTAGACAAAATTCCTAGCAATCCTCAATATTTGGAAGTCAACACCAACACTATCCGTAATATTTAAATGAAATTAACAAATCAGAAGGGTGAATGAATCGATTTCGGGGAAAACGAACCATTTACGGTACGACTAGAATTAAAAGAATATGGGCTTAAGAATTAACTAAGGTCCGCTTCCATCTTTCCTCAATAATGCTATAAATAAAGGACGTGAGCATACATTGCTTTATTCAAACTCGGAGCGTGCTGGCGAATTAACGTCTGGCGAAAGGTACTTCTTGGAATCTATAGGGTTAAAACCGCATAGAAATGGCAGAATCGTTAAACATCTTTCAAAGCGCACGTTTTGATGAGACCATTACCAAGTCAGACATTCATACATATCTTCCGTACGGTTCTTCTAATTACGGATTGTCCAATGAGATCCGTATATTAATACAGAGTCAAGATCTGGTCACCGCTACTTATGATAGTTTTTAGTACATAGAAGGTAAAATTGAATGGAGTTCAGCAGAAGAAGGGGGCGGTGCGAAAACATGTTACCTAACAAACAATATTGCATCATTCCTTTTCGAAGAAATTCACTACGAATTAGGAGGACAGAAAGTGGATACATGCAGAAATCCCGGTATAACATCCGCACTCAAAGGATATGTATCGTACACATCGAATGAGAGCAAAGGTCTACAGCATTTAGGATGGTCGTCGAAAAACGAGGAGCCGTTACAAGTAGAACACGCTAAAAGCAACAAAGAAAACCATTTTGCTGTCTGTATACCTCTAAAACACACATTCGGAAGTATGGAAGATTATCGACAAGTTATCGTGAATATGCGACAGGAGTTGGTCTTAATACGCTCGAGAAGCGATGCTGATTGCTACAAGGGCACCGCAAACGATGCTAAAATAATCCTAAACAAAATTCAATGAAAGATTCCGCATGTGATGCTAAGCGACAGTGCCAAACTAACTCTGTTCCAACAAATCAATAAAAATACAACCATTACAATTCCGTTTCATCAATGGGAACTATACGAATTGCCAGCTTTAAAGCAAACACAGTCGGATATATGGCCAATTAAAACTTCCACTCAATTAGAGAAGCCTCGATGGGTAATTGTGGCTTTTCAAAAGGGGAAAAAGCTTTCAACGACGGAAAGAGCGGCAGATTTCGATAATGTGAATATTCGGAATCTAAAGTTACACCTCAACTCAGAAAGTTACCCATACGAAGCGATGCATCTGGATTTCAATGTCAACAAGTACATAACGGCCTACCAAAACTATTTAAATTTTCGAAGAGACTATTATACCAACGGCACTCATGAACATCAGGATGCATTGTTCGACTATTCGCAATTCAAGACATGTCCAATATTCGTAATGGACTGTTCAAAACAAAATGAATCGCTAAAACACTCGACGGTAGATGTAAAACTTGAAATGGAAGCTTTGGAGGCGCTTGAAGCCGGCATCGTTGCCTATTGCCTCATACTACACGATGCTACGGTGCAATACAATCCTCTGACAGGAGAAGTGAAGAAACTGTAATATTAAATGGATCTTACCTGGTTTAGCTCAAATTTATGTTAATATTAAAATGACTACTAAAAATGATCAAATTAACATTTTATTTATTGGATAAAATGAATTTCTTTGTATTTTTTTTTAATGTTTGTATAATACCCCCGAACTGAATTTTATCACAGATTGGGTTACTGCCTTGCGCAAGGTGGAGGTCTTTTCGGAAAAAGTAGAGCTTTGAAAAAAGTGTATTCTGTTCATTTTTAAAAATAGTTGGCAATAAGAATTATAATGCTAAAGTTAAACCTTAAACTTAAGTTTTACTATCAATGTAAATGTTAATGTTCTTGTTTGTAGCTCTCGTAAGTTTCTTCTTGGTGCTTCTTACCAGTAGTAATCGATCCATGTCATAAATTCGCAATTACAATAAACTTCGATGTTTGAGGTATTATCATTTAATGTTTAAGTGTAAAGTATTTACTTAATAGTTTCAAAGAACTCGCGACTTTTCAACATCATCTTAATTGCTTTGGTTTCGTTAGAAATGTTGAAGCTAAATCGAAGAAGACTTAAGTAGTTCATATTTTGTGCCTACATGCTAATATGTACAAGTGGCAACATCGCTAAAGTTATGTCTCTTTCACACTAATATAATGCTTATTGGGTTTCTTTCTAGCTTATTATAAGTCAGACCCGCAATAATGTTTTTCCATACCTGTATATTAATACCTATCTGACATGAAGTTTTAAATGTCATTCTGACAAATTATTATTTTTTTTGTTTTTACAATTATTCGTTTTCGTTATGAACGTATAAAAAAGAGGTTGCATAGTTACCCAAAAAAAATTATAATTAAAATTATTTCATTTCTTTCAATTTTTAAGTTACCATCTAGATATCTATTAACCTCTGTCAGGTATGAAATTTGACATAGATTACTGTTTCTGTTTTTACAATGTTGCATATTTTCGTAATTAACATTATAAAAGAGGTTGCATAATTATCCTAAAAAAATTTTTATTAAAATTATTTCATTTCTTTTAATTTCCATTTTGTAGGTTGGAACGTCGTGTGGTCCACATCCACATCAGATATTTATTTCTGTCAATGACATTACGGTTAATATACATCAGTGGCGAATCCTGACATTTCAACACACGAACCACAACCTGTTTAAAGTAATAAAATAATAACCCGATAATAAAAATATATATAATGTTTATAACCAAAAACAAAGAATATCAGTAACAAAATTTATAATAATATGGAAAATTTCAAAGTCATTTATTGAACTTGCCCTATTTCATTTTCTTAAACAGGAGTTCAATACGGCGGTCTTTTTTGGAGGCAAACTTTTCAATTACTTTCTCGTTGAAATTCGGTACTGAGGCGACGAATTTTTTTTCTATTGAAAGCGTCGATAAAGCAGATAGACGATCTTCACATAACACAAAAAAGCGTTTTTTTCGCCACAACTATAAATCCAATTGTTACGAGATATATATGTCTTTATTAAATTGTCTTTTATAAGTTTTTCCACGACTTTTACCGGTTGCTTCAATATTGAGTACAGGAAGAGAACGCCCACGCTCTTTTACTAACAGTTGTCCAAAGTTAAAATTTTGAAACTTAGTTTCGCCGAGTTTAAAAACAATATCCATTTTTACATCACAGTGACACGTAATTGTAATTTTAAAACGCCCGCGATGCATACATTACCATTGTTCACTGACTACTGAGCTGGAGAATTTGCAGCTAAATCCGATGTTACCGCGGGCGTGTGACAAACACCGTCGGGTTTTCTCGATTTACTTCGTGTATGGATTTATCTTATTACGTCGAGCTGTGTTTTAATGCAGCGACGATTTGCTCGAAAATTATGTATCCTGTGGCATTTTTCGTATTTCAAGGTGCTGAATTTGTTACAATAAATATGATTATCGAATTAAAAAAAAGGAGTTATGTTATACTTGTGCTTTAACCGTATAAATGTTACTCTGTACTGTCTTAAGCTTATTACAATTACGTCATAATTTTACATTAATAGCATTCATCTTTGTGCTCCTACAAAAATAAATTATGCAACAATTTATAACAATTTCTTGTAATATTAGTTGTATAAATAAAGAATCATATTGACAAGTTGTGCAGTTTTAATTGACGCACACCAACAACAACAGCAACATGAGAGTAGTGGTTCAAACTAAAAAACTACCTATTGCAAATCTCGATGATTTGACCCGAGCTGGAAATAGGGAGATACAACGGCATGGGAAGTTACTTCCAAACAGCGTACGCGGTATAATTTGTGGTCCTTCCAATTGTGGGAAACAAACACCATGCTCAGTCTCCTAACTGAACCTAATGGTCTTCGCTTCAAACACGTGTATGTCTATTAGAAATCGTTGAATCAGGAAAAATATCGACTCTTGGGTGAAATTCTGGATCCCATGAAAGATATTGGTTATTATTGCTTCAGCGATAATGCTGATATTATGGAACCGAGCGTGGCAAAACCCAATTCAGTGTTTATCTTTGACGATATCGCTTGCGAAAAACAGAATCATATTAGAGCGTACTTTTCAATGGGTCGTCACAATAACATACCCTAGCGGTGTCGTTATAATATCATTTGGAATCAAAACAGCCTACAAACAAACAGCATAAATAACAGACCTGTTTTAAACAGAGCTGTTTATTTACCTGTTAGACCTGTTTATCTGTTTCATTGTTGATCTGCACCGATGGATAACAAGAGATTAGCGTTGACGAAACGTATAATTCAAGTTCGTAAAGCTATACAGCAAAAATATGATCATCTTAAGAACGATCGATTTACTAAAGAGACAGATTTCATTAAAGCTTACAAACCACTCATTGAACCACTTACAAAAATCGAAAAGAAGATTAAACCGTTACTAAAGATCGAACGAAAGACGGAGCCGGAGGAGGAGGTATTCGCGAAACCGTCACTAAAACGTCATTCGTCCCCTATCAAAAACAAAAGATCACCAATTCAGCAGTATAGTACCACGCCATCAATACCTTATCACTTGCGAGGAAGTAACAAACGAAGATCATCTTCTTTAAGTGGTAGTAATTATGTTAGTCCATTCGCTCGACTTTCGTATTTTCAAAGAAATCCTCTGCGTCAAGAGACACCATCGTTCCTCGAGACTAGTGTGATCGGAGATATTGCACCCCAAGTGGAAGAAGAACGTGTAGCGACTACGACCGATTCTATTTCACTCAATACCTCTGCATCGAGAGAATTTCTGGAACAATATGATCCATTACCACAAATATACGTAGATCATCGAATGCAATTGATACCACTTATGGAGTTCTTTACGACATTTCCACCGATAAGTGGGCAATTGGCAAGACATCAGTAAAGATAGATTGAAAGGATTTGGTTATTAAGGGAGTTCGGTACAGTGGTACGAGCGGTCTCTACGACCTAATAATCATGAATGAACCTGACAAACGTCTAATAACTAACGAAGAGGAAGCGAACTATACACAGATCTTAAGTTCAACTAATCCACCTCGTCGCGATAATAACCCGGATGAACAATTGAAAGGTACACGCGCCAAAAAATATACAGGCATAATTACACCCTTACTGGAGAAGGCGGAGGTGAAGGAGAAAAAAGGGGGGGAAGTAACTGTATTCAAAGAAATTGGGCGACCGGTTGAATACAAATACTGGAACAACATGCATGAATTCAAGATTTGGAAGTCCTATGGGCGGAAAAAATGCCCGGTAATACTGGACTCGTCAACGATATCATATCAATCGTGGAAGAACTATACGAAGATGGATATATTGAGAAACCCGACAAACAATTTTTTAGTCTACTATAGTTTGCACAACTATGGACAAGTTTGGACGCTCTCATGTTCATGCTCAATTCCATAAACTGGTAAAAACGCAATTCTGCATTACCGCTGATAAGTTCAGTGTGGAAAATAAGCGTTTAAGTAATGTAGCCGATCCCATCGAACGTCAAGATACGTTAACCTTACAGCACTATCAATTGACGAGGTTCCATTTAAATGGGAACCGCTTAAGACAGGTGGCCGATCCTCAAGGAGACACTGATGCCATAAATAAAGGCTACCTCGAGTTTTCTATCCAGTTAGTGAAGTCGCTTATAGATGGTGTTCGTAATTACGTTGCGATTGTAGAGGCAGATTTGAATGCAACTAAAGAAACTTTAAGTAAATTGATAGAGGATGGAACAAGTGGTAAACGAGTTGCATAAACCGGTACGCAAAACTTTCCCACGTAGACGCACTGTTGTTAAAGGATTCGATGATCTATGGCAAGCCGATTTAGCTGAATTTGTACCTTACGCCAAACAGAATAAAGGCTACAAATACATGCTGGTAGTTATCAACTGTTTCTTTAAATACTTATGGACGGGAGGATTGAAGACGAAGACGGGTGCAGACGTTACAAAAGCTATGCAAACCATTTTTAAAGAACGGATGCCTAAGAATCTGTAAAGAGATGCTGGAAATGAGTTCTACAATAATCATTTCGATAAACTGATGATGAAATATAACATTAATCACTAAGCACGAAAAAGGCTAGCATAGCAGAAAGAGTGATTAGGACCGTCAAGAATACCTTGTATAAAAAATTTGGGCTGCGTGGAAAATACGTATGGATTGGAAGACTTCTCGAGGAAGTAACGACAGAATACAATAATCGTAAATATCGTACGATCGGAATGAAACCTAGCGAAGTAAATGCTAACACACCGCTTAATGTATATTCGAATCTCAAAATCTTTAATAATTTAGTAAATTTAAAAGCATATTTGATAAAGGTTATGTGCCCAATTGGTCGAGTGAACTTTTCAAGATTGTTAAAGTACATGTAACCAATCCGGTCACTTACTTGCTAGAAGACATGAAAGGGACACCCATACTAGGTGAATTTTATGGACAGGAACTGCAAAAGGCTAAATATCCGGACGTGTACTTGGTGGAAAAGGTCATTCGAGGTAAGAAGAATAAAGTGTACGTAAAATGGTTGGGATTGAACGAATATTCGTGGATCGATGATGACAATGTAGTTTTGTAAGCATATTATTGTAACTACTTAACTATAAATAAAAACTCAGCATACTGTTATATCGTTTTTTATTTCATCTCACCATACAAAGGTATTTTTAGCAATATCTTTCTTTACGTGCATTTTTGAGACTAAAGATAATGTCTTTTGGTATTCGCTCAGATTGGTGGATGGCCAAAATTCGGTGTCTGGACCATTGGTCCATCCAAAGAGCGCGTTTGGATTTTCAACACCTTTGCGAATATTCTCCAGTAACCATTCGTGCAGGTGTACAAATATATAGATATGTAGTATGTAAATATGTAGAAATAAGAATTATATGTAATATTGGTTAAGTAGTTATAATAAATGTAGATAACTGAGTATCGGAAATATTTGCATTAATAACTGGCCTCATATGGGAAATCCAGAAGTGATGCTAGTTTTAACATAATATTTATGAAAAGGATAACGAATATTTTTTTATAACAAAAGTATATATCTTGTGTGCGTACATAAATGGGGAATGAGGCACTTGAGGCAGTATAAGAATAATTGTATAATATAAAATTAATGAATTAATAATGGTAACCAGAAGTACTAAAATTAATATGTGATTAGAGCGTGAAACCAGTTGTTATTAGTTTCCCAATTGTAATACTGTCAAAAAAATTAAGCAAACTTAAGGGAAATGAAATGATACAAAATAGTTAGGAAATGTGTAACGTGTGTTGCATGTCATAAAAAAACGCGCTCTTCAACTTTTTTAATTTGCCCATAGGTCCAAATCGAAATTAATTTTTTTGAAAGTGTGATAGCGTGTTACAAGCGGCACTTTATCTATTGCGTTTTTTAATTTGTCAAAAATATGAAAAATGGTCCTAAAATTGATCTATACAATTTTGAAACGATAAACTGCACTTAAAACACAACTTTTTTTGCTTTACTTACTTATACTCATAAGAAACACAACTCACTGCACGATTTCAACAATTTTACTTAGTTTAGGACCACCAATTTTTTAGTTGCAACGTGATGTAAAAATTATATATGTAATTACTTGTAAAATCAGTACTATAATGAATAAAATGTACTTCAACAGAAAGGAATGTGTATGGTTAGCATTTTTCAATGCAAGATATAATTACGAGTGTTTTTCCAATCTTATCTAAACCATATAGTTCATTGTCATTTTACAAGTTTTACTCATTTATTAATATATTACTTATATTTCTTATAATTTTTTATGTAACCATTAATTAACGTAACACTGTTGATTTCATTATTTGAAAATGAAACTACTACTACTACTATTAAAAAAAGTACATTAGTACAGCTTCGTATTTCGCATTTATAATTCATATAATTTTAAATTAATGATTATTCCATTTAAGTTATATTTTTGGAGCGTAATATTTTAAATTAAATCAATATTCATATATTATATAATGCAGTAAAGCATCTTCGTTTTAATCATTATAATTATTAATAATTTTTAATTACTTCTTCGTTTAGTTTAAAAATTTTCCTGTATATACAATTCCGTTAAGCATCTTTATTTCATTTCCGTTTTTACGTATTACAAACGAGTCTAGGAAAAAAAATCCTAGGAAAAAAAATCCTCGGAAAATAAATCTTGGAAAAAAAATCCTCGGAAAAAAATCCTGTGGAAAAAAATCCTCGGAAAAGAAATCCTGGAAAAAAAATAGTAGCTAAAGCACAGTGGATCGTAGTGTTCTTCTTGGCTATGATCCTTATGGTAACTTAAAGGGGGTGTTAACGGCTAAATTCTTATATAAAGCCTTGCAACGTGGAAGAAACACTTCAAAAGAAGCAATGACGAAGACAGTACCAACATAAAATTATAGTAATGAGCGACGCAGAAAGCTCGAGGACCTGATGAAAAACATTAAGAAGATAAAGCACGATGTGGAAGTATTTGAAGTACAGCGAAAGATGAAAAAAATGTATCTGCGTTAACACAAGGCTTCTCTGGTAAATTCAAGCTGCAATTTTGGTTTTAAGGGCATCATGTATAAAAAGTATTAAGTGGTAATTGTTAAGTAACAGTACACATTGTCTCTCGCTAAAATGCAAGGCCGATTCTAACCCAAAAAAGTCACTATAGTAAAAACAGCACGCTTGTGTTGACGTTTTATGTGGCAGGATTTTTTTCCACGGGATTTTTTTCCGGGCTTTTTTTTCCAGGATTTTTTTTCCGAGGATTTTTTCCATAGGATTTTTTTTCCACAGGATTTTTTTTTCCTAGGATTTTTTTCCAAGATTTTTTTTCCTAGGATTTTTTTTCCGCCGAGCCACAAAACACATCAATGTCTAGTTTGTTAACAATTTTACAATAATGCATTAATAGTAATATTTTAAATTAAATCAATATTCATGTAGTATATAATGCAGTAAAGCATCTTCGTTTAGTTTAAAAATTTTCATGTATATACAATTCAGTTGAGCACCTTTATTTCATTTCATTTTTACATATTACAAACACAAAGTAATATTTGTTTAAATAATACGGTATACACCACTTCACAAATTCTAATAAACGTTTTCAGGACTACTAAATTTACAAATTAGGGCAAACAATATTACACCAGTTTACAAGAATAAATAACAATTTCTGTCCAAAACAAGGTATTTCAAATCTATTCAAATTTTACTAACAGATCATAAGTTTTTAACTTTTGATTTTAGTTCTGCCAGTATAACACGAAACACATCTATGTCTAGATTGTTAGCAATTTTACAATAATGCATTAATAACAAGACTTTAGTTTAATCTTGCTTTTTTCAGCATTCGCTGCACTCCATACAACTCCAAATCATATTTTAACTTCTTTATTTTGCGTATCACGTCTTCTATTTGTTCCATTTTTGGAGACCTCTTACAAATTGCTCCTGATGCAAACTTCTGCATTGAATTCTTCATTATTATATTGTATTTCTGCAGATTTATTAACTTCAATGAAACCTTTACATCTGTCTAAAGGCCAGTTTATGTACCCACTTGTTATAAACCTCACATCTAGTTACTTTTCTATTGCGTGTCTTTAGCACAGAAACGAACCAAACATATCTGGTTATTTCCTTTGTGACATATTTGCATATCAGAGATTCAAACCACACATGGGTTTGGTCACCTACTATTTTTTAATGATGACGCACATCAGTTATTTTTAATGATGGTGCTGTCACTATATTTTTTAGATACGACGCGAACCGACTATTTTTAGCTATGACGCGACCACCTTTTAGTGAGGACATAAACCGGCTATTTTTAGCTATGATACAACCACCTTTTAGCGAGGACGTGAACCAGATGTGTGTCTAGCACAGACACGAACCACACATATCGGATTATTTCCCTTTGTGACATATTTGTATAGCAGACATTCAAACCACGCATGTGTTTGGTTACCTATTTTTTAATAATGACTCGCACCAGATATTTTTAATGATGGTGCTTCATTATGATGTACCTACTCTTCATTTAATCAAGAAATAACAAAACATTTTTTTGCAATAAAAAATATGTAATTTATTTCCAAACAGTTATACATAGATATATATTATTATTTTTACAGAAATGTTAAATTAGTTGTCTTTCCTACAGTTCCGGCGCTGGTGATGTACACGTCTTTCTCATCCAGATATTGTTTAAACTTTTCAATGCGATCTTCTTTTTTGAAGTATTCATAAAATCGTAAGGGAAGTATACACTTAAAGTTCTCAGTTTCAAGGATAATATGTTTACCATACTTCGTGTCGATTGTATCCATATCAATCACTTTGTATTTTGCACCCACTTCAAACTCTTTTACTTTCGTGAAGGGTTTACAGAAAGTGCTGCTGTTCAATGCAGATAGATCCATCTTTACTGATTCGAGAACGCTTTTGAATTTTGAGTTTACAACGGAACTGTCTTTATATATACTACTGCATCACGATTTTAATGGTAGAGGGGATAGTGTGCTTTGAGAATTGCATCAGTAGGCTAATCTGCATCTGATGATGAATAACTGCTGCCATCAGGAGATGCTGTCCATTTTTTTATATCGTGGCAAAACTGATGCAATTGCGCAACTTTTAGTTGTTCTACAAAACATTTTTCACACATTTTCTTTCAATTTAAAAACTTTTCACATATCGCTACTCCTGTTACATACTTTTTCGCTAGGACGTTACATTCCTCTTCACTATAATCACCTCGCCCGTAAACCGCCTCATGTTGGGCATCGAATACTAATGCCGAAAAATTCTTGCTTCAAGCGTTCCACCGCTGTTCTCAGGTCAGTTGCTTTGATCCATTGCTCTTGAGCGTATGCCATCCACATGTTTTACACAGCACTCACTACGCATTACACTATTTTCTTATATTATTACTCTAAACTTCCGACTATGTTACATTAGTGCAGATATGAATCATGCAATTGATTACCGCACAAATCAGGTTACGCGCTATTTCTAATAATAACACGCATCAGCTATTTTTTTTATTATGGTTGTGTCACTATATTTTTTAGATAAGACGCGAACCGACCATTTTTAGCTATGACGCGACCACCTTTTAGTGAGGACATAAACCGGCTATTTTTAGCTATGATACAACCACCTTTTAGCGAGGACGCGAACCAGATGTGTGTCTAGCACAGACACCAACCACACATATCTGGTTATTTCCCTTTGTGACATATTTGCATAGCAGAGATTAAAACTACACATGTGTTTGGTTACCTACTATTTTTTAATAACGACTCGTACCAGTTATTTTTAATGATGGTGCTGTCACTATAATTTTTAGCTAAGACGCAAACCGACTATTTTCTAGCTATGACGCGACCACCTTCTACTGCATACAAGCACCGACTATTTTTAGCTATGATACACCACATTCTAGCGAGGACCCGAACCAGATGTGTGTCTATCACAGACACCAACCACACATATCTGGTTATTTCCCTTTGTGACATATTTGCATAGCAGAGATTCAACCCACACATGTGTTTGGTTACCTACTATTTTTTAATAACGACTCGCACCAACTATTTTTAATGATGGTGCTGTCACTATAATTTTTAGCTAAGACGCGAACCGACTATTTTCTAGCTATGACGCGACCACCTTTTACTGCAGACAAGCACCGACTATTTTTAGCTATGATACACCACATTCTAGCGAGGACGCGAACCAGCTATCATCTGACCCCCAAGGTGACCTTGTAAATCTAGTTACGTTTCTAGTGACATTTTTCGAATCTAGTAACTTTTCTAGTAACTTTCAGGGTTAGGATCGGCCTTGTATAACTACTCACAGACACAC
The DNA here is from genome assembly GCA_036346205.1 of Vesta saturnalis. Classification (NCBI taxonomy): domain Eukaryota; kingdom Metazoa; phylum Arthropoda; class Insecta; order Coleoptera; family Lampyridae; genus Vesta; species Vesta saturnalis. The sequence continues at coordinate 1,104,308 of JARFJB010001939.1, read as the reverse complement.
AGACACACAGACACACATACACACAGACACACAGACACACAGACACACAGACACACAGACACACAGACAAACAGACACACAGACACACAGACACACAGACAAACAGACACACAGACACACAGACACACAGACACACAGACACACAGACACACAGACACACAGACACACAGACACACAGACACACAGAGACACAGACACAGACACACAGACACAGACACAGACACACAGAGACACAGACACACAGACACGCAGACACACAGATACACAGACACACAGACACACAGACACACAGACACACAGACACACAGACACACAGACACAGACACAGACACACAGACACAGACACACAGACACACAGACACACAGACACACAGACACACAGACACACAGACACACAGACACACAGACACACAGACACACAGACACACATACACACAGACACACAGACACACAGACACACAACACACACACACACACACACACACACACACACACACACACACACACACACACAGACACACGACACACAGACACACAGACACACAGACACACAGACACACAGACACACAGACACACAGACACACAGACACACAGACACACAGACACACAGACACACAGACACACAGACACACAGACACACAGACACAAAGACACTCAGACACACAGACACACAGACACACAGACACACAGACTCACAGACACACAGACACAGACACACAGACACACAGACACACAGACACACAGACACACAGACACACAGACACACAGACACAGACACACAGACACACAGACACACAGACACACAGACACACAGTAGATAAAGAACAGTCCCACGTCAGTCGATACATTGCAATCGTCACAACAACAAATTACCTAAAGTAAAGAGTAACTATTATTACTTAATCACCAGTGTATGCATCATATTTTTACAATAGTGACTAGAACCGTTGTGAAGAGAAAGTTGTTAAAAGTTCATTATTACGTGTGTGATTTATATTGTTAACTATGGGTATTCCAAGTAGTAGTGAGATGGTTAATTTAACAAGGCGTGTTGTTCCCTTATTGAAAACAAAAAAGGAGTTTTCGAGGCAAATCCGTATAGTTAACACCAATATCAAGCTATTGCAAGATATAATTAAACATAAAATTTATTATGAGACCAATGAAAGTCTACTTAAGCTTGAAAGCAACTTAGCATTGCTCAAGTGCTATCTGGTTAGATTGAGACGGTTAAAGAACGCTTCAGAGAAAGTTGGTAGTGGAATTAGACAATAAAAAAGGTATGCATAAATTACGTTAGTACCCCCTAGACTCATGTTTTAATGTTAGGTTGCTTACAGGAATTATAGTCAATATGTCAAACATTAAGGACCCTTTGATATTTTTACTAAACACGTATAATAGTTTTGCACGTAAGGTGAAATTAATGTTAAGGCAATCAATGCTAAAGATGAATGTGGTCTTAGCCTACAATTTCATGCAACCCCAAAATCATAGCATTGAGTTGAAGACCTTTGCCACAAAAAAATGCGTTATTGATATTTCAACCAATGTACGTGTCTGGTACAATGAAAAGTGTATGATAAGTTGCGGATAAAATTAGAGGAGTTTTCCGAAAGAGATTCCGGTTGGGCATTACATGAAGTTTTACATTTAAAAGTGAATATTAATAGCTATGTCCCATTTAGAGGTGGTCATTCAACCTATGTTAAAGTTCCACGCGTCATAGAAGTAAAGCATGCAGTTGTTAATGTTAAAAATAACGATGCGTATTGCTTCCTGTGGGCCATTGTTTCGGCATTATATCCCCCGCAATGTCATACGAAAAGGATTCAAAGCTATCCTCATTTTAGAGATGTTTTGAAGTATGATTCAATTCTCTTTCCCATTCAGCTGGATGATGTAAAAAAATTTGAGAAACTAAACAACCTCGGAATTAATTTGTACTGCATAAATGGTAAAAAAGTTGTACCCTTTGTATTGAGTAATCAGCAAAGCGATAGAGAACCCATAAATCTTTTAATACTTTCTGCTAATGATCAGGCTGGGAATGATACTGTATACCATTTCACATGGATTAAAAATATGTCAGCTTTATTTTCAAAACAGATATCAAAGCATGGTCATAAGAAAGTAATTTGTAACCGATGTTTGAATCATTTTTGGTCTGATGTAGCTTTAGAAAAGCATTTAACATATTGCAATCAACTTAATCAATGCTCAGCTAGGCTGCCTACCGAAGCGGAAATGAATTTACAGTTCAAAAATTTCGCATTTCAAGAAAAGGTGCCATTTGTTATTTATACCGATTTAGAAAGTATTTTAGAGAAGTGTGCAAATGATATCGAAAGTAATACTCTATTTCACTCCAAACATACACCTTTCAGCATAATCAATCAAATCATTCCCATGGGTACTTTAAGTCTCAGTCAGGTTGAGCAATTTGAAAGCGCCACGATTTGTCACATTTGTTGAAAACCATTTACTGATATAAAAGTTAGAGACCATAATCATCTTACAGGAGCATTTCGGGGGGCAGCGCACCAGGCATGTAACCTAAACTATACAGACTCCCACATTCTGCCAGTTGTATTCCATAATTTATCAGGTTATGATTCTCATTTCATCATTAGAGAATTGGCTAGTGTTCCCGGTTTGATTTCACTGCTACCCATAAACAAAGAAAGATATATCTCTTTTACGAAGGTAATAGAAGGCACCAAAATTAAGTTTAGATTTATTGACTTTCAGATTTATGAGTAGTAGTATTGAAAAGTTGTCAGACTATTTGGGGGATAGTAAAAAAATTATTACCCGCGCTAGTTGCAACAATGATGAGGAATTTTCTCTAGTAGTTCGCAAAGGTGTGTTTCCTTATGAGTATATTGATACGTGGGATAAATTAAACGAGACCACGCTCCCGCCCAAAGAAGCATTTTTCAGTCATCTTAATAATGAGGGAATCAGTGATGAGAGTTTTGCGCATGCGGTTAATGTTTGGAACAAATTTGGTATTAAATCGTTAGGGGAATACTCGGATCTGTATCTAAAAACAGACGTTCTACTTTTAGCGGATATTTTCGAGAACTTTCGGCAAACTTGTTTAAGTACTTACGAGCTTGACCCTCTACACTATTATACAGCTCCCGGTTTAGCATTCGATGCTATGCTTAAAATTACACAAGTAAAGTTAGAATTATTTACAGACATTGATATGTTAATGTTTATTGAAGGAGGGATTAGAGGTGGTGTAGCTCAATGTTCAAATCGGTATGCTAAAGCTAACAATAAGTACACGAGGGAAAAATTTGATCCCACCTCCGAAAGCGTGTATTTAATGTACTACGACGTAAATAATTTATATGGAGCCGCCATTTCTACCATTTGCCGATTTTTCTTTTGTTGATGAAGCTAATTTTGAAACGTTAGATTTAATAAACCAAACCGATGATTCGGAAATTGGTTATATAGTCGAATGTGATTTAGACTATCCTATAGAATTACATGAGAGGCACAGTGATCTACCGCTAGCACCGGAACATATGGTTCCACCCACGCCTGATTCCAAAATGAAAAAATTACTGCTTACCTTGTATCCAAAACGTAATTATGTAATTCATTACAGAAATTTGAAAGTATATTTAAAATATGGATTGAAGTTGGTAAAAGTACACCGTATATTACGTTGTAAACAATCCCCGTGGTTAAAAAAATATATAGATTTAAATACAGCCATGCGTCAGCAATCTCAAAATGAATTCGATAAAAATTTCTATAAATTAATGATTAATAGTGTTTTCGGGAAGCTAATGGAAAATGTACGTAAGCATAAGGATATACGTTTAGTAACAAAATGGGAATGTCGCTATGGTGCTCGTGCTTACATATCAAAACCAAATTTTCATAGTTGTACAATATTTGACAATATGCTTATCATTGAAATGAATAAGCTTGAAGTATATTTCAATAAACCTATATATGCGGGATTCAGTGTTTTGGACATTTCAAAAACTTTTTTATATAATTTTCATAACGGTTACACGCAACCCAAGTTCCATAATAGTGCTAAGCTTTTGTACACGGATACAGATAGTCTCATATACGCCTTTTCGGTTCCCGATATCTATGAATGTATTAAAGAGGACATTGATAAATTCGATACATCTGATTATAGTCCCGACAACATCTTTGGACTCCCATTAGTAAATAAAAAAGTCCCCGGCTTAATGAAAGATGAAAATCATGGCGAAATTATGGTTGAATTTGTAGGACTTCGCGCGAAAATGTATGCTTCCGCGGTTGATGAAAAGGTTGTAAAAAAATCAAAGGGTTCTACGCAAGCAAGCGTGAGGCAGGTCACGATTAATGATTATAAACAGGTTTTGTTTGATGGTGGCGTATAAGGCGCTATCAACATCTCATAAGAACAAAGAAACATGATGTGTTTACCATTAAGCACAATAAAGTCATACTTAATCCTTATGACGATAAACGCTTAGTAAATTTTGATTTCACTGATACTAGACCCTGGGGGTACAACTTTCAGTAAACAATGAGCAGTTTTCAAGACAACTTACAGGAAGAACTGCAGTACAGTAGTGATCAAATCTACAGAAAGTACCCGAAGCGTTCTTTGGCCTCCCCTGAAAGCTATACAATTATATTGAATATATTGCAACATATTGTTATTCCTGATGAGTGCTATAAACTCAAAGTGTGCAAATGAAGTAATTATTAAGACATTATTAGATAGAAAAATTAGCTTAGACAATACCATTAAAAGTTTTACGAAATTGTGTACCGATAAAGGTTCGTTAACCTCTAATGATGTAAATAGGATTTGACATGAATTTACCTTAAAATGTACATATACAAGTTATTATGGGGTGTACAAATGTTAGCGTAAAAAATATTGTTTATAAAGACACTTTCTATAAGTGAATGTATCGAGACAGCAGCATATTAAGCTAAGTGCCTCGCTATTTTAATTAAAGTATTATTAGAACAAAACATTATATATAAGTTTCAACCATGGGAAAATGAGGAGCACCACAAAATTTACCGCTGGATTTTGGAAAACATTGAGAAAGGTGAAACAAATTCCTGCTTGGGATGGACATGTGGACCAGATTCGGGAATATGGCCGTCTAGTAATTTAAATGATTATAGAAATACTTTAGGTTTACTATATAAGTTGATGTAATATTTAAATAAATACAATTATAATTTTTTTATGTGGTTCTAATTCATCTAAAAGTTACAATCCCTATAGCTATATTATAACACTAAATCGTCTTTATTGATCCATGATCTTTCATCCAATCCCCACCACTTTACGAATAACTTATTATTCTTGGAGCGAAGCACTTTTCCCACAAGGTACACATCCGGATACTTTGTTTTCTGTAATTCATGTTCATAAAAGCCTCCCAGTACAGGTGATCCTTTCATGTCCTCCAACATGTAGGTGGTTGGGTTAGTAATGCAAACTTTCACAATCTTGAATAGTTCACTTGACCAATTGGGGGTGTATCTTTTAGCGAAAATACTTTTAAACTTACTGATTCGTACTATGTCACCCACACAATAACGATTCCTATCAACTGTTTTTATGTGAGTGTAAGCCTCTAGCTTTGTATGATTACCGACATCTTTGGGCTTCATTCCTGTAGTTCTATGCTTACGATTGTTATAATCCATCGTTACGGTGTCAATTGTATCAATCCATTTATATTTACCCTGTAGGCTGAATGACTTGTATAGAGCAGACTTAACGGTCCTGATCACTCGTTCCGCAATTGCTGCCTTCTTTGTGCTATAGGTGGAGTAATGGTTGATTCCATAACGCTGCATTAGTTTAGTGAAATGGTCATTGTAGAATTCTTTTCCTGCATCTGTCTGCAAATTGGAAGGTTTCCGGCCCGTTTTGAAAATTGTCTGCATGGCCTTGGCAACTTCCAAGCCCGTTTTCGTTTTTAATCCTTTGGTCCACAAGTATTTCGAAAAACAGTCAATAACTACTAAAATATACTTGTAGCCCTTATTTTGTTTGGCATATGTGTTAAATTCGGCCAAATCTGCTTGACAGAGGTCATCATATCCCTTAATTATTGTGCGCCTTCGTTTAAAATTTTTTCTTGCGAGTTTGTGCAATTCATTGACGAATTGTAATTTGGACATGGTACTAATTTATCCACAATTTCTTTAAGTTGGTGTAGTTTGTCCTCCAACACTAGATAAGCATTAAAGTTTCCTTTGACAGCTTTCTGAACTGCTTGCAGACAAAAATCAAGGTATCCTTTACTTATAGCATCACCATCTTCTTTCGGTTCCGCCAACTGTGTCAAACGGTTTCCATCCAAACTCAACCTTGCTGATAAATAGTATTGCTTGGTGATGACATCTTGAGGATCTATGGGGTTGGCAACATTGCTGAGTCTCTTATTCTCGATATTGAATTAATTATCATCAATAAGTTGAAACTGAGGGGTTAATTTCTTAAATTGATACTGGGCATGTGACCGTCCAAATTTATCAAGGGGCATTTTAGTTATGATATATCGACATCAATGCATTCTGATTTATATTGTTCAGAAAATTAGTGTTTGGTCTTTCAATGTATCCATCTTCATACAATTCCTCTACAATTGATATTATATCATTTACGACACCTGTGTTTCCAGCCAATTTTTCTGCTCACAATACTTCTAGATCACGAATTAGTTCATGTACCTCATTCCAATACTTATATTCAATCGGTCTGTTTGTTAATTCCTTAAAAAACATAGCTGCACCTCCCTGCGTTGTGGGTGATGATGCTGACAGCAAGGGTTTAATTATTTGTGTATACTTTTTGCTGCGGCTTCCTCGAATCTGTCCACTTACATCATAATCTCGCCTTGCAACATTCGTAGCTACTAAAATACGTTTATAATTCTTTCTATCCTTTGAATTTACTAGATTTAAATCGGGTTCATTCATAATAAGCAGATCATATAAACCTGGAGTCCCTTTATACGTGACACCATTGATGACCATATCCTTTCCTTTAATTATGATAGGGGTATTACCAATTGTCCATTTGTCTGTTTTGGCGTCGTAGTGGACTCCATAAGTGTGATCAATAGCACCTTCAAAATCCCTCATAATACGTTCAACATATATACGAGGTAATTCGTGGTACTGCTCGAGAAATTCTTCAGAGATGGCTTCATTACAGGAGTCACCTGCGATACTAAGAGGTTCTTCTTCCTCGGCAATAATATCTCCTACGACAGATGTTTCTAGGAAAGGTGGTGTACGAGGATGGGGATTTATTTGAAAAAACGGAAGCTAGGCTAGGGGGCTTGTAGCACTCTTCCTTGCTAATGAGGTGAAGCGAAGCGTGGAGCTAGCGGACTAGTAGTAGCATGCTTTCTTCGAAACATGAACAAAGGCGGGGTTTTGGATTTAACGTCAACGGACTCCTTTTCGGGTGTTTTTTATCAGGATCCATTTTATTCGCTATTTCAGTTAGAGGTTCTATTAGAGGTTTATAAGTACTTTCAAACGTTCTTTCATAATCAATGCGGGCAGTTTTAAGGCTGTTGTATTTCTGCTGTATTATTTTACGAGCCTGAATAATTTTTCGCTTTAATATCATCTCCTTAGTATCCATTGTAGCAAAATTTGAATAGACGGCTGTTAATACCTAAACGGATGAGTAACTACTAAACCACGATCTATCCAGCACTTTGAACACATATCCCGAAACAATGTCATGCTTATGGTGGGGCTTACATGATCCTCATACACATGTTTTAGATTTAATTCATCTTGCTCAAATAATATAATTAGATTCGCATTGTCACGAATTAATTGCTTTGGAATTTTACTGTAAGTTTGACCCAAATAGAAACAATCAATATCGTTATGTCTAACCATAGAAAAATATGCCCTTGTGTTATTTTGCTTTTCACAGGCGATATCATCAAAGATAAAGATAGAGTTTGCTTTTGCACAATTCGGCTCAATCACATCTTGATTATCACTGAACGTAAAGTAACTTACATCCTTTATCGAAAGTATGATTTCCTGTAAAAGTTTGTACTTGTTTTCATTTAATGACTTGGAGTATACGTATACATGTTTAAATTTCAAACCATTTTTCTTAGTAAGCAAACTAATCATTGCGTTTGTTTTGCCGCAGTTGGAGGGGCCACATATAATGCCACGTATACTATTAGGAAGTAAATCGCTATGTTTTGAAGTACCAGACTTTTCATCAAAGTCATGATTTTGAATTGGAAGTTTTTGTTTCTGCGCAACGACTTTAATGAAACTAAAGGAATAATTACAACATTTTTATTTATATAATACAGATTATAATTTTTTCACTTCTCCGGTGAGTGGGTTGTGCTGCACAATAGCATCGTGGAGAATAGGACCGTAGGCAACGATTCCATTATCGAAAGGTGTTAGCGATTCCATTTCTAATTTGATGTCTACTGTTTTTTAAGGATTCATTCTGTTTAGAACAGTCCATTACAAATACTGGACATGATTTGAAATCGTTGTAGTTGAATAACGCATCTGTATTATCTTCATCATAGTAGTCACATCGGAAGTTTAAAAAATTGCAATAGGCAGGTATGTATTGGTTAACACTGAAGTTCAAATGCATTGCTTCATAGGGATAATACTCGGAATTCAGATGTACTTTAAGGTTCCTGATGTTAATGTGATCAAAACTTCCGGCTCTTGCAGACTTTGTGTACCTTCTACCTTGTTGGAATGCAACAATTATCCAGAGCGGTTTTTCCAGTTGCGTTGACGTTTTTATTGGCCATATATCAGAGGTTGCTTGTTTTAAAGCAGGTAATTCATATAACTCCCATTGACGAAATGGAACAGTAATAATAGAATTCTTATTTATTCCTTCAAACAAGTCCAGTTTCGCGGTATCACTAAGAGTTAAGTGTGGTACCTTGCATTGAATTTTATTTAGAGTTATTTCCGCATCAACGTCACCATAGTAGCAGTTTGTATCGCTTCTAGATCGAATTAAAATCAACTCTTGACGCATATTCACGATCACTTGACGATAATCCTCCATTATTCCAAATATGTGGTTCAATGGTATGCATACTGTAAAGGATTTTTCGCCATTTCCCTTATCGAATTCTACTTATAATGGTTCATCATTCTTTGGTGACCACCCCTAATGGCTTAATGCTTTGCTCTTGCTTGTCGTATAAGCAATATATCCTTTAAGTGTAGATGTTATGCCGGGATTTCGGCAAACGTCCACTCTTTGACCGCCTAACTCATAACGAATCTCTTCGAAAAGGAAGTTGGGAAAATTGTTGGTGGGTCATTAATTAGAACAATAGGAATTCTATTATTTATTACTATTTTATGAGAAAGATTTTCATCAAATAAAAAAGTTTTAATATCTATTCAATTATCTAGATCAATTGAATGAATTCAATTAACACCTCCAACTGAACATACTTATTCAGAATTACCTTTATTAGCTAATTTCTAATGTGGCAGATTAGTGCAATAGATTTAAGATCTATATATAAATTTTCCTTCATCTTCTTTTTTCAGCTTACCTTCTATGTACAGAAAACTATCATAAGTAGCTGTAATTAGATCCTGACTTTGAATTAAAATGCGTATTTCTTCGGAAGGTCCATACTTAGAAGAGCCATAAGGAAGATAGGTGTGAATATCTGATTTAATTGTAGCTTCATCAAAATGTACGGTCATTGTGTAGATGTTAACCACAATGAGGGTTGATGAGTGATTAAAGATTCACTATAGAAATGATGTCTTTTATATAAATTTCTTCTCAAACCTTTAAATTAATTGCTATTAATTATGCTTAATTACTACACATTACAGTTTGTTTACTTCATATAAATTTTTCAAGAACGCACTATACCTAAATACTTTCATTGTTATACAAAGAAAATCCCTTGTTCACATTACATATTATATTGTAAATTACATGCACACTTTTGAATGCAAACCTATTGTTTTAGCAAAATTCATTGTACATTATTTATAGCGAAACCTTTTTCTTCATAACACATTTTCATTAAAGTCTATTAAGTATTATATTACTAATTATGCAATGTAGTTTTGACAAGTTTTAAAGTTATTAAAATTAGTTTTAAAGAATGCAGATGCATTGTGTGTTTTATACAAAGAAAATCCCTATTAGCTTGAATATTACATTTTGTTTTTATACATTCCTACCAATTTTTCTTCAAAGAAAGAAAACCCATTGTTCAATAAAACATTGACTTTTCCGCATTACATATTTTAGATGAATACATATGCATTCAGCTTCAGGTGTGTAAGCGGAACATATCACTGTGCAAAAGAGATAGACATTAAAGAAGTAAACTTCATTCAAGATCTCTTACACATAACAAATTTAACATTTCTTAGAGATACATTAATATTTTAATTCTATTAAAATGTACGCTTTGAAACATGTTTAATGGTTTGCTCACTCAGAACTTTCAATCCACTTTATGTTAAAAAGTATTTCTCTGCAGATGTTAACTGCAATGATGGTTGATTGGGTCTTTTGTATGAAGATGGAATTGTCCTATGATTAATTCGCAGACCCATGTTCTTTTAGTTCTAAGCGTACCGTGAATGGTTCACTTTCACCAATGTCTATTAACTCACCCTTTTGATTTGTCAATTTAATTGTTATATTACTGATTATGTCTGTGTTGATTTCTAAATACTGAGTGTTGGTTGGAATTTTGTCCAAACGATAGCCCGAGAGCACGGAAACGTCAATTTCGTATATTACCTTTGCAGGTTTATCGTTTCGAAAAGATCCCTTTATAATGTTGCACTCCACATGTAGATTAGTGTGTTTAATTATTTGGATGTCTAACGCGGATGTGTGTAAGATATTCGCTTTTAATATTCTAGGCTCAAACCCGAGCATGCGGCCAATGCCACTCTCTTTAGTAAAATCGATCTCAAATGAACTGTTTATCTCACACTTAAGCGTATTGTTGTTTGCCCTAATGAAAAAATTTTCTGAGGGTATCTTTGATTTCAAGTAATCACTAATTTCATCTAACTCATAGGCACCGTGTGGAAAATTAATCACTCACAAATGAGATGAATTTGTTCTAAAATAAAATCTATCGTTGCCCGTATAAATGTTTCTAATGCTGTTGCACCCGTAAAAGTAGCAGCTAGCTACGTTACCAACACCTTCTAAACTGAAAGTTATTGACATAACTGAGAAAATTTAAGGTTATGTAGATTAGGAATGCTAAAATTGTTGACCTAGATGGATAGGGTGGAGTATAACCATAGAAATAGTTTGCATCAGAGGGATTTTACATGAAATAATACACTTAAAATAATAGTATTTTATTGTAAATATTACAAACTTTTCCCCGTTACTTGTAATCCCTATCAGCACACACAATCCATAAACCTTTTACTGATATTGTCTTACATAGTTACTGTATAAAAAATGTACATTCGTCAAAGCACAATTACAGGTGGTTTGTGTATGAAAGAAACAAGTTGTTTTCATTTTGGGTAAAGCTGGTTGCTCTTCAATTTCTATAACTGACTGTCTCAATATTTTTTTAATGTAATCGGCTTTTTCTCGCCCTTTAACGTACACATCATCTGTTACCGATATTAGTTCACGAAGTATATGTGGAAAGAGATGTGTAGAGGTATATCCAGATCCCCATTTGATGCAGTGATGATTATTGATTAACCAGATGGCTTGTCGTTGAAATTCTACATCTAAGACGTGCCAAGGAAATGGTGGTTTGAACACAAAATGGGCAGCTTGATTTCCATTGTATATTGCTAGCTCTTTGGGTGTAAATGCATGTTTTGCCGTTTTGAATCCCTGTACATCAACTATTACAATCATTGTCTCTGTAGCGTGACCCCGTACCTAACTTTTAACTACTTATGAGTACTCGAAAAACATGTACAATTTTCAAAATCGCTTGGAACACAATTTCAGAATTTAAAATGCACAAGAACGCATGTGTAGTTTAATTCAACCGCACAGTTCGACGCATAAGTTTCCCTTTTATGCAAGTGTCAGACATCTACTTATAACTTTGTTACATTCGTTACTTTTGCTGTATTATTAAGTAAATTTTTGCGATCTATTAGAATTAATGAATTCGCGTGTTTCTTTAAATTTTCTATTTCTCTAGAAATAATAACATTTCTCTAAGTTTATCTCTGTAGTTTCTTGAATATATTACGCTTCACAATTAAAAAAAAACATTTTCTGTAATTGGTAGGTAAACCTTTTGATGGTCACTTATATGTTATATTTCAACTTCATGTGTTGGGTGTCACTAGTATGTATCCGTTTGACATTCGCATATTTGACTTTTAATTTCACTTACTTCCGGTCTGTGCTTGGCGAAGGAAAAGCCATTTTGTGTTTCCTAAAAGAAAAATGTAAATTTCTGGACTTTATTTAGCCCATCGATGATTACCGATTTATAACATTTTTCTAAACTTTGTGCCAAATCACTATGATTAGTGGGGACAAACGATTTATATCGGATATGTAGGAAATACGAAAAAACAGGTGAGCTTTTGTCACGCTTGGTTTTTTTGTTCTTCTACCACGTTTTACTTTCAGGAAATTGATCTGTTTCGATTCAAGAATTAAATCCATTAACAAAATCAATAAACCAATTAGCTAAAGGGGTTAAACTTAACCTCACAAATTTCTCTAACTACGAAGTTGTGTTTATACTTTAGATTGGCTGGTAAGAATGTAACAACCTACTTAAACGGTTGCGAGCTTTATTTTTATTTTAGGGGAACTCATACGAAATTAACTGAATCCATTTCTCAACGTTAGCAAATAATACTTTTCTGATTCTTTACCTCATTGAAGGTAAGATTGCTATTCATGCTTTCATTTAGTTATATATATTTAATTTTAGAGGTACTTTTCGTAGGCTATACAATTACTTTTCGTATGCTATACAATATACCTTTGGTATGCCACATATTATACCTCTCGTACACAATCTAAATATACTGGTATGCTGTGTAAATATAGAATATATAAATCTACATTTGTATATAATTCGTATACTGTTTCGCTGATGAAGGGTGTTACTTATTACCACGTCCACACCTGTGAAAATTTGAAATTGTAACTTTCCGACAGGCTGGGATGTAAAGATAAGTTATAAATTACTCGTATTCAGTGTCTTTAGGATACCTTTGGTTAATCTGTGACCAATCCTAAAAGTTGTATAGATTTATGTACATGTTTGTGATAAAACTTTAAGTGCTATTGCACAAATTTTTGCGCTTTTACAGTAAATTGCTTTGGGTAAAATGCTTGAGTATAAAAATAGCATGTCTATTGGTAATGTATGTAATTAAACACTGTTTTGTAAGAAACTGTGTAACTGGATGCATTCAGCTCAACAGGTTCGAGTTAAAAGGTTTTCGTAACCACCTGATCAATTCTATTGTTTTTACTGTAAGTTATTCATAGCAATTGCATTATTACTATAATCTATTATTTATATGTGCTTTTACAACTTGGGGAATGCTTAAATTACCTGTTTACTGTATTTTACTAAAGACTATAAATCTGATGTTTTAGCATAACTTTGCAATTCTATATAATATTACTTTGCCATTTTTGGATGTAAATTTCACTTAATTTGATTTTCTAAATTCTAGTATTAGATTCTTTGGGTGGCTTGCTATATTGTGTATTTAAGAGCACAAATATTTTATGTATTCTCTGTGGTTAACAATTTGTGTAACACGAGTGAATTACTTATTTATTTAGGGAATTATCTCCCTTTTACTTTTTTTTGGGAATGTAAATAAATTATCTATATATGTGTGTACATACAAATGCCAACTATATACTGCCATTATTAGAAAGTAATATACCGCTTTCGTTTTGGGGACTTTCTACTTTACAATTATTTTTTTCCTAGTGCTCAGATCCTTAAACATTTTCGTTACTTGGCTAGAAAAGTGGCAAATTAACTAATTATCTAGGGCTGGCTGTTTTATCCTTCTAGCTGGCGCCCTTCTCTTCTCTTTCAGCTGTATTCATCTGTCTCACTGTGGGACCCATCCATCTCTACCGTGACCGAGCTACCGGCAAGTCCTATATAAAGGTATCTCCTCTGTTGGGGTAAGTTTTCGCACAAAGTTGAAGATTGCACGTAACAACTTTAACTAATATCTAATTATTCTTCACAGCACTTTAGGTTTACCGTAAAATTATTCATCATGATTGCACTCTTCTTATATAGATGCACCAGTGCATTCGGCTTTAAAAGATGGACAAGATCGGATAAGATCGGACGGGATCGGACATGATTGGGAGCTTGAAAATTATTTCTCTGAATTGTAATACTGCGTGACCTTGACAAATGGTAGAGGTAGCTGGTGAAATCTACGTCTCTTGAAAAAGAACACCATATTCACAACACTTAAAGTCTTTATTTTTTAATTATACAATACAGTTCCTTAAATCTAATACATATAATTGTGTTTTGAGACAATATTTACCAGCAATAAATTTTTTTTCAGAATCGACCTATGAGCTGCAAGTTGATTTCTAAGAACTAACACCGTAACTTGCCAAATTGCTTGAACAGCCTAACCTAACTTCAACACAGAAATTCATATAATGTGGTCCAGAATCGAGCTGACTTCTTTAGCGTTGATGCTACTACCCTTCTAATTCCTATTTTTAGATTTGACCTTGACTAACTTCAAAGTACTCCAGACTTCCTTGACCTTGATGCTGCTGCCCGTTGACCTAGACTAACTTGAGAGTGATACAGACTTACTTGACCATGATCTGATGCCCTTTGACCTTAACTAACTTCAGAGCGGCCCAGAATCGGTCTAATGACCTTTAGAATTAATGTCTTGATTCAGCCAAGAATTGCTTCGGTGACTCTGTAAGGTAGAATCCCCCACGCCTTGAAAAGTCTATTTATTATCCCTGAGAATTGATTTATAAAAATTAACACCTTAGCTCAGCCAAGAATTGCTGTGTGACCTTGAGGGATATATGTAGGAAACGTGAATGATAGCGTTGACCTAATGCACTTGCATGTTTTTCTTAATAGATTACTAAGTGGATCACTATACGTATGCAATTTTGTGTACGCAATGGTCTTGAAAACGAAAAGGTATACGTGAGTTTGAAGAGCATCCTCCTATATAGATTTACCGGTCACATATCGGGATACCCCTGTAGGTTGATTTATAGGACTTATGACCTGGAAAATTAATGGAAATACATTTTAACCATTGACAATCTATTTGATAGTCGGGTATGGTTGGATAAATTCGGATCACCTTGAAAATAGATTTCTCGGAATTAACTTTGAAATTGGGGTTTACGTAACTGTATAATTAAAAGATTTTAATTTGTGTTTTTGCATATAAGTTTAAGAGACGTAGGTTTGTAATAAGTCACGGACAATGTCTCAAAGTAAAAGGATCACAGATCCTGATATGAAGGCTTTAAGGAAAGCTGAATGTATGGCTAGTAAACATTATAATGAAGCGATGAAAATACCTATTAGGGAAGATGATGATGTATCGTGGACCACATTAAACGAAAATCAGTTGAAGGAAATTGAATGTGAGAAACAAATAATAAATAAAATAGATATGATCCAGCAAAGGTATTACAAAATGTTAAGTACATAAAACTTCCCATAATATGTATATTTACTTAAATCGATGTTTAATCTGTATATATAGATGAATATTGTGGTTAATAAATTATAAGTTCTATAAAAAATGTTTTACTTGTTAGATGACCTAATCAGTCTGAACAATGCATCGTCTTTGTTCTTGATTTCCTAGAATTTCAGAAGCTATGACTCAGCCAAAACAATGAATCGTCTTTGTTATCAGAGGTGTGACCATATAAGCATAGACTTTGAAGCGTGGGCTTGAACAATGGATCGCCTTTATTCTTGATTTCTCGGAATCGAAGTGTATTTAGATAACAATCTAATTTTGTAAATCAACCAGAACAATGAATCGTCTTTGTTCTCTCATGTGACCTTGAAAATGATAAACATAGACTTTGAACCGTCGGCTTGAACAATGCATTGGCTTTGTTCTTGATTTCCTAGAATTGAGATGTATTTAGAAAACAATCTATTTTTAGAAATTATAACGGAACAATGGATCGTCTTTGATCTCTCATGTGGCCCTGAAAATTGTAAGCATAGACTTTGAACCGTCGGCTTGAACAATGCATCGTCTTTGTTCTTGATTTCCTAGAATTGAGGTGGGGATAACAATCTATTTTTATAACTCGACCTGAACAATGAATCGTCGTTGTTCTCTCGTGTGGGGGAAACGGTTGCGAAACAGCTATCTGTTTTGGGAAACGGACCCCCTGTTTTAGGAAACGGCTACCTGTTTTTAGGAAACGGCTACCTGTTTTAGGAAACGGCTACCTGTTTTGGGGAACGTCTATCTGTATTTGGGGAACTACTTGAGAGCACTGGGGGGTGTGACATTGCTTGATGACCTTGAAACATGCATAGACATGATTGAGACCGAGGGCAATGTGATGACTTTGAGGAATAGATGCAGGTAATGTGTACGATAACCTACAATTGACGTGGACAATCAACGACCTTGAAATCTAGCAACTTTACTTGTTACGGGACTTGAAGGACTCGTGCAAGCATGACATTGAGGATAAGCACTTGAAGCGGGGACCTTGAAGTGACTTAGCAGAGTTACCAACCTGAAGAGACTTAGCAGGGTTACCAACCTTTCCTAACGTGGCCGAGGTGGCCTTGAAGAGATTTAGTAGGGTTACTAACCTACCACGTGGCCTTGACTTATTAGGGTTACCAACCCACCACGTGGCCTTGAAGAGATTTAGTAGGATTACCAACCCTTCCTACAACATGGCCTTGAAGAGACTTAGCAGGGTTACCAACCACTCTAACAACATGGTCTTGAAGCGGCGACCTTGAAGAGACTTATCAGGGTTACCAACCTAGCACGTGGCTTTGAAGAAGCAGGGTTACCAACCGTTCCTACAACATGTCTTGTGGTGACCTTGAAGAGACTTAGCAGGGCTACCAACCTACCACGTGGCCTTGACTTAGCAGGGTTGCAACCCTTTCCTAACACGTGGCCTTGACTTAACATGGTTATCTACCACGTGGCCGAGGTGACCATGAAGAAACTTAGCAGGGTTACAAACCTTTCCTACGACGTGGCCGAGGTGACCTTGAAGAGACTTAGCAGGGTTACAAACCTTTCCTAAAACGTGGCCGAGGTGACCTTGAAGAGACTTAGCAAGGTTACAAACCTCTCCTACCACGTGGCCTACAATGTGTATGATGACCTTGAAGATCATGTACATGGACGTAGGTAATGTGATGATCTTGAGGTATATACTTCGATGTGTACAATGTGTACGATAACCTTGACCTTGAGCAGAAACACTCGTAGAAAAAGTATAGTAGAAAAGTGGATCAGAACCCGCCTTGCTATACTACTCACACAGACACAGGACACACGGACACACGGACACACGGACACACGGACGCACGGACGCACGGACGCACGGACGCACGGACACACGGACGCACGAGCGCACGGACGCACGGACGCACAGGCGCACGGACGCACGGACGCACGGACGCACGGACGCACGGAAGGAGGGACGCACGGACGCACAGACGCACATACACACATACACACATACACACGGACACACGCACACACGGACACACGGACACACGGACACACATACACACATACACACATACACACATACACTCGGAGGCACGGACGCACGGACTCACGGACGCGCACACGCGCACACGCGCGCACGCGCGCGCGCAAACGCGAACACGCGCACGCGCACCGCGCACACGCACACACGCACACACGCACACACGCACACACGCACACACGCACACACGCACACACGCACACACGCATACACGCACACACGCGCACCCGCGCGCACCCACCCACACACACACACACATACACCACACACACACACGCACGCACGCACGCACGCACGCACCCACGCACGCACCCACGCACGCACGCACGCACGCGCACACACACACACCCACACACACCCACGCACGCACGCACGCACGCACGCACGCAGACACACACACACGCGCTGAAAAACAGTCATTCAGCATTTTCTCCTATATGAAAGAATATGTGTAATTATTATTTGTTGCACTATAATTTGCTAAATTATAAAATAAAAAGTACAGTTTATTTTGTTTTAATGTAAAAGTATCTGTTTTTCTTTAAACATTATATTTTAAAAGACAAACTTAAAACTGCACACGCACACGCACACGCACTCACACACGCACGCGGACACGTACACACAGACGCAAACGCACACGCAGACGCACAGGCACACGCACACGCACCCGCATGCGCACCGCACACCCACGCGCACGGGCGCACGCGCACGGGCGCACGCGCACGGCTGCACACGCACGCACGCCCCCATACACACACAGTCTATCACAATTATCCCTAATATAAAAAACAGTCATTCAGCATTTTCTCCCATATGAAACATGTATAATTATTATCTATTTCACGCAGGTGTCGAACATTTATTTATAGCACTATAATTTGCTAAATTATAAAATAAAAAGTACAATTTATTTTGTTTTAATGTAAAAGTAACTGTGTTTGCCTTTAAAAATTATACTTTAAAGAACAAACCTAAAATTGTTCCAATGTGCTGGTTTTTTTTTCGCAAAACTAGAAAAATTTTAGTAGGATAATAATATATAAATGAATAAATAAGGCGTTACAATGTTTGATTAGTTTGTATATATAAAACTAAATTATGTTTTGCTTTCAATTTAATGTAAAATTTACAATATAAAGCTACAAATTGTATGCACACATATTGAGAAACATACATTTATCTAAAAAATGTTACGCACCCGCACACGTACACGTACAGGCACGCGCACACGCACGCGCACACACACGCACACGCACACGCACACGTACATGCACACGCACACGCATACGCGCGCACACGCACGCACGCACACGCACGCACGCACGCACCCAAACACACACACACACACACACACACACACACACACACACACACACACACACACACACACACAGTCTATCGCACTTATCCCTAGTAGAAAAAACAGTCATTCAGCATTTTCTATTTTTTAATGTAAAAGTAACTGTGTTTGCCTTTAAAAATTATATTTTAAAGGACAAACTTAAAACTGTTTCAATTTATGGTTTTTTTTTCGCAAAACTAGAAATGTTTTAGTAGGATAAGAAACAGAAATGAATAAATAAGGCGTTACAATGCTTGATTAGTTTATATATATAAAACTAAGTTATGTTTTGCTTTCAATTTACAATATAAAACTACAAATTGTATGCATACACACACATATTGAGAAACATACATTTATCTAAAAAGTTTTACACAAAATTTAAGTTTTAAAAATTCGTGAATTGCTGTTAGAAGTGCTCATATTTCATGTATCGGCATGCGAAAAATCAGAATTTTAGGCTAAGCACTTAAATTGCTACAACGGAAAATCAATTGGTTTATTGCACTACATGCGACATGCAGAAAATCGTTTTAATTAAATATTGAAATCTATTTCTATAATGTATTTTTCAAGTTTCTCTTTTAAGTACTAATCATATATATTTACATGCATTATTTTTACAGGATTCCATTGTTATCGCCAATAATAATAATTTTTAGGATTCGGTTTCACATTTTTGAGACTAACGCGCATTACGACATGCGATTAATTAACAAAAGTAAAATGGTTTTGTGATCTCGATTTAAGTATAAATACCCTGCTGGGTCTATCTTGGTAACAACGTTAGGTACCAAGCGAAAGAGTTCAGGTGGTAGTTTAGTCGATACTCCTACCTGGCTACCAGTATTGTGGTCCTGGTATAAAGTTAGAGAAACGACTAGCACGAGGTGACCTCGATAGTAATCAATGAGACGCCCAGTGCAAGCAGCATGATATCAGTTACCGAGATTCAGAAAGTAGACATAAAGCAGGTAAAATTTTAGAAAAAATCTTAGGAACGCATTACATGCGACATTAGGTGCACGAACTGCGCCTTTAGCAGTCGGTACCACCATAAGAGCAAACCGAAAATTATTAATGGGGTGCAAACGTCGATCCAAGAAGAAGAATGGTGGAAATTTATTGCATTTACGCAGAACCATACCTAAAAAAATTAAACCTAACCGAAATTTCACAGACACAATAAAGTCAGCGCTTTCAACGAGAAAACGTGTAGTAAAAAGTTTGGAAGGCTAGAAAGACATTAAAGTTCCTAGAGTAATTCCCTTACCTAAACAAGGAGGGTTTTACCATTTCTTATTCCGTTATTCGCAGGTTTATCGGCAACCGATACTTTGCTGGGGGCGCATAGCGCATTGCTAAAGCAGTTCATTATCCAAAAAATGCCAAAAAATTGCAAGAAGAGAGATCGCGCCATAATCACATGATGGAATCGATCGCTGTAGGCTCCGGTGGCGCACTATATCTAAAACCATACAAATCTCGTGGTGGCGCGTTATACTTTAAACCGTTTCCAAAAAACTGAATAGATTACCCGAAAGACCGTTAACAGATATAGAGTTAAAGAAATACATCAAAGATGTGCCCTAGTTTAGGGATATTTTTATGAGGGATAGCATGCCTAAATTACCATGGAAAAATGAATCTGCAATTATTAACTTAGATAGCCAAAGCGGGTACGCATTTGGTTTGTTCTAAAAAGCCAGATAAAAAGATATGGTATTACGATAGTTTCGGTAGTCTTCGCCCACCTCTCGAAGTGATTAACTACTTTCGGGGATGTAAAATTTATTATAATTACAACCAAGATCAAGAATTTGATTCCATTATTTGCGGACATCTATGCCTACAATTTTTAGATAAATAATCGGTACAACACGAAATTTTCTCAGTTGTGTCTATAACATTCAGTTTAGAAGGTGTTGGTAATACAGCTAGCTACAACTTCTATCCACCGATAGAACTAGATTTGGGGGAGAAATACGTTGTTGAATTGGTTGGATTTTACGGCTGCAACAGCATTAGAAACATTTATTCAGGCAACGATAAATTTTATTTTAGAACAAATCCACCTCATTTGCGAGTAATTAATATTTGGCACGGTGCATATGAGTTAAACGAGATCAGCGATTATCAAACATCTAAAATACCTACAGAAAGGTTTAGCATTAGAGCAAACAACAATACACTTAAATGTGAGATTTGAGATTGATTTTACTAAAGAGGATAGCGTTGGTCGCATGCTAGGGTTTGAGTCTAAAATAATAGAACCAAATATTTTACATATGCCCGCGTTAGACATCCAAATAATTAAACACACTAATATACACGTATACAGTGCGACATTATAAAGGGATCTTATCGAAACGGGAAACCTGCAAAAGTGTTATATAAGATTGACGTTTCAGTCACACCAAGTGATCGTCTTGATAAAACTCTCAGCAATACTCAATATTTAGAAGTAAACACCGACATAATTTTTAATATAACAATCATTTTGACTAATCAAAAGGACGAATTAATAGGCTTTGGTGAAAGTGAACCATTCACAGTACGCCTAGATCTAAAATAACATGTGTCTGAGCATTAATCAAGGAGAAATTCCAAATTCGTATAAAGACATCATCCCAACAGTAAGTCATTAATTAGTCATCAACCTTCGTTTAGGTTAACACCTGCAGAGTAATACTTTTTAACGTCGATTGGTTTAAAAGTTCTCAGCCACAATGACCGAATCATTAAACGTCCTTCAAAACGTACATTTTGATGATACTATAATTAAATCAGATATTCACAATTAATCTTCCGTATGGATCTTCTAAATATGGAGCTTCTGAAGAAATACGCATGTTACTTCAAAGTAAAGATTTAATTACGGCTACCTACGATAGTTTTCTATACATAGAAGGTAAGTTTGAGCTGAAAAAAGAAGATAAAAGGAAAGCATGCAACTTAACCAATCATTTCCGCAACTTTCTTTTCGATGAAATTCGTTGTGAGTTAAGCGGTCAGAGTGGACGTTTGCCAAAATCCGGGCATACCATCAACACTGAAGAGATATATTTCTTATACGGGAAGCAAGATCAAAGCATTAAGCCATTTGGGGTAATCACCAAAGAATGTGGAACCATTACAAGTAGAATTCGTTGAGCAAAATAGAGAAAATTCATTTACAGTATGCATACCATTGAACCACATATTTGGAATAATGGAGAATTATCGTCAAGTGATCGTGAATATGCGTCAACAGTTGATTTTAATTCGATCCAGAAGCGATACAAACTGCTACTTTGGTGACGTCGATGCGGAAATTATCCTTAAATAAAATTCAACGGAAAGTACCGCACTTAACACGTAGTGATGTTGCGAAACTTAACTTGTTTGAAGTAACCAATAAGAATTCTTTTATTACTGTTCCATTCCATCAATGAGAGTTATATGAATTACCTGCTTTAAAACAAGCAACCTCAAACATGTGGCCAGTAAAAACGCCAATACAATTGCTTCACTGCTAATCAATACATGCCCCTCTAGCAGGCGTAGATGAAATCACTGGTGAAATGTTCAAGTATGGTGGTGCAAAGCTTATACGAAGATTGCGTGAATTATTCAATGTATGCCTTATGTGTGGAAAAGTGCCGAGTGATTGGAAGAGCGCGATCATTGTACCATTGTATAAGGGTAAGGGGAACAAGAGTGATTGTAAGAACTACAGAGGAATAAGCTTCCTCAGCGTACCTGGTAAAGTTTTTGGAAGAATACTGATTGATAGAGTACGAGAAACTACACAATCTAAGATGTGAGATGTGCAAGGTGGCTTCATGCCAGGGAGAGGATGTGTCGATCAGATGGTTTCTCTCCAGCAGGTGATCGAAAAGTGTTTAAAGGTAAAAATGAAGTTGTACTGTGCGTTTGTAGATCTGGAGAAAGCATATGACAGAGTGAATAGAAGATGTGGGAAATATTAAAGGAATATGGCGTAAATAAAGGTCTAATAAATGGAATAAGGGCAGTATACAACGGTAGTCGGGCATGTGTTAGGGTGAGAGGAGGTGTGAGTGAATACTTTAATATTGAGCAAGGAGTGCGACAAGGCTGTGTGATGTCACCGTGGTTGTTCAATATATACATGGATAAATGTCTTAGACAAGCATGTAACGATACAAATGGTGTAATGGTTGGTGACGTAAATGTACGACTCCTGGTGTATGCAGATGACACAGTCTTATTAAGTGACAGTGCGGATGAGCTGCAAACCGCTCTGAGGAAGTTTGATACAGTCTGTGAGAGCATGGACCTAAAGGTAAACGTGAACAAAACTAAGATTGTGGTGTTCAATCGGGAAGGTGGAAAGGAGAGTAGAGTATTTACTCTGCAAGATGAAATTGAGGAGCAAGTGGACGAGCTGGTATATCTCGGTAGAATGTTTACTGCAGATGGTACAATTGAGAGCGAGATTGGACGAAGGGTCAATGCTGGAAGGAAAGTGATTGGAAGTATGTGGACGATAATGAGAAATGAAAGCATGAGTCTAGCTGCGAAACGAGCAATCTATAATGGCGTATTCGTCCCGTCAGTACTGTATGGAAGTGAGACATGGATATGTCAAAAAAAGCACGAAAGAAAAATAAATGCCGTGGGTATGAGATTTCTGAGAAGCGCATGTGGTAAAACGAGACGGGACAAGATAAAAAATGAATGCATAATGAGGGAGTGTGGTGAGGAAAAGACTATGATGGATAGATATAAAAGTTGAACATTACGTTGGTTTGGTCACATTGAGAGAATGAACAACGCAAGATTAACGAAACAAATATATGTGGGTGAGGTTAGGGAAAGGCCGGCCTGGTAGGCCGCGTAAAACTTGGCTGAATGTAGTAGAATCTATGATAAAGGAAAGAAAGATAAGGAGTTTTAAAAACAAAAGGGCATGTCAGAGACTATGTATGAATCTTGCGGAAGCTAGGGAGGTGTGCGGAGATAGGAAAGCATGGAGAAAGATTGTGAATGAAAAATAAATAAGAGGCAGGGATTGTTTTGCCTACCCCGCAAGGGAATGGCGTGAAGGTTAAGTAAGTAAGTAAGTATTATAATTATACGATTGTTTTTGTTCGTGTTGTACAAAAAAATGCGTAAATCATAGCTGGAATTTATTTCACACATTCGCAACACTGTTATTTAGATAAACAACCTTTTATCTATTTAATATAATAGTTCCAATTATTACATAAATTGCAATAACGTTTATTTGTAAGTGGGAATGTTTAATATTAATTTAAATACATAATTAGTTTTTGTATATCTCTGCCTTTTTGTCTGCGCCCTGCAAGAATTATACTTTAATCTTTAATCGATGTAAATTATATTTGAATATTTGCAAGCAATGTTAATAAATAAAGATAAAAGAATACCTTTGATTTTTGTATAAATTGTACTTGATAAAAATCAAATGCATTTTAAATAGAACAGTAAAAAGTAAATTACTTATTTAAAATAGCAATGCTACTTCCGATTAATTGCAATTTTTTCGACACTATTAATTTTCTATGTTGTTTATTAACAAGATTATTGTTCATAAATAACGTTAAAATAAAGTTAGATGCGAGTGGCGAGATTTTGTTGAGGCCACACCTGATTCCTAACCGGCCCAGCCATGCTACATAAGGCAACGGCGCGCTCCGTAACGCTCGATACCGAATTCTCGGTGTGAAAAGTACTATAGTATATAAATAAAAATGTTGTAATTATTCAATTAGTTTTATTTCACCCACCAAAGATGAAGGTAGTTGCTCAGAAACAAAAACTTCCAATTCACAATCATGACATTGATCTGGAAAAGTCTATTACTCCGAAACATAGCGATTTACTCCTTAATAGTATACGTGGCATTATATGCGGTCCCCCCAATTGCGGCAAAACAAACACAATGATCAGTCTGATTACCAAGAAAAATGGTTTGAAGTTTAAACATGTCTACATTAAGTCATTGAATCAGAACAAGTACAAACTTTTACAGGAAATCTTACTTCCGATGAAGGATATAGGTTACTTAAAGTTCAGTGATAATCACAAAGTGATTGAGCCTAATTGTGCAAAATCAAACTCTATTTTTACCTTCGATGATATCGATTGTGAAAAGCAAAATAACATAAGGGCATATTTTTCTATGGGTAGGAATAACAATATTGACTGTTTCTATTTGGGTCAAACTTATGGTAAAATTCCAAAGTAATTAATTCGTGATAATTCAAATCTAATTCTATTATTTGAGCAAGATGAATTAAACCTAAAACACGTGTATGAGGATCATATAAGTCCCACCATAAGCATGAAGTTGTTTCGGGATATGCGTTCAAAGTGTTGGGTAGATCCGTTCGGTTTCATGGTCATAAATGAGGATGCCGAAGTTAATAATGGTCGGTATAAAAAAAGGTTTAA
This sequence comes from Vesta saturnalis, assembly GCA_036346205.1. Lineage (NCBI taxonomy): Eukaryota > Metazoa > Arthropoda > Insecta > Coleoptera > Lampyridae > Vesta > Vesta saturnalis. The sequence continues at coordinate 1,078,731 of JARFJB010001939.1, read as the reverse complement.
TGAATATATAATAACTTAACTGATGCCGTTTAGTTATTAACAGCTACCTGTTTAGTGTAAACAGCTATCTGTTTAGTGTAAACGGGTACCTGTTCGGAAAACCCGTTTTGCTACACACTATATAATACTTTAAACTGCTTTCAGTAGTTACTATCTGTTTCGATACTAAGAGCTACCTGTTTAGCGTAAACAGCTATCTTTTCAGGGTAAACCAGTACCTGCTCGGTAAACCTGTTTTGCTACACACACTATATAATACCTTACACTGCTTTCAACGGTTTAGTAGTTACTCATCCGTTTAGGTATTAACAGCTGTTTGTTCAGGGTAAACCTAAACCCATTTTGCTACAATAGATAATAAGGAGATGACATTAAAGTGAAAAATTATTCAGGCTCGTAAAATAATACGACAGAAATATAACAGTATTAAAACTGCCCACATTAATAATGAGAGAATATTTAAAAGTAAATAAAATCGATCCTAATAAAAAAACACCTAAAAAGGAGTCCATTGACGTTAAACCCAAAATCTCACCCCTGTTCGAAGAAAGCATTCTACTACTCCCACTAGTCTGCTAGCTCTAAGGACTCGAGGATTAACTTCACCCTCTAGCCTACTGGCTCGGCTTCCGTTTTTTCAAAGAAATCCCCCTTCAGGTCTTCGTACACCATCCTTCCTAGATGCATCTGTCGTAGGAGAGATTAATACTGAGGAAGAAGAACCTCTTAGTATCGCAGATGATTCCCGTAATGTACCCATCTCAGAAGAATTTCTCGAGCAGTACCACGAATTACATCGTATATGCGTTTAACGGATTATGACGGATCTTGAAGGTGCTATTGATCACACTTATGGAGTCCACTATGATACCAAAACAGACAAATGAACAATTGGTAATACTCCCGTTACAATTAAAAGAAACGATGATTATTAAAGGTGTGACGTATAAAGGGACTCAACGCTTATACGATCTGCTTATTATGAATGAACCCGATTTAAATCTAGTAAATTCAAAAGATAGAAAGAATTATAGAAGTATTTTAGAAGCTACGAATGTTGCAAGGCAAGATTATGATGTAAGTGGACAGATTCGAGGAAGCCGCAGCAAAAAGTATACAAAAATAATCAAACCCTTGCTATCACCATCACCCACAGTCAAGGGAGGTGGAGCTATGTTTTTTAAGGAATTAACAAACAAGCTGATTGAATATAAATATTGGAATGATGTACACGAACTAATTCGTGATCTGAAAGTATTGTGGGCAGAAAAATTGGCGGGAAACAGGTATCGTAAATGACATAATATCAATTGGAGAAGAACTATAAGAAGATGGATACATTGAGAAACCAACCAATCGTTTTCTAAGCAGTATAAATGAGAATGCATTGAAGACGACATATCACACTTATGAAGTATTGGAGCAAAAACTAGATCAACTTAAAGAAATTGTGGATAAATTAGTTCCATGTCCAAATTACAACTCCTCAACGAATTGCACAAACTCGCAGAACAAAATTTAAACGAAGGCGAACAATAATTAAAGGTTTTGATGACCTTTGGCGTGCAGATTTGGCTAAATTTAACACATATGCCAAACAAAATAAGGGCTATAAGTATATATTAGTGGTTATCAACTGTGTACGACAGGAATAAAAACAAAAACAGGTCAAGAAGTCACCAATTTGCTGACAGATGTAGGAAAATAATTCTACAATGAGCATTTTACTAAACTAATCAAGCGTTATGGAGTCAATCATTACTCCAGCCTATAGCACAAAGAAGGCTTCAATTGTGGAACGTGTTATCAGAACCATTAAGGGTGCTCTATATAAGTCGTTCAGTCTACAAGGTAAATACAAATGGATTGATACAATTGATACCGTAACGATGGATTATAACAATCGTAAGCATAGAACTACAGGAATGAGGCCCAAAGACGTCGATAATCATACAAAGCTGGAGGCTTACACTCACATAAAAACATTCGATAGGAATCGATATTGTGTAGGTGACATAGTACGAACCAGTAGATTTAAAAGTATTTTCACCAAAGGATACATACCCAATTGGTCTAGTGAACTATTTAAGATTGTGAAAGTTCACATTACTAATCCCGCTACGTACATGTTGGAAGACATGAAAGGAAAAGCTGTACTGGTGGGCTTTTACGAACATGAATTATAGAATACAAAGAATCCTGATGTGTACCTAGTGGAAAAAGTGCTTAGCTCCAAGAATAAGTTATTCGTAAATTGGTGGGGATTTGATGAAAGGTCATGGTTCAATAAAGACGATTTAGTTTTATAATACTTAACTTAAATAGCTATAGGAATTGAAAATGTAAACTTTCACCATTATCACATAATAAAATACTTACCTTTGTTGGGTTTTTTTAATGGTGTATTTTAAATTATACAATATAAACATTTCGATAACACTTACAGTTGTAATATCTGTTAAAAATTGTTAAAGATGTAAACAATTTCTAACAGATATTACTACTGATGAAGATAACTGTAAGTGTTATCGAAACGTTTAGATTGTATAATTTAAAATACACCATTAAAAACCCCCAAAAAAGATAAGTATTTTAGCTATAGGAATAGTTTGTAACTTTTAGATGAAATAAAAACCCAAAAAAAAAAGAAGATAATTGTATTTTATTTTTTAAATCATCATCTTATATAGTAAACCTAAAGTATTTATTTATATAGTCCTTTAAATTACTAGTTGGCCATATTCCCGAATCTGGACCACATGTCCATCCCAAGCATGAATTTGTGTCACCTTTATTGACGTTTTCCAATATCCAGAAGTAAATTTTGCGGTGCTCCTCAGTTTCTCACGGTTGAAACTTATATGTGACGTATAGTTCTAATATTTCCATCAAATATCCAGGCGCTTGTAATTAGCATAATATGCTGCTGTCGCAATACATTTACTTATAATAGAGAAAGTGTCTTTATATGCAATATCTTCTAAACTAACATTTGTCAAAGTACACGATGAATCACCCTATAATAAATTGTATATGTACATTTTAAGGGGTGTGTCACCAAGTAAATTCATATCACCTAAGATCCTATTTACTTCATTAGATGTTAATGAACCTTTATCAGCACACAATTTCATAAACCTTTTAATTGTATTGTCTAAGTTAATTTTTTTATCAAATAATGTCTTAATAATAACTCCATTTGCACACTTTGAGTTTGCACAACACTCATCGGGAATAATAATATATTGGAAGATACTCAATATAAATAAATAGCTTTCAGGGGAGGACTTTCCCATCAAAGAACGCTTCAGGTACTTTCTGTAGATTTGATTACTACTATACGCAGTTCCTCCCGTAATTCATTTTCAAGACTGCTCATAATGAATTGTTTTCTAAAACGCAAGAGAAATTACTAAAAGTTATACCTCCAAGGTCTAGTATCAGTGAAATCAAAATTTACTAAACGTTTATCAACATAGGGATTAAGTATTACTTTATTTTGTTTGATGGTAAACACATCATGTTTCTTTGACCTTATCAGATGTTGATATCGCCTTATTACGTTACCATCAAACAAAACCTGTTTATAATCATTTATCGGGACCTGTTTAACGCTTGCTCATCTAGAACCCTTTGATTTTTTACCTTGCCATCAACCGTGTAAGCATACATTTTGTACGAAGTCCTACAAATTACAACATAATTTCGCCATGATTTTCGTCCTTTATTAAGCAGAGGACTTTTTTATTTACCAATGGAAGTCCAAAGATATTGTCAGGATTATAATCAGACGTATCGAATTTATCATTGTCCTCTTTAATGCATTCATAGATATCGGGAACTGAAAAGGCGTATATGAGACTATCCGTATCCGTGTGCAACAGCTTAGCATTATTATAAAACTTGGGTAGCGTGTAACCGTAATGAAAATTGTATAAAAAAGGTTTTGAAACGTCTAAAACACTGAATCCTGTATATATAGGTTTATTGAAATATACTTCTAGCTTACTCATTTGAATGATAAGCATACCATTGTCAAATATTGTACAACTATGAAAATTTGACTTTGCTATGTAAGCAAGAGCACCATAGCTACCCTCCCATTTCATTACTAGCCGTATGTCCTTATGTCTACGTACATTTTAATAAGCTTCCCAAAAACACTATTAATCATTAATTGATAGAAATTTTTGTCGAATTTATTTTGAGATTACTGACGCATGGTGATATTTGAATCGATATACTTTCACCAACTTTAATCCATAGTATAATATACTTTCAAATTTCTGTAATGAATTACATAATTACGTTTTGGATACAATGTAAGCAGTAATTTTTTCATTTTGGAACAGGTGTGGGTGGAACCATATGTTAGGGTGCCAGCGGTAGATTGCTGTGCCTTTCATGTAATTCTCTGGGATACTCTAAATCACACTCGACTATAAAACCAATTTCCGAATCATCGGGGTAGTTTATTAAATCTAAAGTTTTCAAATTAGCTTCATCAATAAAATAAAAATCGCCAAATGGTAGAAATTCCGACATGGCGGCTCCATATAAATTATTTACGTCGTAACACATTAAATAGACACTTTCGGAGGTGGGATCAAATTATTCCCCCATGTACATATTGTTAGCTTTCACATACCGATTAGAACATTGAGCTACACCACCTCTAACTCCTCTCTCAATAAACATTAGCATATCAATGTCTATAAATAGTTCTAACTTTACCTGCGTAATTTTAAGCATAGCATCGAATGCTAAACCGGGGGCTATATAACAGTGCAAGGCCTCAAGTTTGTAAGTACTTAAACAAGTTTGTCGAAAATTTTTGAAAATGTCCGCTAAAAGGAGAACGTCTGTTTTTAGATACAAATCTGAGTATTCCCCTAACGATTTAGTATTGAATATTTGCTCCAAACATTAACCGCATGTGCAAAATTCTCATCATTGATCCCTCATTATTAAGATGACTGAAAAACGCCTCTTTGGGAGGGAGCCTGGTCTAGTTTAATTTATCCCAAGTATCAATCTACTCATAAGGGAACACGCCTTTGCGAACTAGTACAGAAAATGCATCATCATTGTTACAATTAACACGGATAATCAGTTTTTTACTATTTTCCAAATAGTATGACAACCTTTTAATACTACTGCTCCTAAATCTGAAAGAGCCAATAAATCGAAACTTAATTTTAGCGCGTTCTATTACTTTCGTGAAAGAGATGTATCTTTCTTTGTTTATGGATAGCTGTGAAATCGAACCGGGAACACTAGCCAATTCTCTAATGATAAAATATGAATCATAACCTAATAAATTATGAACTGGTAGAATGTGGGAGTCTTTGTAGTTTAGGTTAAATTCCTGATGCGCTGCCCCCCGAAATGCTCCTATCAAATGATGATAGTCTCTATCTTTTACGTCATAATCAGTAAATGGTTGCCTGCAAATATGACAAATCGTGATGCTTTCAAATTTCTCAACCTGAGTGGGACTTAAAGTATCTATAGGAATTATTTGATTGATTATTTCGGTGGTCCAATGTCCAATACTTTGAAGCTCGTTAACAAACCATTGAATGCAATCATTTCATCTATAAAACCTAAATCGAGATAGGGAATCATTGTATGAACATTTCAAATCGTAATCAGTGCTGAAAGGTATATGTTTGGAGTGAAATAGAGTAGTACTTTCAATGCCTGTTAAATTTGTACTCTTTTCTAACATACTTTCTAAATAGGCATAAATTACAAATGGCACCTTTTCTTGGAATGTAAATTTTTTTAACTGCAAATTCATTTCTGCTTCGGTAGGTAGCCTAGAAGAGCAGTGATTAAGTTGATGACAGTGAGTATCATGTTTTTGTAGAAGGTAATCTGAAGAAAAATGGTTTAAGCATCGGTAACAGATAAATTTCTTGCACATGTTATTCGATAGTTCTTTATAAACAAGAGCTGACATATTTTTAATCCAAGTGAAATGATTAAACAGTGTTATTTTTTGTATTAATAACATCCGCAAAAGCAGAGTGATCATTAGTAGAAATTACTAAAAGATTTATAGGCTCCCTCTCACTATTTCGATTTTCACTTAATACAAACGGTTATATACTTTTTCCTTGAATGCAATATAAATAAATGGATAGTTTGTTTAATTGTAAATTTTTATACATCATCCAGCTGATTGGGGAAGCGAATTGAATCATAATTCAAAACATTTCTAAAATGAAGATAACGGTGAAGTCTAGCTGTATTACATTGCGCGGGATTTAATGCTGAAACAACTACCCACAGGAAGCGATACTCATCGACATTTTTAACATTCACTACCGCACGCTTTATCGCTATGAAGTGAGGAACTTTAACATAGATTGAACGACCATCTCTAAATGGAACATAGCTATTAATATTCACTAATAAATGTAAAACCCAACCCAACCGGAATCCCTTTCGGAAAACTCCTCTAATTTTTTTTTTGTAACTTATAATACACGTTTTCATTGTATCACACACGTAAGGTGGTTGAAATATCAATGACGTAATTTTTGGTGGCAAAAGTCCTCAAGTCAATAATATGTTTGTGAGGTTGCATGAAATTGCAACTAAAAGTACATTCACCTTTAGCATCGATTGCCTTAGCATTAATTTAAACTTTCGTGCAAAACTATAGTATCCATTTTGAAAAAAATAAGAGGGTCTTTAATGTTTGCTATATTAACTAAAATTCCTGTATGTAACCTACCATTAAAACATGACTCCAGAGAGTACCAGGCTAATTTGCGTGTACGTTTTTTAGTGATAATTCCACTACCTGTTTTTTTCTCTGAAGCGTTCTTTAATCGTTTAAGTCTTACGAGATAACCCTTTTACAATGATAAATTGCTAAATGGTTGTTTTTTATACTAGCGATAGTGTGTGTGTGTGTGTGTGTGTGTGTGTGTGTGTGTGTGTGTGTGTGAGTAAAATAAAAAAAGTTTTTGCCCACTGTCCATTGCCAACGGAACTACTACTATAAGGTCTGCTGCTCGTATTGCTGAGAGATAAACACGATGTGGTGTCCTTACAAAAAGGTTAATAGAATTGATGCATACGTTGCAATTTAGACTTCTTATAGATTATGCTACATTATTTTATGCAGGTATTTCATTGTTCCCTTCCAATTGCTCACAATGTTTTGCTAAGGATAACAAATTTAGTTACATATAAGCTTAAACAACCTTTATTCTGGCATTTAGTCGGTTCGGATATATGAGAAACAGTGACGTGAGTAAGTAAAGTTTTTCCTTTGCCTATTCGGTTATATACAATAGTGGCGTGAGTGAGTGGTTTGTCTTTGGGATTAACTTGAGGATTATTATTTATCTGAAAGGTATGTTTTAATTTTATTGAATTTAATTGCACTCGTAGATCAATTATTCTTTCGTTTATTAGAGTTTAATAAAAGAAAATTACATCTAATAAAGAGGTAAGTCAGTCCTAGGGCTTACCCAAAAGCACAGAGCAGGCGTTTGCGCTCCGCCTGTAGCACTCAGTTCATAGTAACATTCGATGCCGAAATGTTCCCTAGGGAACCTATCTGTACTGCTGTATAAGTTCGGATAAGATCGGATATGATCGGATAAGATCGGATACGATCGGGTAATACCGGATAAGACTGGGTAAGAACTGATAAGATCGGGTATGATCGGGTATCATCAGATAAGATCGGGTAAGATAGGATAAGTTCGGGTATAATCGGATAATATCGGATATGATCAGACAAGGTGGGATAAGCAGAGATCGGGTAAGAACGAGGATCTGATATAAACGGATAAGATCGATTAGGATCGCATAAGATCGCATATGATAGGATAAAATCGGATGCGTTCGGATAAGATCGGGTAAGATGGGATAAGATCGGATAAGTTTGGATAAGATCGGATAAGATCGTATAAGATCATACAGATTTAGTAACTCGGCACGGATATGGTTGGGTAAAATATGATAAGATCGGGAAAGATCGGGTATGATCGGATAACGTCGGATAAGATCGGGTAAGATCGGGTAAGTTCGGGAAACCCCTGCAGGTGACCATTGATTTCTAAGAACTAACACGTGGCCTTGACTCAGCCAAATTCCAAGAATTGGTTGGTAACCTTGAAAATTGCCCTCGCCACCGTGAAAATCCCACGCGTGACATTCAGATCTAAGGTCGGGTAAGATCGAATAAGATCGGGACACCCCTGCAGGTGACCTTAAAAATTGTTGTAATAAATGAATTAACACACTGTTCAAGAGCTTAATCCTGCTGAAATAAGACGAGCTACCACTGAATCAATGTTAAACCCTAATTCAATATTTTCATCATTTTGAACAACCATTGGATTAATAAAAATATTTGTTTTTCTTTTGTAATTGACCGCTGTTTGTGTAATACAACAATACAAGTTATGTTATTATTTGTTTGTTTGTTTGTTTGTTTATCAAAACCAATTTGACTGATGAAAAACTAAAATTTGTAACAAATTTTCTAAAATGATTATTAGCCCAAAAACCAACAGATAGGTAAAGCGAATTCTTAGGCATATCGAAACAGAATTAAATTCTGTATCAATATATTTATTTACATACAGGATGTTCTATTTGAAGAAATAAAGTCTTGAGCGTTTGAAATGTACATAATGTGGAATAAAATTTTGAGCGAACTGGACATAATTACGCATATTTATTGAGATATTCGGAAAAAGTATCGTCTGTATTATAAACTGGTAAAATATTATGTCTGCAAAATTGAACTGTTCAAGATAGTATGGAGGATGTAATAAAAGTGTGTAACGTAGGTGTGTATCGTATACAAAATTTTAAATAATAAAAAGTAAGTTATAAAGTAATGAAATAATAAGTTCTCCAAAAATACAAACCTTACACCACTTATAATTGTGCCTTTGACTCAGTGGGTTGATTAATAGGGTGGGTTCAAATAAAATGATTTGCTTAATTATTTTCACTTACCATTAATAATAAAAAATGTAAAACTAATGAAATTATCTCGGGCGCCAAATTGTTTTTTATACTATCGGAACAATTAAACCGAGTTTATAAAAATGTAAAAAAATAACAATATACAGACTATGTTTATTGAATATCAAATGTAATGATGAAATAATGAAGGTCTTAAAATTATGCTTAAAGTACTAAATAAATCACTACATAAATACCTTAGAAATTTTTGTACACAAACTTTTCTTTTTGACAACCTTTGGTATCTAAATATGATTATGAAGCGGTTAACCTGCATGAAATCATTCTTACGTCATCATTGTGCAATCTTGACATAATGTTATCAGCCGCACCCCAAACTGAATTTATCTTTATAAAATCCGTATAAATTTCTTCTTAAAACGTTTAAATCCACTTCTTATTGCATTACTTGGAAGTTTTCCATTCAAAAAAAATTGCAATCATAAAACGAAAAATGTACGCAACATTAAAATCAAATGGGTACTTAAGATGTAATTACGTTGTAAATTGAAGTAATGATAAACGTGTAATTAAAGTAAAAAATGGTAAAAAATACGTTAAGAAAGCGCCTAAAAAGAACAAATTCTTTAATTTTATGTAAATGTATTAAAAATATATCTTACCACCAATTTGATGGCACTTTCACATAAATTTAGGTAAAAATCAAAAAGAAGCAGCTCCCTGCTTCGACATTAAAACAAGAAGTAAAAAAAATGGAGGCTTTCGAAGTAGATGATGCGGTTCTGCGCACAAGATATGAGCAGAATAACTTAACGCAGACGCGTTGCTTATAAGATAAGAAATGAATAAAAATTGAAAGTAGGAATATAAATCTTTACGAAAGTATGCACTATGAAGATATGCAAATTAAGTTGCCTACCTCATAACCATATCTCAAAATTAAAATGTTCTTGAACTAAATGAAGGAAAGATCCTAAATTGAGGTATATTTTATACAACACAAAAAAGAGTTGTTACAAGGATACGAGTCAGTATTGCATGGATCACCTGTAAGGGTGTAGATTGCTGAAACCAAATCCCATCAAAAACAAGCGTGATCGTAATTGATTACATTAGTGACAGCACTTTCTCGATTAATAAATTTAGGAAGTGCTATAAAAGAAGCTCGCATTGGATTGTCTTTATTGATGTTAATTTCTATATATAACCAATGTTGAAAAACCCGTCCTAAAAAAACAAATCTGTAAAAAATTTAATCTACATACGTCAAATTTACCTGAGTCTCGTTCTTGAAACTCCAAAGCTTTTTCATCGACGGTTGAGATTTTGGCATTAAACCAATCATTTAGGTTCCAGCTCACAGTTATAACATTATTTCCGGTATTGAACGATTTGACTTTATCTCTTTTGCAAAATATAGTATCCAAATAACTCACAATTAACTTTGGCACTACCCATTAATCCAATTTGTTTACGAACTAAGTTTTTTATTGCATTTGCTAACGTAAGTGTGAAGTACATGATATTAATAAACTGTAATTTACTATCGTCGTTCTTAGCACCATTTAAAGCTAAATATTTATGTCTAGTACTACGTAACAAAATAAAGTAAATAAAAAAATCGTACCTTCGTTAGTGGAGGTTTTTAACTTCTTTGAAGTTGGTGCTTCAACTTGAGCTATTACCAAAAGCAGTAATTCATGCGGAAATAAAACTAATATGTCGTACTTGCCCTTACGCAAATTTATATGGTACCTCATTAAATTTCTTTTCGGTGTGAATTATGTACCGCAAGCAGAACTCGGAAACATTTTACTGCTACACGACAACAAAGTATTAATAACACTGGAATGAAGCTTTTATACTAATAATTGTGTAGAAAGCGGAGTAAGAGTTTGAATATCTCTCAATATTCACCTCTCTTTTCAATAAGACGCTTTGTTTGATCTTCATACCAACGAATATTAAAGGAAATACTTTTACGTGTAATTTTTAATACTTTAAAAAATCTACAGCCTTCAGAAGATACGAATTGTCAAACTCGGGGAAAGCTGGTGTATTTTATTCATCTACGCCAAGAAACGGTAAATCAAAATCAAAATTTTCACTACCTTCTAATGGATTGTTTTGAGTAACAAATTCTGGAACATTTATACACTCACTTAGCAGTACATTATTAGAACTGTCGTCATGATCTATTACAATTATTTCGTTTCCATTATTATTTAGAGTCACACGCAGGGACTACCACTATATTCTGTAATATATAATACCATTTGACATGTTGCATTGAACTGTTCCAAACACATTCACGCTGTATTATAAATACAGATTCTCCACTCCAACTATATCCCGCAGTTCTCATATCGCTCCCATTGGTTAATCTATTGGAGGTAAGCTCTCGTTGGTTGACTGGTTTACAACGTTTACCTACTCGTAGTATAAATAGAAAAAATTGTTTTCAAAAATTATTCTATACAAATTTGTGAGATCAAAAAAAATTGAAAACAAGCAGTTGTGGTAAGTTAAACAATTATTGTTTGTTGTACTAATTATTTTGGTTTGGCACGAGCAGTTTGAAATATGGATAGAGCGAAAACCATGTATTACTAATATTAAAATACTTACCTTTTTTGGGTTTTTAATGGTGTATTTGTATATTAACGAAATACAATCTAAAAGTTTCGATAACACTTACAGTTGTCTTCGTCAGTAGTAACATTATCTATTAAAATTGTTAAATATGCTAAAACAATTTTGTGAAATTTGAAAAATTAAAACATAAACATAAGCCTGCTATTAATATAACAGTTCGATAAACGTATAAAGCCAACTATGAAATCTAATTTTAGTAAATTATACTAGATCATAAAAAAAATTAAATACTGTTAAACTGCCTTGAAAATGACAAATCAGAACACCCTTTAACGATAACGGTCGAAGGCTAACGATGAAAAATGTCATAACCAAAAAACAAATTTAACAACAGTTAAAACATGACATCAATTAAAATAATTCAGTTAAATCTAACAAAAAAAGAGTTTTGTCAATAAGTGCAAGTGTTATTTAACAACGAAAAGCATAATACAGAACGTTTTATGTAATTTTTAATTTTAAGTTCAACCGCTCATGTTAAATTATAGTGCTGTGGTAATTTAACATATAATTAGTGAAGTATTTAATTCAAGGCCTAGGAAAAAAACATAGACATACCAAAAGCTAAAATTAAATTAAAATCAAGACGTGTCATTATGCCATTTTTAATTATAAGATGCAATAGCAATAGCTTCACGTTGTAAACACCATAATGAGTTTGTCTTCCCATATTATCAAATTGAACGTCATGGTTTAAATTATTTAAGGCATGGTCAGCTACCGCAGACTTCTCTGGTTGATCTAATCTACAAAATCTCATATGTTCTTTACGTCTTGTATCAAACTGTTTCTCAAACTGTTATATTAATAGCAGGCTTATGTTTATGTTTTAATTTTTCAAACTTCACAAAATTGTTTCAACATCTTTAACAATTGTAATAGATACTATTACTACTGACGAAGATAACTGTAAGTGTTATCGAAACGTTTAGATTGTATTACATTTAATATACTAATATACCATTTAAACACCCAAAAAAATAAGTATTATAATATGATTAATAGTGGTGAAAGTTTACATTTTCACATTTTTTAATAAATTTATAATAATAATGCGGGGAGAGTTCTCACAAGGATTAATTGTAGTTCCTCCCACAGGTAGATATCTATTAACCTCTGTCTGACATGAAGTTTTAAACGTCTGTTTGACATAGATTGTTGTTTTTGGTTTTACAATGTTGCCTATTTAGTCACCTCTGAAATTGAAACATCAGAAGGTGTGTCAGTTGTTATCCAAACTACTGAAAGTCGTGATATATTTTCAAGAATATGGCATATAACGAGAGATAAATAAATAAATAAATGTTCAATAGTATTTATTTTATTTTCTTTCAGAGTTCAATTTCTTTTGAAATTATTTTATTTAATACCACACGAGATTTTACCTCCAGTCGATGATTTTTCTCTTTCTCTTTCCGGCCTTCCTTTTTTTAGATAATTCGACTCAAAGATTGAATTGAGAAAAATTCACCCGAGCTGCGCCCTCGTGAATTTTTCAACTCAGTCGTTTCGTCGAATTATCAAAGAAGAAGTGTTCAAAGATAAATATAAAAATTATCGCCCAGGTAAAAACTCTTGTGGTATTATAGTCAAAAATTCTACTTACTATATTAATATGTAAATTCAAAAAGCATCTCGCATATCACATTCTCCATTCTCGATTTGTGAATTAACATTATTCAAAGTTTTACATTTAATTGATTTAATTATGCTGCCTAGACAAGTAATGTATGTGAACTTATACAAAAAAATTAAAAAACACACACAATGTGTACTGTTTGTTTTATATATGTAAATTGTTGTTTTTTCAAGTCATACCCTCATTGCTTGATTATAATTTTAGTAAGCTATATGCTTTACAATTATACAATAAAAATATAAAATTCAAATCCATGAAAACTAATTAAAATTCTTCAAACAGCTTTGAATAATTAATAGTTTAAAACAATAATAAGGTATACAAAATGTTCATATTTTGCACATAAAAAAATACCCTCATGAGCTATCTGTCTAGTTTAGCATCACTTATGAACATTCGGGAACAAAATGTGCACCGTATGTTGTCATACTCATCTTAGGGATCTCCAAACAGACCTTTTTTCTAATCCTTCGTGTTGGTTTCAACTGGACTCTCATTTTATTTTGTGTAGTATCCTCAATTAAAATTCCTTTTTCAAAGCTTGGGATGGCTGTAGGAACGAGAGATCGTGGTGCTTTTCGTATTTCAGAGGTTTTTCATGTGCAGTAGATTCAGCTTTTCCGAATTCGGGTTTAAAGGCTTCAACCTTTATGACAGGAGAATTGCTGAAATCAATTGCTTTAATGTTTGTGTTATAGGCTGCAGTATCTTCTTTTAAAGTAACATATTTCATTACAACTGGATGTATACAATAGTACTCAAGTATTTGTAATGCAATGTACCACCGCCCGCCCCTATCTAATTGCAGAATACATTACAAAGTGATTTATCTAGGGAGCCATTGTCCGCCCCTATCTAAATTGCAGAATACATTACAAAGCCATTTAACTAAGGAGCCACATAAAATGAGAAAGGGGCTTCGGCTGAAAACTGTAAATCCACCGCAGTACACTTTATTGGCGTGGGTAGTTTTAAAGCGTAAATAAATAGTGAATGTCTAATTAGGTTAGTTAAAAAAAATAATGCTAGTGCAAGTGATAAGGACAGCAAAAAAAGATTGAACGCCACAAGCTCTGAAACAGTAAAATAATGTGTAATAAGAAAGGCCCCGTAAAGCTTGAACCGGGGAGAAAGAAAAGAAAATAGTAATAAGTAAACAACAGTTCCCTTAATAACTTTATTTTATTGAAATTCCAACAAAAAGGTTAAACGAGTTCCGTATTGCTATACGAAACCTGAAGATCACCAGAATGCACCTATTTATAGTAAATAGCCGCTGCAAATTGTATCAATACTTCTACATCAAAAAATCGTTTTTTTTTTGTAATTAACTCGAAAACGATTAACTTTACAAAATAATTACAAGAAAACTTTTCGATCAGAAATTTGATTTTCTATCTAATCACAAAATCGAGTTTTTTGAAAATATTTCGAAATAACAAAATTTCCAAAAAAATTGCACTTTTGTGAGAAATTTTATTTCCTATCTAATGGAATTTTCACTTATCACTTTTCACATATGTTCAGCAGTTCCGGAGATATTTAGGGAAAACCAGTTTTTTAAAGTGACTGTTTTTCCTAATATCTTTTAAACCGTTTGTTGTGCAAAAAAATTATAGGGACAAAAGATACTAGCAATTATATTACTAATCACATATTAAAAGAAAAGAAATTAAAATTTACAAAAGGGGGACTTGCCCCAAATTTTACCCATTTACTCATACCCAAATCAGTCGCTTTGGGTAGTTAACATCTATATATGTGCCAAATTTCAAGTTGATATGTTAAATCCTTCGAAAGTTATGGCGTACACACACGCACACGCATGCGCGCACACGCACGCGCGCGCACACGCACGCACACGCACGCACACGCACGCACACGCACGCACACGCACGCACACGCACGCACACGCACGCACACGCACGCACACGCACGCACACGCACGCACACGCACGCACACGCACGCACACGCACGCACACGCACGCACACGCACGCACACGCACGCACACGCACGCACACATTAATGGGTTTAAAATTTGTGGCCTATACCCATGGGATCCTAGCGCTACAGAAAATGTTTTAAATCAGATAACGACAGTCAGGAACACCCCATTCAACAAAAATTAATAAAGTACCATCTTAAGTTCCTAGAAGAGGAAATTGGATTGGAAAAGATAAAAAAAATTAAAGTCAACTCAGTCGATATTGAAGACAAGTCCTTATATCAGTTATTGAAGAAATTGAGTTTGGGGCAAAGCATATCTTAAAAGAAAAGAAGAGGAGAAATTTAAAAAAATTGAAGAAAAATAGGGAAGAAAAAGAATAATAAAAATATAACCTGCGAAGATTATGTTATTGTAACGTACGAAGGGCAGTATAATGCAGGACGAGTCTTACAAATTCAGAATGATAATTTCTTTGTCGCTACAATGACACAAAACGGAATCAATCACAATTGACCCAAGATCGAAGACCAGTTGTGATATCCAAGAAAGGTCTTTGTAGAAAAAAACCATTACTCGTTGGTTCCAGAGGAACATATTCAGTTAATGAAATAAATAAATATGTGTAGTTTAATGTAACATTTTTATAATAAACATTCTTTTGTAGCTTGTAATATTATTGCAGTTTACTGTTTAAAAATCTGTTTTCTGACCTATCACAACAGGGTAAAAAAAGAGCTTAAAATAATTTTTTTTTGTAATTAAATCAGAGCTTGTTACTATTTATACAAATTAAAATTAACTTAACAATATCAAGTACTTAAAACTGGATAAATACCACAAAAACTCACCATAGAACAATTTTAGTATAAAAAGGTACCTCAACGTGTCAGTTTTTGGATAAGTTACGTTAGGCAATAATATGACGCCACATTATTTTTGAAAAAAAATTTCTTTTGGAAGGCAGTTGTTTTTTTTGTCCTCTTTTCAAATACGTTCGTTAGAAAGATACTTAATTAACTTAATAAAAATATGTCAGATTTATATGTGAGTAGTAAATTTTAAATATTTTTCCAAATCTTTAAAGTGCAACAACTCATTTCTTTTTATTTGTGGCATATCACGTTATTACAATAAACCCTTCAATTGTTCTTACATACAAGAGGGTGCCGAGAACTGTTATAAATAACATACCTCATTCTTGGGGTATTGGTAAAACGGGGAATGGGTGGATGACTGGGGTCATGTTATGAGTATATCACAAAAGTTTTTGTACCCCTGGCTCATTCGTCCTTCTCGAAAAAAAACAATTTACTGTAATACTGTTTCTCGATGGCCACTCATCTAAACAAGTTTTGTTTTGAAAAAAAATAATAATGGTAGCTCTTTTCCCCAATGCCACCCATATTCTTCAACATTGTGACATAAGCGTATGTCACCCTTTAAAGGTAGAATGGAAGAAATGGGTCCATGAGTGGAAATTTAGCCATGATTATGAAGCTACAACTAAATTTACATTTCCATTTCTGTTCAAAGATGTAATTAAAAAAATCAGCAAAGACACAGTTACTAATTGGTTCAAAAGATGTGATCTAAGTCCTTGGTCAGGAGATGCAGACGAAATGTATTTATTTCGGTGAAGAAGAAAAGAAAGACAGAATCGAGGACACAATCATAACTGGAATATCTCTAGAACATAATGGAACCTGAAACTTTACAGGAATTTAAAAAGAATGAAGGTGAGTGGAGATATATATATATATATATATATATATATATATATATATATATATATATATATATATAAAATCAAAAATGATAATATAAAGAGAAATGAGAACATTAATAATAAGAATCACATCACCGCAGAATTGACAATTTACCATCTACTTCTAATGAACTAACCAATAACCAATACTGAAGAGCTAGTAGAATTGTTGATTAATAATGAAGATATAGACAGCAACGTCGAAAATTTGCCGCCTACTTCTCAGGAACCAACCAATAGTTCAGATCTCGCAATATGTAACTCTGTACGTATCAACATAGACGAAAATTTGCCATCTACTTCAACTAATAGTGCATAGACAATATTATTACATAATCCTGAAGACATTGCCTACACATCACCTGTAAAACACATCAATGAAGATTCCAACTCATTTTAAAAACGATAATCCCCTATCTACAATACAGAGAAAAATTGAGAAGACTTCGCCTGTTATTACTGGCAAGGAATGGATAAACCGCATGAAACAGAGAGAAACTGAAAAGAGAAAACGAAGAAAGAAAAAGATAACGAGATGTCAAGAAATTCCAAAAGGAAAAGTTAAAAAAGAAATATAAAAAAGTCTAAACCTGCAGAAAGTGATACGGAATCAAATAACTCGTGTAACATCGATTGTCAAGAAAGCGACGAAGCCAAAATCTTTTCGAATTTTTAATCAGATGTCCTTCAATAAAATGCTGTAGAAGTAAATGCAGTAGCTCCCATTTATATACAAAGATACTAGGCCGTTTTTACTAGGAACAGTATTACATTGGAGGGTTTTAAAATTATCTGATAATAAAGCTAAAATGAAATTTTTAAAAGAGGTTACTAAAAATTCAAACTAAGAACATGACTGTGTTTTTACCAAATATATCTTTTATGGTCCAATAGATATAACTGTTAAAGACATCTATAGGTTGAACCAGCGGACATCCGATGGATTTTAATTTTAACCCTAGTGACAACCATTGGGTTATTAACTTTTTGTGACAAAGACATATACAGGGTGATTCTAAAGTTAGAGTTATCCTTTCACCAGCGAATAGGGCTTCAAAAAATAATTTTTTTTCATTTGGCGTTTTTCCGAAATACCAACATCAACGGAGATACAGAGTGTCAAAGTTATATTTAACCCTAGAATGCATAAACCGGGCCACTCAGGCCCGAAGAGATTTTAGTTACTCAGAATTTGCTTAAAATAATTTCAATCGACTTCAGCATTCAAATGTGCTCTAAACACGTCTTCATTCAACACACACGTGATTCAAAAAACATTCAAATGTATATAAAAATCGAAAAATTAATCTTTTCCATTAGTACCCCGTATTTACATAAACCGGGCCCCCGAAGCAGTGTACAACTAGTTGCTATAAAACCCGTTTCAAGGCTGTCAAAGTTATATTTAACCCTAGAATGCATAAACCGGGCCACTCAGGCCCGAAGAGATTTTAGTTACTCAGAATTTGCTTAAAATAATTTCAATCGACTTCAGCATTCAAATATGCTCTAAACACGTCTTCATTCAACACACACGTGATTCAAAAAACATTCAAATGTATATAAAAATCGAAAAATTAATCTTTTCCATTAGTACCCCGTATTTCATAAACCGGGCCCCCGAAGCAGTGTACAACTAGTTGCTATAAAACCCGTTTCAAGGCTGATAGTTATTATAATTTGTCAAGCACTGCTGCGCGGAATTGTACGTACCTGTGCAAGTTGAAACCTGCATTACTGCTGGATGTACAAAAGTTGGCGCAGCTGATTTTCATTCAGTTGTAATAAAAGTTGCATTGAGTAAACTTGGGTGGGCAGCTGAAAGTGATGATCTGCCTTTTGAAGAAAGTGAGAAAGTGATGTGTCAGAAGCAGAAAATGATGACACAGAAGACACAAATTTCGAATTGGTTTCTGACGAGTATTCTGGATGCAGATCTGATGATGACGATAATTCAGAGGATGAAATTGACGATATTGATAATTCTTCAACGAGTGGTTACATTGCTCCAAGTGGTCTGGATTGGAGTTTTGAACCTCCAACAAAAAATTAAATTCAACCACAGAACATTATTCGGCGTGCGCCAGGTCTAGCAAGAAAACAAATGGCTGAAACACCAAACGAAGCGTTTCAGTTATTTGTAACTCAGTTATTCTACAATAAATTGTGAACTATAGTAATTTAGAGGGGAGGCGTGTTTACGGAGTAAATTAAAACCGTAGAAAAATGTAACTGTGGATGAATTTCTTGCATTATGTGGTTTAATTATTCATGCGGGAGTTGACAGAAGCTGGGATGTTACTGCGAGAGAACTATTTTGTAGTGAATTTGCTAATCTTATATACCGAGCCACCATGTCCATATTTCGCTTTGAAGAAATACGAAGATTCGTCAGATTTGACAAGAAAACCCGGAATGCGCGTTTGGAAACCGATAAGTTAGCAAAGGTGTCCTACGTTTGGGATTTATTCATTCAGCAATGCAAAACCTGCGTCGTACCGAATACTAATGCAACTCTTGATGAACAACTCGTTGGGTTTAGAGGTAGATGCAGATTCGTTCAATATATGCCAAGTAAATCGGCAAAATATGGACTTAAAATATTTTAGATGTGTGATTCTAAGTCTGGTTATGCTCTGGATGGTTTAGTGTATGTTGGTCGCCAGCCGAATGAACCTCCACATAAAAACCTGGGGCTTGAAGTAGTACAAACTTTCGTGCTACTTCTTCACTAGTGTTTCGCTAGCAATTTATCTGTTGGATAAAAATATTACTATTGTGGGTAAACTACGTCAGAATAAGCGTTAAATTCCGAAGGAAATGAAAGCCTCAAACGATCGTGTAGTCTACTCTCCATTGTTATGCTTTTGAAATGACGTATCCATGGTGTCACGCACGTAAAAAGAACAAATGCGTAATTTTACTGAGCACCATGCACCACGACGCATCTATCAATGATGACGCTAAGAGGAAGCCTGAAATCATCACTCATTATAATGAAACAAAGGGCGGTGTTGACGTCATGAATTAAATGGTGTCGACATATACACGTGCAAGAGGCAAAGTAAACGATGGCCAAAGACATTTTTCTGCAACATTGATGTTGCAGCACTCAACGCATATATAATCTTTACCAAGGTACATCCAAACTACAACATACGAGTGACTCACAAACGCAAATTGTTTTGAAGAATTTAGCGAAGGAACTAGTGATACCATATATGCAAAGAACCCTAACCTACGGCGTAGTATCCGGGATTGTCTAAGCAGATTTATTGGTCCGCGAGTCGTTCAAACAAGTGCAACAATTAAGAGAAAGAGATGCTCAATGTCCCCCAGAAATATTGATTGTAAGAGCACAATCTGTATTAGTTAAAATAATATATGTAATGAGCATAGTATTAGAATGTACACTAAATGACTAGCGTCTATTTTCTGTGCTGCCATCTGTTCACACGAAGTGGAAGTCACGAAATGGCTATTAGCTGTGTTCTATCGCGGTCCAACTTCATTTTGATTATAATGACTACTGCACAGAGAGAATTTTTAATACAATATAGTTCTGATGTAATTTGCCTAGATGGTACACATGGGTTGAATAGTTACCACTTTGAGCTGACAACACTTTTAGTATTAGATGACCTAGGAGAAGGCTTCCCATGCTCATTTTTGATTTCTAACAGGACACATAAAGAAGTCTTCCACTTAGTTTTCCAAAATTAAAGAAGAAATTGAGATTATCACACCAAAGGTGTTTATGTCAGATATGGCAGAAAGTTTCTATAATGCATGAGTAGAAGTAATGGGTTTGACAGAAAGAAGGTAGATACTTATTATACATATTTTTATAACCGAATGCAATTTATTTTTTCAGACTTTTTTGCACATGGCATGTGCTTCGTGCCTGGAAGAATAATTTAGTAAAAGTAAAAACAAAGGACAGACAGGTATGTAGTTATTAAACAAACAAGTACTTATTTTCATAATGATTATTCATTTAGACATGTAACTATTTTTTAGAAGTGTTTATATGCAGTTACAAACTATCATACAAGAAACAAAGAAGCTTTACAAACAATGCTTTTCCATTTTCGAAAACGTTGTGAAGATCCCGATTTGGCAGATTTTATCAGTTATTTTGAAACACATTATATGAAAACATAGAAAATTGGACATATGCTTACAGGCTCTATGCTGGTATAAACACGAACATAAATCTCGAAAGATTTCATAAAAGTCTGAAAATACCTTAAGGCAGTGTTACTCAAAGTGTACGCCGCAAAATATTGCCAGGAGCTTTTGTATTAAACAAAATTAAACATAATCAACAGATTGTTGGCATCGGCCAAAGAGCGTTCTGATGGGCGACTCGCAGGCGCACACACCACTACTTGGAACGCGTTGCTCTGACGAAGGGACACGGTACGTATCACCCCACCCAGACGAACCAATTAGCGCCGACCAATGTATGCGTGACTTGTCTGGCAGTTTTAATTAAATTCCTCAGCGTTCATTCTGTCTCTCAGTATCGCTGTCGTTTTTGTCAGTGTCGAATCGTACGTAATAGTTGTTTTTATAGTTAGTTTTTAAACTAAGCAATTTCAAAATGAAAAGGTTTTTAACTGGTTTTTCAAGTGTAAAAAGCTCGGAAGTGAATGAAGTGTCAGCTCATGGTACGGAAACGAAGGCTGAAGGAAACCAAAACTGAACTATCGAAAATATGGTAGATTATGGATTTACTTGTGTACAAGTCAATAATGAAGAACGCCCGCAATGCGTAATATGTTTGAAGGTTTTAGCTTTGGAATGCATGCTGCCAAGCAAACTGAAGCGCCATTTGGAAACGCTTCATCCAACTTACGTTGGTAAACAAACGGAATTCTTTAAAAAAGAAGCCGTCTGGGTTACAACAACAAAAAAGGGCTTTCGCAAAGCATTCACAAGTTAATAACAATGCCCTGTTAGCTTCTTATAAAGTTGTTTATCATTCCGCTAGGTCTAAAAAACCGCATACTATTGCAGAAGATCTTATATTGCCAGCTGCCCTAGACATGGTAAAAATAATGACAGGTGAAGGCTCTGCTAAACAAATTGAAAATGTACCCTTGTCAAATAGTACAATCAGTCGGAAGATAGACGACATGGCAGAGAACATTAGGGATCAACTGCTTTTACTGCTAAAGGTAAGGAGTTTGCACTGCAGTTGGACGAGGCTATTGACAGTAACAAAGACACCCATTTGATATGCTACGTCAGATTTATAAACGACAACTCCTATGTTGAAGATATTTTATTCTGTAAACAAGTAGAGGGATCTACTACAGGCCAACATTTGTTCAACGTATTAAATAACTTTATGAGTCTGCATGACACTGACTGGCAAAAATGTGATGGAATATGTACTGATAGCGGCAGCTCAATGGCGGGTCCAAACAAGGGGTTTCAAGCTCACATTCGGGCAAAAGCGACCAATACTATTTGGACCCATTGCATGATCCACAGAGAAGCATTAGCCGCTGAACATCTTAGTAAGAAACTACATGATATACTTAAGATTGTAATCAGCACAATCAACTTTATAAAAAACACTCCTAAAAAAGCAAGATTTTTTGAATAAATGTGCAAGGACATGGGATCTAACCACTCATTTGTTTTATTCCACAGTAGTTCTCGTTGGTTATCACTTGGCAACTCCCTTTCTAGGGTGTTTGAGCTGAGGCACCAAATATACGCATATCTGAAGGGTGAAAACCATGCCAGTGCTGACAAATTTATTGATAATGACTTTCTGTCGAAGCTAGCTTTTCTTACTGATTTGTTTGAAAAGTTGAACGTATTAAACAAATCATTGCAAGGAAAGAACACAAATATCTTAAATCTGTCAGACAAAGTGGAAGCTTTTAAAAGAAACTTGATCTGTGGAAGACCATCATGACTAAAGGTGATTACACAAGATTTCCTGCCATAAAACAATGTATAGAAGATAATAATTTGACTGTAGAAGACGAGCTCAATGCAGTGTTTTTACAGTATCTTTCCAAACTGAGAGTGTATTTTCATGAATATCCCCTGACAACGATGTCAACTCCATCATGAGGGTATCAGATCCATTTAACGAAGAAATACCTCCTCTGCATTTAAACGGTGAAGAGAGCGAACAACTGATTGATATCCAAACAGATACCTCGTTAAAAACTGAATTCCGAACGAACTCCTTGCTAGAATTTTAGTGTAACATCGAAAACAATATCCGCAAATTGCCAGGAAAGCGTTGCGCGTGTTGATACCATTTGCTACTTCCTACCAGTGAGGCGGGGTTCTCAGCTGTTCCATTCATCAAATCAAAATAGAGAGCTAACTTAAAAATTGAAAAAGTGCGTGTTTCAAATATAAGTCCAAATTTTGACGTAATAATTAAAGGGAAACAAGCTCATCCCTCGCACTAGATTTGTTAATAAATACTATGCCCGATTGGTCTGTGAAACTTAAAACAAACGTTATGAACTTTGACGAATTTGCGTGTGTATGATCTTTATTGTAATTGTATGAAGCAATTATTGAATTATTACAACAATATTAAAAATTGCAAACGTTTTTGTACTTTATTTACTTGTCACTGCTCCAGGTCTAACAACAAAATAGTAATAGTGTTTTTCTTAAAAATCAGTAAGGGTTTATGATGAGCGGGTGTAAAGTTACCCAGCAAACACAAAAACTTAACTGTTAATTATTGGAGAAGTTACAATGGGAAATGAACTTCCCATGTGATGTCCTATAAGATACAAATCTAGCTGCCTATAGGAAGAGAAATGTCCTACACACAGTACTTTTAGTAAGAGTGCTTGGCGATGTTCAATTAGCGATTTTCTTCAGATGTCACATTTAATATCTCCTGAAGAGGTACTATACAGTTCCCATAGCTACATTTATGCAACTGCACATACACTTCTTTTGACTTCGCAAAAAGATATTTATGAGAAGTATAGAAGAGTTGCAGTTGTGAAGTTTGTAAGAATTCTTATCAGTGAAATTATAGCGATTTTCTTTAATGATAGTAATGGTAATAACTCACAAAAATACTATTTTTTATTTATATAATATAACTTACAGAAAAAATAAAATGTGTGCTATGACATGCTTACTTACCTGTTTCCAACAATCAATTATTTAGTAGATTTTTCTGTCAATTCTTTAGACCATCATATTACTTTAAGATAATAAATAGCTAGCAAATTTGTTATTACAAGTGTACCGGAATTAAATTGTTTCATATCAATTAAAAACTATAGAAATATGGTTCATTTACTGTCATTTTACTTATTTAGTATATCTCCATTAATTTTACATGCTATTGACTTTTGAACTGTTTTACAAAGTAACTTAAGTTAAAAATAGATTAATGTTTATGTGCATCTACATTAAACTGTTTAAATGTCCATGAAAAATGTTACATAATGAGTTATCTAAAAAAATTGAGAAACAATTGATGGTTGCAAATAGGTGTTACACATAAACACCAAACATAAATATTAAATTAAATCATTGGATTTTGTTTTCGCATCTTCTCTTATTCTTCTTTGTTTACAATGCCTTAACCATTCTTTAATGAATGTTTCAATTTCTTTTAAAGTAATGGAAGTTAGTTCCATGATAGTGTCTAAAATTCATACACTAAATAAAAGGGATATCAGAAAAATTAATCTTACTATAGGCTGCCTTCATTATTTTTAATTCTTTTAAAGGATAATTAGATTTTGCACCTGTCCAAGAACACAACTCTCCTGTTCCATTTGAAAATATAGCTCTCATAAAACGCAGAACAAAATCTTTTCCTCCATCTCCTCCTATTTTACGAATATAACCACACTGAAAATATATGTTAGCATTTTGCACAATTGTACAGATTAAACTTACAAATATATGGTATTGTTCTTCGTCTGCTAGAGATAGTTCCAAGCGCTCCAACTCTTGTAAATTCAAACATGGCACTTTGTATAAAAATTTTGTGGGTGGATTTTTTTGTAGGCATATCAAGGGCTGACACTCTTTCAATTAATTCTTTAAGAAGTAAAGTTTGTTCTGCCATAGCATTCAAGATCAATTTGCAGTTAGTCTCACAAGATTGGCATTTCAAATTGGAATGACCTATAAAATACAATCAAATTATAAAATACTTAATATAAATAAATAAATGTGGAAACTTACATAATGTAGTAATACTTGCGCTATCATCTAAATCTCTAATATTATCAGATGGTACTGGTGTACTACTGACACTATCGTTATTCAATACTAAAAACAAATTAACTTTTAATTTGATTTTATTAAAAATATTAGGTTTACCATTTACTGTTGTAAAAGTATCAATTAGCTGATTAGTGAAATTATCAGCACTGATGTGCTCTTCAGAAATGTCTTCAATATCAGGCGATGTGGTAATGATGTCTTCCTGTCTACCTGCATTTTGGTACAGTATTTTTTGGTAAGGTGGTGGACTTACTCGATCTAGAATCAAATGGTTTATAAGTATGGATCTGATTAATATGCCAATACTTCTTAAACTATATCAAAAAATTATACCTAATAAACTTGAATAGGAATCTATGTAAACCTACCATGTTTACCTCCAACTCTTTTTGACTCTGAGTAAAGTCATCTGGACTAAAATAATTACTAGACTTTACAATTCTACAGCCCCTGCCCCTCTCTCTCTCATCACTTGAACTATTTTCTATTGACTTCAATTTTTTTTTTGCTTCTGATAATGTTTCTACAATTATTTAGCTTTAAATATATGAAAGTTTTTTGACTTACCACACATATATAGCACTTTGACAGGATATTGGGGCCAATCATCTGCTGGTGGTCTATTTTTACTAATATATATATGGGCATTACTGGAAGGCCATCTGCAAAAATCTTGTTTTTCGGTTAACCATGTGATTGGGACTTCAGACACCATTTCCATTGAATTATTTGACTCACATGTAAAAGTTACAACAGCATACATTGTGAAACTAAAGTATAAATTAAATAATTACAAAGAATATTTGTGTGTTCACCTCAAGACTCTTTTACGACTTAACTTTATGTCTATCTAGCACTTAGTGAAAGTGTATTCTTAATGGTAAAAATTTGTACTGATATGTATCAAGTGGTCCGACATGTGGAGTAGCCACACACAGTAACAGTCTACTTTTTAACAATCACTTTTTCTGACTTATTTTAGTTATAAAATTAATATAAACCATGATGAATCATGGGAAGAACAATACATGAAGTGTCAGTAACATTAATCATAATACACTTAGTTTTTATATCGCTTAGCTTACACTCAATACTTTTAAAATTTTGTCTATCACATAATTGAATACCGAAATCTTTTGAGTCACACGGTGAAATAAAAAAACTTGCACAATTTAGAAACTGTTCACCTTTAATAAGTATATCTTCTGTGCTTGACTCAAAATATCACTTATAATAACAACACTCTGATTCTTCAATAAACAAACATTGTTTGGTACATTTGTAGAAAACTGATAGTTTTAAACTTAATAAGTTTTCTACCACTTGTAGTTTGAAGTTCTACACAAGACTTAGGTATTGAGATTACATCAGAGGAAAGTATTTCATGTATTCTGTTCGAAATCTGTTCTAATGGTTTACTAGAAGTTTTTACTTTCTTTTTAAGCCAATACATAAAATTTTCATACTTAAAAGCACTAAAAGAGTCTAGACTACCAAATCTAAGCACATCACTACTCAAATGAATGAGATTATGTACATTAAAAGTAAGATTTTCATCTCCATAAAAGCTAGCATACTTTCTTACAAAATAGCACAGAAGTTCATTTGCATAAGAATTATTTGCTATGCACATGTTTGTTGATGCTAATATCCTAATAGCACAGGAAAGGCTTAAAAAATGAACATAACGTTCACGTGACAAAACATCTTTCAAAACAATTATGCCTGTGTAAAGTAGAAATTGCCGAAATTCGGTGGCTTTCCATCTGTCACATTCTTGAAGAGCTCTTGGTTTCCGAGCAAATTCATCTGGAATATAGCATTTAAATGAAAGAAGGAGTTTAGATGCATTTTGTAGTGGCTCATTTGGAATTCAACATCAAGTTTTCCTTTAACCCAAAATTGTAACAGTTTCTTGGTTACACCTAAACAAACTAGATGCATGTAATCAAGAGGCATTTGAGATACCATACCTATGCTAAGTGATTCCAGTATAGAATCGCCTCTGTGGTGATCCTCACAATTTCTCCTTTTAAAAGTGTCATCAGTTCTTAAAGAACTTGTTAATTCTGGAAATGTGACCCTACGCTCTACATACTCTCCTTCCTGTGCACATTTACCACATCCAAAATATCCGTGTGATTTTTACACATGTTATATAGGAGCGAGCTGGAGTATCACAAATAAAACAGTTTATAGTTACATTTACACTTGAATCTTTCCATATTATTCCATTTTCAATAATTTCCTTAACTTCAAGTACAAATTCAGAAAGGTATTGATTAACGTTGGTTGGTTTTGAAAATCCGTGAAAAATTCCAATAGCAAACGGCTCGGTATAAAACTCCTCTACCAATGAACCCAGAATAGGCCAAAACTGACTTGAAGAACTTGAAGTTAATGGAAGTCCATCAATGTTAAAGTTTAAACTAATATGTTTCGTACAGAGTCTTTGTAATATATTTGTAATGACCTTAAAATACCAATTTTCAACCCAAAATGACAATATTTCCTGGATGCACATCACATATAACCACAGAACGTGGAGTTTTCATAATCGTTCTAGCATCAATAGGCACATTTAAACCATTTTCTTTTAAAACATGTAACAAATCTGTCAAAGCATTTTGGCTAATGTTATGCTGAATTAACCACTCTTGAAGTTGTGCAACTAATTGAGGTTTTTTCATTTTATTGAAAGCACATCCAACTTCAGGAATTGTTAATTTACTACTATCACTATTTTCGAATGAACACGTTTTATTATGTGTACAATCTAATTGTATATCATCCAACATAATAATGTCATTGTTTCCAGGCTTAAAACTATTAGATTTCTCGACTTCTAAAGTTCCAGCCATGCTGTTGTCAATAAATACTGTTGTGTTTATCAGATTATCGAATTGTGATATTTTCTGTTTGGATGAAGATGTGCTTGGAATAAGAACATCAGATTTAATATACCTTTCTCGAATTTGTTGCCGAATGCGATTCTTATGGCGTGTCGATAAATGTTTTAACTGTTTATACATTTTGAAGCATCTAAAATGAATATAATGTGTTATAGTAATAGCAATAAAAGTGGAGTGGGCTTCTTGCAAGAGTGTTATCGATGCCCATGGAAAATAAACAACATAATTTATACAAGTCAGCGTTCTTTATGAACATTGTATGGGTAATTGATTGAAGCACATTGTACAGGAAATGCTTTGTTGCAAGCAAAAGAAAACAATATAGTTGCAAGTGTGTATCATTAGTAACCCTAGTAAAACACTACCTACATTGAAAGTTTAAAATATTTACCTGGATTAGCAAGACAGTGTTCAATAACCTCACAATCATATGATTTATGAATATGAATGATAAAACCGTTACAATGTGGTCATGTGCTGCACAGCACAATACGAATATTACAAATTCGAGTTGTCATGCGTGTACGTATGCGCAAGCGCAGTGTGCCCTACATTTATCAAAGTAGTGGAAACCCGCTAATTATAAAGAAAAATAGCTCAAACAATTTTATCGTGGAGTACATATATCATTTAACAATTACAGTGTACTTACGGTGTGAGGGCAAATTTGTTAGTTACAAAATTGAACTTAATTTTTAAAATTAATGAATTGGGGAGGCAATTATAATAAAACTATAATCTACAAAAAGTATTTATTCGTTTTTACGGGCATATTGCCAATGGCACTAGCGCCACAATCGGTAGTGTAAATTCCCAATAAAGTATGTAGCTTTGTAGTTATATTTGTAACGTCGCAAATAATCTTTTCATGAATTTCTTATTTTTTACTATGCTAATAGTAACTCTATTGGTAATTCTTATAGTAATACCCTTGGTAATGCAAATAGAAAGTTACAAAAAAAACTTGATTTAGCATCTTAGAGAAGTCTTTAGGAATTCCTGGTGATACATCGCAATGTGGCCTGTTTAAGAACTCGTATAGACGACGATATTTGCTAGAAAAAGGATATCAGGAAAATGCTTCGTTTAAAGTCTTGTATACATCCTTAGGTATTCCCTGACGTTATATCGCGATGTGATATGTTTAAGAAGTCGCACAACCTCTTATAGAAGTTGGTGTTTGCTGGGTAGGAGTGATTGGAGCGCCGCAGAAAGTACTACAAACGTAAGGGGAGCCATGAGTCTCAGACTTTGAGAAACACTGCCTTAAGGGGAATCATGTAAAACGGCTGGATAAAGATATATGTACCATTATGCGATTTGTCAGAGATAAGTTATTTGACAGATTAATATCTCGACATAAGGGCAAAATCTGTACAAAAGTAAAGGAAATTAGAGTTCGTCATAAAAATATGGGTAGTTTAGATGAAAACTTATTGACTGAATCTGAACATGGATGGGAAATACCTTCGAAGACAACTGAAGAAATTTACCTTGTTCAAAAAACCGAAAGTTACTGCACAAAATACCAGCTGAAATGTACTGATTGTGACATATGTAGACATGAGTATATTTGCTCCGGTGTTCATTCTGCTATCAAGTTCAATGTGTAAAGATATTCGTCTGGTTGCTAATTCAAGAAGAGAAGAAAGAGAGGAAAATAAACCCCCACTAAATGTAACTGAAACTGGTAAGTACTCTAACCCAATTAATTACTACAATGACGAAACAAAAATGATACCTAATAAGCAAATTTATTTTATATCTCAGCATGCAGAGGATGAAATCAATAGGTAATGTACAATAATTATTTATTCATTGGGCGCGGTGCATTTAAGGTAGTAACAAACCATTTATTGTACTACCTCTCATTGTTTTTTTTTCTATAATTGCATAGAATTAGCGAACAGACAACCACCTGCCCACCATAGCATATGAG
Source organism: Vesta saturnalis (assembly GCA_036346205.1). Lineage (NCBI taxonomy): Eukaryota > Metazoa > Arthropoda > Insecta > Coleoptera > Lampyridae > Vesta > Vesta saturnalis. The sequence goes on along the minus strand of JARFJB010001939.1, from coordinate 1,048,660 downwards.
TTATTAAGAAAATTAACATTAATATGATCACTTCAAATTTAAATAAACGTAGTTTGTCATTTTGTCGTAAATTATTCTCTATTACTAAAAGTAAATTATATTATTATTTTAAAACACATTTTTATCCAAAACGTTAATAGATAATCGAAAAAAATATACTTGGTTCTTTTTTTAAAAATGGCGAGTCATGGGACTGAAAATATCCGGAAGGAGCCATCTACTTGGTTCTTTCTTAAAAGTTAATTTTATGCATTATGGAGTCCTGTAAAACTGTTTAAAAGTATACACCAGGCTTTTAGTTCTCTTTTAAAAATGAATAGAATACAAAAGTTAATTTGGGATAACTTTTTATTCCACTACACGTGGTTCCTGTTTCTGAAATTAAAAAATGCAGGTAGGTGGGTACGGTTCTTTTATATATTTTAAAAAACTAAACCAACGACTTAAAAAGGCACAAACGTTATAAAATAAAGGGCTACACTATTCGTTTTCAAACCCAACATCTATTTCACCGTTAAATCCATCTATGTCATTATCTTCTGTTAATGCTTTATAATATCACTGATCCGCGAGTGGAATTAGATCCATGGTCGAATTTATATCATTTAACTTAGGGGTGGACACAGGGTTTCCTTCTGGCCACAGAAGGAAACTCCGATTTCATTGAGAGAATTTGTTTTCTTTTCTGTTTTGGTTTTAAATCTACTTCAATATAGTCATCATCTTCCAAATGAGTGGATTTGAAGAAAATGTTAAACGGGCGCTTTCTGTATTTTAATTCCTCTTGTAAAATTACGATTTTGTTTGTCCTTGTTATTTACTCGCGTTCGTTTAACTTCTTTTTCTTTCACCAAAGCACCAAGCAGTTTGTAGGTCATAGGTTCCAATTCCCCACAACTTATCAATAAACAGCGGAAAATAAGCAAAATGCATTTTTTGTGTTTTTTTATAAAGCATGCATTTTTTTCAAAAAATACGGTTGTTTTATTGGAATTTCCATTATTCATGATTCTGCTATGTAGTGTGACAATATGAGTATAGACGTACTTACAGGTTTTTCCGAAAGTAATGAAATGTAAATAAATTTGTAGGCAATAAGTTTTATTTTGTTAAATAAAGGAATTAAGATATAAATGGATACACGGGTAGTTATGGTTTCTCCGTAAAATAAATGAAGTAGTAGGATAGTAGTAATACAAGGCCGATCTTAACCCAAAAAGTCACTAGAAAAGTCACTAGATTTGCAAGGTCACCTTGGGGGTCAGATGATAGCTGGTTCGCGTCCTCGCTAAAATGTGGTGTATCATAGCTAACAATAGTTGGTGCATGTCTGCAGTAAAAGGTAGTCGCGTCATAGCTAAAAATAGTCGGTTCGCGTCTTAGCTAAAAATTATAGTGACAGCACTATCATTAAAAATAGCTGGTGCGAGTCATTATTAAAAAATAGTAGGTGACCAAACACATGTGTGGTTTGAATCTTTGTTATGCAAATATGTCACAAAAGGAAGTAACGAGATATGTGTGGTTCGTGTCTGTGCTAGACACACACCTGGTTCGCGTCCTCGCTAAAATGTGGTTGTATCATAGCTAAAAATAGCCAGTTTATGTCCTCACTAAAAGGTGGTCGCTTCATAGCTAAAAATAGTCGGTTCGCGTCTTATCTAAAAAAAATATAGTGACAGCACCATCATTAAAAATAACTGATGTGCGTCATCATTAAAAAGTAGTAAGTGACGAAACACGTGTGGTTTGAATCTCTGATATGCAAATATGTCACAAAGGAAATAACCAAATATGTTTGGTTCGTTTCTGTGCTAAACACACGTAACTAGAAAATTAACTAGATGTGAGGTTTATAACCTATAAACTGGCCTTTAGACAGATGTAGGTTTCATTGAAGTTAATAAGTCTTCAGAAATACAATATAATAATGAATAATTCAATGCAAAAGTTTGCATCAGGAGCAATTTGTTAGAGGTCTCCAAAAATGGAACAAATAGAAGACCTGATACGCAAAATAAAGAAGTTAAAATATGATTTGAGTTGTATGAAGTGCAGCGTATGCTGAAAAAAGCAAGATTAAACTGCAGTTTATCGTTTCAAAATTGTATAGGTCAATTTTAGGACCATTTTTCATATTTTTGACAAATTAAAAAACGCAATAGGTGCCGCTTGTAACACGAAATCACATTTTTAAAAATATTAATTTCGATTTGGACCTATGGGTAAATTTAAAAAATGATGAGCGAGTTTTTTTTAGAACTTATATGAGAGAAAACGGTCTATTATAATTTCTTCGAACTTTACATATTTTGTAATAATTACGGAATAGATGGTTGAATTAAATCTATGTCGCCCTCCATCTCCCTAAGTAAAGATTCGAGGGTGTGTGTTGCTGTGTAAAACAAATTACTCAAATTAGTAAACTACATAATATATGGTACATACACAATCATACAAATTGTATAGAGATTATAATTACCTAACTTCCTCGTGCCTCAATTCATCGTCGGAATGTATTGTTATCACACTATATTCCGAGTTCAATAAAGGCTGTTTATCAGCCTCCTGAACTTTTTCACTTTTTACTTTCTATCCCTCGTGCACTTTTATGTTTTGTAAAACTTTTGGTTTTTGTTTTTTTAATGATAACGATAACTTCGTTTGTTTTTTTTAGAGTTGTCATGTTATTTCCGGTCTGATGCTAAGTGATACAAGCAACGTAAATATTTTCACTATTTATGATACATTTTTGTAGTTTCAGCATTTTTAAGTGAGAGGGAGAGAGTACTTTTGCAGGAAATGAGAAAGAACTGCAACGTAGCGTCTGTCTACTTGAATGTTCGATACTTTGTTACGGAGCACTTGACCTATATAAGAGGTTTATTGATGCTCAAATTGATTACGTGCTTTGTTGTCTTGTGAAACACTTGGGTTGTGTGCTCCGTTCGATTTCGCTGAGCAAATTGCAGTAAACCTGGAATACTTTTGTTGAATATTTTAAGGATAAGTTTAATGTCGGTAGGTATGTCATCATCATCATCTCTGTCTGCCCTCAGCCGCTTCCTAGTTGAGTTAACTCAAAATACATTAAAATTATTAAAACACAAGTTCGAAATAGTTAGACATATTTCAATACTTAGAACCAATATTTCTCTGATAGAAAAAGATATTACTAAAAATGTTCACTTAGATAATAGGAATGAAAATCCCCTTATAATAGAGAGAAATTTGGTTCTTTTAAAATTTTATTTGGCTCGACTACAACAGCAATTAGGAAACTCTCCCATAACGGGTGGTAGGCTAGGTGGGGAATGCAATACGGCAAGTTTAGTTTGGTATTCCCTTAAATCTTGTTTTGATTCGAGATTATTAACGGGAATTATAGTCAACTTAGGATACAAGGATCCCTTAATTTTTTTAACAAAGGCATATGATAGCTTTGCTAGAAAGGTTAATATCATGTTGAAGAGGTCTTTGTTAAAACTGAATGTTGTACTGGTATGCCAATTTATTAATCCTCAAAATATGAATGTAGAATTAAAGCATTTTTCTACCAGAAATTCCGTTATTGACTTTGGCACAAATCTCAAGCTGTGGTATCAAAGGGAAATAGTTGACAAATTGGCAGTTAAACTGGAAGAGTTTCAAGAGGAAGGATCGGGGTTTGCTCTAAAGTGAAAATTTGCATTTGAAAGTAAACATAAATAATTACGTTCCCATAAGGGGTGGCATTTCTACTTTCATCACAGTTCCACGTTTTTTGCACTAAAGAGGGCTGTTGTTAATATTAAAAATAACGATAAATTTTGTTTTCTTTGGTCGGTGGTCCCCGCTTTGTATCCTGCAAACAAACACCCCGATAGAATAGGAAGCTATCCCCATTTCGATGAGGTATTGAATCGTGGCACGATTAAATTTCCCATTAAATTAACAGATTTAAAAAAAATTGAAAAACTAAACCGTCCATGCGTAAATTTATACTGCATAGTAAAAAAAAGCATGTAATGCCATTCATAAGTGATAATCACAACCATGATTTTCCCACGATAAATTTATTAGTACTATCCTCGAACGACAACAGTGTAAAGGCGGCAAACGTCAACAACCAATATTACCACTTTATGTGGATCAAGAACATGTCAGCGTTGTTGTCCTCTCAACTTTCCAATCGAGAACAAAAAATTATTTTGTAACATATGCTTAAATAATTTTTCCTCTAACACTTTGTTACTGAAACACTCCACTAACTGCTATCAAATAAATAAATGCTCGGTAAAATTGCCCAACGAAAACCAAAACAATTTAGCGTTTACGCACTATTCATATAAGGAAAAGGTTCCTTTTGCTATTTACACAGATATTGAGAGTATTTTAGAAAAATGTTCCAACTCTCCAGATGTTGGTGGTGCAAACACAAAATTGTTTCACCTTTCAGTATTGCGTTTTATCTCAAGTGCTCTTACGATGACCCTATCAAAATTTTTTTGCTATAGAGGGGCAGATTCCATTACATGGTTTATCAATCAGTAATCGAACATTGCAAATTCGGTCAATTCAATTGTTACTAATGTAATTCCCATGCAACCGCTAAGCTTGGTTCAACAACAAAATTTTGATGAGGCTACGCAGTGTCACGTATGCGAAAAACCTTCTGTAGAAAAAGAAATTACAGTAAAGGACCACTCACATCTCACAGGGATCTATAGAGGGGCTGTAATCACTGTAACTTAAACTTTCAAGATTCACACGAAATCCCTATAGTATTCCATAACCTAAGCGGGTGCGATGCTCATCTTTTCATTAAAGAACTAACAACCGGTATTCCTGGACCTATTAAACTCTTACCATTAAACAAAGAAAAGTATATTTCTTTTACAAAACATGTTGACAATACAAGCATTCAGTTTAAATTTATCGACTCGTTTCGATTTATCAGTAGCAGTTTAGACAAGTTATGTTCCTACTTGGATAATAACAAAAAATCCATACCTAGATTACACAAGTGTAACGAAACCGAATTTGATATGATAACGAGAAAAGGTGTTTTTCCATATGAGTACATAGATTCTTGCGAAAAGTTAAATGAGACCTCTCTACCGACTAAGGAGGAATTCTTTAGTTATTTGCATAACGAAGGTGTCAGTAGTGAAGCATACGAGCATGCTTTAAAAGTATGGCATGTTTTTGATATTCGAACGTTGGGTCAATATTCGGACCTGTATCTAAAAACTGACGTGCTTCTTTTAGCGGATATCTTTGAAAACTTTCGCAACACCTGCCTGCAAACCTACCTTCTTGATCCATTACACTACTATACAGCTCCCGGTCTAGCATTTGATGCAATGTTAAAAATTACACAGGTCAGATTGGAACTCTTAACCGACATCGATCAGGTTATGTTCATTGAGAAGGGTATTACGGGAGGCATCACTCAATGTAGTACTCGTTATGTAAAAGCCAACAACAAATACATGTCAGAAGGATTCGATCCCGAACTTCAAACCACCTATTTAATGTACTATGAGGTAAATTCGTTTTATGGAGCCAACATGTGTGAATCGTTACCGATCGGGAACTTTAATTTTGTGGAAGTCTGAGGACTGGGACATAATAAATCATCCCGATAATTCCGAGATTGGGTACATTTTGGATTGTGATTTAGACTATCCGAGAGATTTGCATGAATCCCACAGTGACCTGCCGTTAGCGCCCGAACATATGATTCCACCCGGATCTAAAATTAAGAAACTACTGTTAACTTTGTATCCTAAACGGCACTATATGGTGCACTATAGAAACTTGAAGTTGTATATAAAACACGGTTTAAAACTTGTAAAAATCGACCGTGTCTTGCGTTTTACACAATCACCGTGGCTACAAAGCTATATCGAGTTAAATACAAAAATGAGACAGCAGGCCAAAAACAAATTTACCATAATTTTTTTTAAATTAATGGTGAACAGCGTCTATGGCAAGCTTATGGAAAATGTAAGAAAATATAAAAACGTACGGTTGGTTACGGAATGGGGGTGTCGATATGGGGCACGTGCGTATATCGCAAAACCCAATTTTCATAATTGTACCATATTCGATGAGAATTTGGTCATTATTGAAATGAATTGATTAGAAGTCTTCCTAAATAAACACATATGCAGGCTTTGCAGTCTTGGACATCTAAAATCTTTCCTGTACGATTTTCATTATAGTTACGTTTTTCCGAAATTTAAAAATGATGCTAAATTATTATATACGGACACCGATAGTCTAATTTACGCTTTCACAGTTGCCGACATATACGAATCCATTAAGGATATTCAACGATATGATACATCTGATTATGAATACAATAACATTTATGGAATTCCACTCATCAACAAAAAGGTGCCCGGTTTGATGAAGGACGAATATCACGGTAAAATTATGTTAGAATTTATTGGGCTTCGTGCCAAAAGGTATGCCTACCGAGTGGATTAACAAAAAGAAATTAAAAAATCAAATGGCTCCACTGCAGCCAGCATTAGAGAAATAACTTGGTAAAAAACATCAGTACCTAATTAAATCAAAGAAACATTCAGTGTATACGATCAATCAAAATCAAATTGTTCTTAGTCCCTACGATGACAAACGAGTTATAACAGCAAAGTCTGTTACAACTCGTCTTTGGGGTTACAATTCAACTATTTCCGTCTGAATACTTCTCGGTAACGTTTAATTTTTTGAATTTACATTTGAGATCATGAGCACCAGTTGGAGCATTCGTTCAAAAAAACACGTTCGCATTGAACAAGAGCTCGGTCATGCGACGCGTGTGATATATACAAAATATCAAAAGAGTAAATGGGTATATCATCAACTGAAAACTATTTTTTTATTAATGCGATCTTGCAAGACATTGTTCTACCGGACGAGTGCTTCAACTAGTGCATCAAAACAGGAAATGTGTGCGCGAATAAAATTACATTGCTGTTCAATAAAAAGAGTGAACTGGATAATGTAATTAAGAAAGTTGTAAATATGTGTAAGATTGTAAATAGTGAATGTATAACTGCTAATCAACTTGAATCATTTCCCTTACAGCCACACGTCAAAATGTATATACTTGACTTAAGTAAGCCATTATATAATGTTCACAGTATCTTAGGTAATTATAAGAATTTGTCGGTGTTGATGAACGACGCTATTTGTACGGCCATCGAATACGCCAACTCTAAGGCTCTGGGAATTCTTTGGAATATATGCAAGGAGCGGGATATCAAGTACCCTTTTAGACCGTCCGATGACCTTCGTCATAAACGAGCGCACGAATGGTTACTGGAGAATATTCGCAAAGGTGTTGAAAATCCAAATGTCCTCCTTGGATGGACCAACGGTCCAGACAACGCATTTTGGCCATCCAACGAACTGAGCGAATACCAAAAGACGTTATCTTTAGTCTCAAAAATGCACGTAAAGAAAGATATTGTTAAAACAACCTTTGTATAGTGAGATGAAATACAAAAACGATATAACAGTATGCTGAGTTTTTATTTATAGTTAAGTAGTCGCTTATAAAACTACATTGCCATCATCGATCCACGAATATTCGTTTAATCCCAACCATTTTACGTACACTTTATTCTTCTTACGTTGAATGACCTCTTCCACCAAGTACACGTCCAGATATTTACCCTTTTACAGTTCCTGTCCATAAAATCCACCTAGTATAGGTGTCCCTTTCATGTCTTCTAGCAAGTACGTGACCGGATTGGTTACGCGTACTTTAACAATCTTGAAAAGTTCACTCGACCAATTGGGTACATAACCTTATTCAAATATGCTTTCAAATTTACTAATGCGAACTATGTCGCCCACCATGAATCGATCGTTTTTATTAAAGATTTTGAGATTCGAATATACATTAAGCGGTGTGTTAGAATTTACTTCGTTAGGTTTCATTCCGATCGTTCGATGTTTACGATTATTGCATTCTGTCGTTACTTCCTCGAGAAGTCTTCCAATCCATACGTATTCTCCACGCAGCCCAAATTTTTTATACAAGGTATTCTTGATGGTCCTAATCACTCTTTCTGCTATACTAACCTTTTTGGTGCTGTAGGTGGAGTAGTGATTAATGTTATATTTCATCATCAGTTTATCGAAATGATTATTGTAGAACTCTTTTCCAGCATCTCTTTGCAGATTCTTAGGCATCCGTTCTTTAAAAATGGTTTGCATGGCTTTTGTCACGTCTGCACCCGTCTTCATCTTCAATCCTCTCGTCCATAAGTATTTAGAGAAACAGTTGATAACTACCAGCATGTATTTGTAGCCTTTATTCTGTTTGGCGTAATGTACAAATTCAGCTAAATCGGCTTGCCATAGATCATCGAATCCTTTAATAATAGTCTACGTCTACGTGGAAAATTTTTGCATGCCGGTTTATGCAACTCGTTTACCACTTGTTCCATCCTCTATCAATTTACTTAAAGTTTCTTTAGTTGCATTCAAACCTGCCTCTACTATCGCAACGTAATTACGAACACCATCTATAAGCGACTTCACTACCTGGATAGAAAACTCGAGGTGGCCTTTATTTATGGCATCAGTGTCTCCTTGAGGATCGGCCACCTGTCTTAAGCGGTTCTCATTTAAATGGAACCTCGTTAATTGATAGTGCTGTAAGGTTAACGCATCTAGACGTTCGATGTGATCGGCTACATTACTTAAACGCTTATTTTCCACACTGAACTTATCATTAGTAATGGAGAATTGCGTTTTTACCAGTTTATGGAATTGAGCATGAACATGAGAGCGTCCAAACTTGTCCATAGTTGTGCAAACTATAGTTGACTAAAAAATTGTTTGGCAGATTTTTCATCCATCTTCGTATAGTTCTTCCACGATTGATACGGTATCGTTGACCAGTCCAGTATTACCGGCATTTTTTCCGCGCATAGGACTTCCAAATCTTGAATCAATTCATGCATGTTGTTCCAGTATTTGTATTCAACCGGTCGCCCAATTTCTTTGAATACAGTTACTTCCCCCCCCTTTTTTCTCCTTCACCTCCGCCTTCTCCAGTAAGGGTTTAATTATGCCTGTATATTTTTTGGCGCGTGTACCTTTCAATTGTTCATCCGGGTTATTATCGCGACGAGGTCGATTAGTTGCACTTAAGATCTGTGTATAGTTCGCTTCATCTTCGCTAGTTATTAGACGTTTGTCAGGTTCATTCATGATTACTAGGTCATAGAGACCGCTCGTACCACTGTACCGAACTCTCTTAATAACCAAATCCTTTCCATCTATCGTTACTGATGTCTTGCCAATTGGCCACTTATCGGTGGAAATGTCGTAAAGAACTCCATAAGTGGTATCAATTATATTCGATGAATCGCTCAGCATTCGCTCTACGTATATTCGTGTTAATGGATCATATTGTTCCAGAAATTCTCTCAATGCAGAGGTATTGAGTGAAATAGAATCGGTCGTAGTCGCTACACGTTCTTCTTCCGCTTGGGGTACAATATCTCCCATCACACTAGTCTCTTGACGCAGAGGATTTCTTTGAAAATACGAAAGTCGAGCGAATGGACTAACATAATTACTACCATTTAAAGAAGATGATCTTCGTTTGTTAATTCCTCGCAAGTGATAAGGTATTGATGGCGTAGTACTATACTGCTGAATTGATGACCTTTGTTTTTGATAGGGGACGAATGACATTTTGGTGACGGTTTCACGAATACCTCCTCCTCCGGCTCCGTCTTTCGTTAGATCTTTAGTAGTGGTTCGATTTTCTTTTCGATTTTTGTAAGTGGTTCAATGAGTGGTTTGTAAGCTTTAATGAAATCTGTCTCTTTAGTAAATCGATTCTTCTTAAGATGATCATATTTTTGCTTTATACCTTTACTAACTTGAATTATACGTTTCGTCAACGCTAATCTCTTGTTATCCATCGGTGCAGATCAACAATAAAACAGATAACCAGATCTAACAGATAAATAAACAGCTCTGTTTAAAACAAGCCTGTTATTTATGCGGTTTAATTGTAGGCTGTTTGATTCCAAATGATATTTTAACGATACCGCGTGGGAATTATACACTAATCGAAGCCTTTCCTAAAACGACCGTTTTGTACTTCAGCGTCCTTATTTATTACCATGAATCCGTATCGATTCCGCCAAGTCTCTGAGCATATGTCACGAAATAATTGCATGCTTACTATTGGGGCGACATGGTCTTCATATATGTGACGCAAATTCAAATCATCCTGTTCGAAAAGCACTATCAAATTGGCGTTGTCCCTAATCAACTTTTTGGGGATTTTAGTACAGGTTTGACCCAAGTAGAACCAGTCAATGTTATTGTGACGACCCATTGAAAAGTACGCTCTAATATGATTCTGTTTTTCGCAAGCGATATCATCAAAGATAAACACTGAATTGGGTTTTGCCACGCTCGGTTCCATAATATCAGCATTATCGCTTAAGCAATAATAACCAATATCTTTCATGGGATCTAGAATTTCACCCAAGAGTCGATATTTTTCCTGATTCAACGATTTCGAATAGACATAAGTACACGTGTTTAAAACGTTCGGTTCAGTTAGGAGACTGAGCATGGTGTTTGTTTTCCCACAATTGGAAGGACCACAAATTATAACGCGTACGCTGTTTGGAAGTAACTTCCCATGCCGTTGTAACTCCGTATTTCCAGCTCGGGTCAGATCATCTAGATTTGCAATAGGTAGGTGGTTTTGAGTTTGAACCACTACTCTCATGTTGCTGTTGTTGTTGGTGAGCGTCAATTAAAACTGCACAACTTGTCAATATGATTATTTATTTATACACCTAATATTACAAGAAATTGTTATAACATATTACAGTTTCTTCACTTCTCCTGTCAGAGGATTGTATTGCACCATGGCATCGTGTAGTATTAGGCAATAGGCAACGATGCCAGCTACAAACGCCTCCAAAGCTTCCATTTCAAGTTTTACATCTACCGTCGAGTGTTTTAGCGATTCATTTTGTTTTGAACAGTCCATTACGAATATTGGACATGTCTTGAATTGCGAATAGTCAAACAATGCATCCTGATGTTCATGAGTGCTGTTGGTATAATAGTCTCTTCGAAAATTTAAATAGTTTTGGTAGGCCGTTATGTACTTGTTGACATTGAAATCCAGATGCATCGCTTCGTATGGGTAACTTTCTGAGTTGAGGTGTAACTTTCGATTCCGAATATTCACATTATCGAAACCTGTCGCTCTTTCCGTCGTTGAAAACTTTTTCCCCTTTTGAAAAGCCACAATTACCCATCGAGGTTTCTCTAATTGAGTGGAAGTTTTAATTGGCCATATATCCGACTGTGTTTACTTTAAAGCTGACAATTCGTATAGTTCCCATTGACGAAACGGAATTGTAATGGTTGTATTTTTATTGATTTGTTGAAACAGAGTTAGTTTGGCACTGTCGCTTAGCGTTACATGCTTGTTTAGGATTATTTTAGCATCGTTTGCGGTGTCCTTATAGCAATCAGCATCGCTTCTCGAACATATTAAGACCAACCCCTGTCGCATATTCACGATAACTTGTCGATAATCTTCCATACTTCCGAATATATGTTTTAGAGGTATACAGACAGCAAAATGTTTTTCTTTGTTGCTTTTAGCGTGTTCTACTTGTAACGGCTCCTCGTTTTTCGACGACCATCCCAAATGCTGTAGACCTTTGCTCTCATTCGATGTGTACGATACATACCCTTTGAGTGCGGATGTTATACCGGGATTTCTGCGTGTATCCTCTTTGTGTCCTCCTAAATCGTAGCGAGTTTCTTCGAAAAGGAATGATGCAAAATTTTTTGTTAGCTAACATGTTTTTACACCGCCCCCTTCTTCTGCTGAACTCCATTCAATTTTACCTTCTATGTACAAGAAACTATCATAAGTAGCGGTGACCAGATCTTGACTCTGTATTAATATACGGATCTTATCGGACAATCCGTAATTAGAAGAACCGTACCGAAGATATGTATGAATTTCTGACTTGGTAATGGTCTCATCAAAACGTGCGCTTTTAAAGATGTTTAACGATGCTGCCATTTCTATGTGGTTTCAACCCTATAGATTCCAAGAAGTACTTTTCGCCAGACGTTAATTCGCCAGCACGCCCCGTGTTCGAATAAAGCAATGTATGCTCACGTCCTTTATTTATAGCATCATTGAGGAAAGATGGAAGCGGACCTTAGTTAATTCTTAAGCCCATATTCTTTTAATTCTAGTCGTACCGTAAATGGTTCGTTTTCCCCGAAATCGATTAATTCACCCTTCTGATTCGTTAATTTAATTGAAATATTACGGATAGTGTTGGTGTTGACTTCCAAATATTGAGGATTGCTAGGAATTTTATCTAAACGATAGCCTGGTAGGACAGACACGTCTATTTCATACAGCACCTACGAGGTATTCCCGTTTCTACGAGCCTTTGACAATATTACACTCAATGTGAATATTTGTATGTTTAATTATTTGTATATCTAATACAGAGATATGTAAAACGTTAGCTTCTAATATCAGCGGTTCAAAACCTAGCATACGTCCAATGGAATCCTTTTGGGTAAAATCTATGGCAAATTCACAGCTAAGCTCGCACTTGAGCGTGTTATTATTTAACCTTAAACTAAAGAGACTTGTAGGAATGTGCGCTTTTATATAGATGCTCAGTTCTTCCAACTCGTATGCGCCATGTGGAATTTCAACAGCGTTAAGTTCTGTCGCTTTTATATAATAAAATTTATCCTTTCCAGCGTGTATATTCCTTATGCTATTACAACCGTAAAATCCGACTACACCGATTACGTAGGTTTTCTCGAAATTAAGTTCGATCGGAGGATAAAACTTATTACTCGCTGTGTTACCAACACCCTCTACACTGAAGGTGATTAACATGGTGACTATACGTCTCCAACTACTGAGTATGCTATTTATATAGAAACTTTAAACAGAGATGTCCACAATTTATGGTACCGAATTGTTGCTCTTGAGACTAATTATAGTATACTTTGCAATCGCGAAAGTAGTCCAGAACTTCTCTCGGTGGTGGAACATTTCCGAAACTATCATAGTACCATACCCTCCCATCATGTTTTTGTAACAAACCCAATGAGTACCACGTCCCTTTTGGTTATCTAAATTAATAATACCGCCTCGTTATTCCATGGTAATTTGGACATATTATCTCTCATAAACACATCCCTAAAGCATGGTACATCCTTTGCGTGCTTTCTTAGCTCTACATCAGTTAACGGTCTTTTCGATAATTTTAGAAGTTTTTTTTTAATGTTTTCAAGTGCAAAGCCATACTTCCTCCTGACCGGTAGGGTTTCAAAAATATTGCACCGCCGTTTGTCTTTCCTACAGCGATGGCCTCCATTGTACGATTATGGCGTGAAGTTTCATCTAACATTTTCCTCGCACCGCTAGATGCGTTAACAGCTTTTGCAATACCCGCTGCCCCTCCGGCTAAAGCGCCAACGGCGGATAATCCCGCAAATAATGGTATAAGAAATGATAAAAATCCACCCTCTTTAGGAAGGGGAATTACTCTGGGAACGCTTACCTTTCCCTTCCCACCTAAGCTTTTCACAGCCAATTTTGCTGCTGTAACAGCTGATTTTATAGCCTTTACAGTACTAGGACTGTTTTTCATTTTCTTGGTAATTATTCTACGTAATTTCAATAGACTGCTACGTGGTCGTTTTGTTCTGCTAACACCCATTTGTAACTTTCATTTTGCCCTCATTATACCTGCTACAGCTAAAGCAGCTGTTCGTTCACCTAACTTGGCGTCGGATGCCTTAACACGATCCCAAGCTTTTCTTTCCAAAATATGATCCTCTCAATGTCTACTAGCCAAGCCTTTATTATCCCTATAACTGATATCGTGAGCTTTGCAATGAGCGTCTAGGAGGTTAATACCGGAATCACCACGTTGTAGCCTTTTATCTAATTTAGTTCCGGGATCACAACACTGATACCCGGGAATATGGAGCTCAATGGGTAGCTTATTAATGAGATTATTAACCAGACCACCCCCACGTGCACTTCTACGCTTCACAATTAACATTGTTTGCATGGAAGCAGGAATTGCTGTATTTATAAGTAACGATCAGTGCTACAATTAAAAACAAACAGATGTTTTACCAATATTTTATTTATTCATACATATGATACAGTACATAGCTAGGTCGATAATGCAACATCTCCATAATACAAACTGTATTATGAGAATTTATATCGTACTTGTAATTCAACACATTTTTAATGTCGCGGTAAATGTTATCGTTGTTGGTTGCATCATCGCCATACTCCACCTTACGAAAGTGGCGGTAGTTGTTGACTTGTTCGATGAGGTTTTGAAAAAAACAGCGAAGACAGTATGATTCCAGTAATTCCAACCGATAGTTAATTATATCCTTTAAGTTGAAAAGCTCTTCAGTGTCGTTCTTGTTCAACGTACAGTAACGACCGTGGTTTTGCCCAATTGTTGCGCTTTTTAATAGTCTTTCTGATGAGGATGATGCTGATGATGCACTTTTCACTACTTGCCAATTATAACAAATAGTAAAATTGCTACTAAGCAATTCCGAACTTTGCTCGTATTCAATGTCCGTCTCCTCGTTGATATTTGACCAATCAATGTGGTTTTCAGTCTCTTGTGAACAAAAAAACTTCATTTCCAGATACGTTTACCATTTTCATAACGAGGGGCCCGTCTGTACATACGATTCGTATAACTGGCGCAAGGTGTAGGTGCGTACTGTATCCAATTTCAACATATTTTTTTGATGAATTGACCTCGAATAAATCATATGATCTACAATCAATTAAACGTTCATCGGTAGGACTGTTATGCACAGCTTCAGTTGAGCACTCGGTAGATGTAGCTGCTGTGGTAGAACTATCCCCATCATTACAACACCAACATGAACATGTGAAGCAGTTATTACAGCTATTCTTGCTATCCATGTAGAATCTTTCCAAATTCATTCGAGTGTTGACGACAACTGATGAATTTGTAACCGCAAATATATATTTTATTATTATTATATATCGTTTTCCCCACCTCATAACATTATTATGATGATAAAGGGGAGAATAGTTCTTGGAATCTATCATGATATATCCCAACACGATGTTGCTCTTGTAGTACAGGTGATAAAATGCATTCCAATTGTTTTATTTTACGGCGGAAACGTAATCTATCCAGCGCCATACTTTCCCACAAACCGCTTCTTGCATTACGATAAGCAAAGACCCAGACTACCATACTATACACTACATTTTTAGTCTCATCAATAGCAACTCTCTTCATTATGATGTACCTACTCTTCATTTAATCAAGAAATAAAAATACATTTTTTGCAATAAAAAATATATTATTTATTTCCTAACAGTTATACATAGATATATAGTATTATTTTTACAGAAATATTAAATTAGTCGTCTTTCCTACTGTTCCGGCGCTGATGATGTACACGTCTTTCTCAGCCAGATATTGTTTAAACTTTTCAATGCGATCTTTTTTTTTGAAGTATTCATAAAATCGTAAGGGAAGTATACACTTAAAGTTCTCAGTTTCAAGGATAATATGTTTACCATACTTCGTGTCGATAGTGTTCATATCAATCACTTTATATTTTGCACCCACCTCCAAGTCTTTTACGTTCATGAAGGATTTACAGAAAGTGCTACTATTCAATGTAGATAGAACCATCTTTACTGATTCGAGAACGCTTTTGAATTTTGAGTTTACAACGGAACTGTCCTTATATATACATATATATATATATATATATATATATATATATATATATATATATATATATATATATTACTGCAGCACGATTTTGATGGTAGAGGGGAGAGTGTGCTTTGAGAATTGCATCAGTAGGCTAATCTGCATCTGATGATGAATAACTGCTGCCATCAGTGGATGCTGTCCATTTTTTTATATCGTGGCAAAACTGATGTAATTGCTCAACTTTCAGTTCTTCTACAAAACATTTTTCACATATTTTCTTTAAATTTAAAAATTTTTCACATACCGTTACTCCGGTTTCATACTTTTTTGCTAGGACGTTACACTCCTCTTCACTATAATCACCTCGCCCGTAAACCGCCTCATGTTGGGCATCGAATACTAATGCCGAAAATTCTTGCTTCAAGCGTTCCACTGCTGTTCTCAGGTCGGTTGCTTTGGTCCACTGCTCTTAAGCGTATGTCATCCGCATGTTTTACATAGCACTCACTACGCATTACACTATTTTCTTATATTATTACTCTAAACTCCCCACTATGTTACATTAGTGCAGATATGAACCATGTAATTGATTACCGCACAAATCTGGTTACTCGCTATTTCTAATAATGACACCAATCAGCTATTTTTTTAATTATGGTTCTGTCACTATATTTTTTAGATAAGACGCGAACCGACTATTTTTAGCTATGACACGATCACCTTTCAGTGAGGACATAAACCGGCTATTTTTAGCTATGATACAACCACATTTTAGCGAGGACGCGAACCAGATGTGTGTCTAGGACAGACACGAACCACACATATCTGGTTACTTCCTTTTGTGACATATTTGCATAGCAGAGATTCAAACCAAACATGTGTTTGGTCACCTACTATTTTTTAATAATGACTCGCACCAGCTATATAATATAATATAATATAATGATGGTGCTGTCACTATAATTTTTAGCTAAAACGCGAACCGACTATTTTTACCTATGACGCGACCACCTTTTACTGCAGACATGCACCGACTATTGTTAGCTATGATACACCACATTTTAGCGAGGACGCGAACCAGCTATCATCTGACTCCCAAGGTAACCTGCAAATCTAGTGGCTTTTCTAGTGACTTTTTTCAAATCTAGTAACTTTTCTAGTCACTTTTTGGGTTAGAATCGGCCTTGTATGACTACTTAGGATTTTAATATTGCAGGTAGCTTAAGTGATGGAAATTGTTAGTATCTTTTAAATTCTTCACCTGAAACGTTCTTGTGAGTCTTGTGTCATAGTGTTAATAAATTAATTAATATGTTAAAATGCCTAAATAACAATTTCATATGCCGTGGATAAGGTGTTATCGGGAGCTTACTTGGGATGGCAACAATTTGTTTTGCACAGCTTGTTCAAAAATTGCAAGTACAGACTGTTACTTATTTTTATAAATTTCCTCCTTTGAAGGCATAGCGAAAATAATGAAAGTATTAAAAATTGTTATATTTAACCAATCAACTACTTTATTTGGTAAAAGTAGATGCTTTTTATTAATTTAAACCTTTAAATGTATACTCAAAATAAATGTTATTTTCTTGGGTTTTATAAATTCATGCAGATAAAAAATTTATCGTGGATCAGCATGTTAAATCAGGAAAACACCAGTTAAACCTGAAAAAAGTGCAGCAAGGTGCACCGCCACATCAAACTACAGAAACTTGACTTCAAGAAAAATCTAAAAACAGCGAACAAAAACAGTAAAATGTGGATTCATCTAAAACAAAGATTGGGGTCAATATACCTGTTACAAAACTGAACAACAAAAATCTGAGAAATTTTTTGATGAAGTACTGCAAGTTCAACATACCGGACGAGTCAACTTTACGAAAAGGCGCTATTGATTCTGTAGACACACAAACTGTAAGTGATATAAAAAAAATTGTGGGTGAAAATTATTTTTATCTTGTGGTTGATGAAACAACAGACTCGCGTGGTAGATATATAGCACATGCATTAATTGGAGTGTTAGGGGAAACTATTACAGCTAGAGCCTATCTCTTTGCGTCTAAACAATTAGAAAAAACAAATAATTTAACCATAACCAGATTTATTCAAAAATCGTTGACACATTTTTTATTGTCCGATATTATTCCATCGTATTTCTTTTATCAGATTTTATCAGATGCTGCACCCTATATGGTGAAAGCAGCGCAAAATTAAAAATTTTTTTATTGTAATTTATTTCACGTAACTTGTTTGGCTCATGGCATAAATGCAGTGGCAGAATGTATAAGAGAACAGTTTCCTTTAGTTAATGACCTAATTAATCAAGTCAACAAAGTATTCCTCAAAGCACCTATACGTATCCAATTGTATAAGAAAATTGCCCACATACTCCTTTCCCACCATAACCGGTAGTAACTCGTTTGGGAGCCTGGTTAGCGGATGCTATATTTTATGCCGAGAACTACGACTCAATTAAAAATGTTATTGAGTCTAACCGATCTCTCTTCTGCCGCTGTATTAAATGCCAAAAATCTTTTTTCTAATCTCACCGTAAAGAAAAACTTAATATTTATAAAGGCAAAGTATTCATTTGTGCCTACAATACTACTGAGATTGGAGGCTACATCTTCTCCTTTAACAGTCAGTGGCCTTAATAAATAAACTTGAGTTAGAGTGTGAGAAAAGTTTCTGGAAATGTTGGGTCAGTGGTTCTTAAAAAATTTATGTCGGTAACTGAAAATAATGTAGGCTTTCAAATGTTAAAAAATATTGGTAAAGTGTATATGGGTGATTTTGAAAAAGAACTGGATGTGTATGGATTAGACACACATATTATTCCGAAATTAAATCACTGTCCCATAACTTGAGCGAAGTTTCACTATTTTTAAAGATATGTTTACAGACCAAAGGCAGAACTTTCTTTTGGAAAATTTTGAAAAATATTTAGTTATCAATTGTTTTTATAATTGTAAATAATAGTTTGTTCATTTAGCGATTATATATGTTGTGCAATTTGCTAATAGCTATTATGTATGTCTGTAATCAATAAAAAAAAACTTTTAATACGAAATTTCAGAATGTTTTGTTTTATTTAAAACTTATGTGCAGCAAATGATGTACTGCCAACAACACGATTTGCAAGAAATTGCCATTCTTAATAAAAAAAAAGATTTTTCTTTGTTCAGAAAACTATTATTGCTATATTTAAATTAACATTATTGTATATAATACAAATGCACGTTTCTTGAAGCCTTTGCATTTTTTGTTGATAATTTTGCATTTTTTTAGAAAATTTGATGCATTTAAATGTGCATATTTTGAGGTTTCTTGCTTGCATTTTTTCCGCTCTTTACTTATCAAATATAGATTTTCGTATGTCTGTAATAACTTTCTCATAACATTTTTCAATACAATTTCAATAATAATTCACAAAATTTCTTAAACGTACATTTTTTCCAGGTTTTGATATATAACTCTTATTGGAATTCTTCAGTTATTTGCGAATTGCTTCCGCTTGATTTAAATATATTCTTTTTCTGCCTTTTTTTGGCCTGCCACGATAAATATTTGTTTCCTGTTCTTCTCCTTCGACTTTATTACATTATTATTATTATTTTTATTGGATTCTGAGGTGTAACTTTCATCAGTCTAGGACGTTGTAATAAAATCAGGATCTTGAACACTGTCGTCCTAATCTTCTATAAAACTATTTTCTCCTTCTAATTCGCCATTGTCTTCACACAAGAGTGACTGTAGTGACAATGCTTTTTCAATACATTTAGTGGCGTTTATAATCGCGTTGTCAGATTGAATATCTACAGCGTCTGCTACATTTTGTGGAATATTATCATTAGCAGATTTATTATTTTTTTCAAATTGATAATATTCAATCTCATTTGAATTTACGAATGAGGAAATATGAAGCTGTTGGCTCTGAATTAAATTTTGTTTAGTTATGGCATGTGCTTCATCAGGAACTATATTATCAGTATATGTGCTCATAGGAATCATTTTTTAAATTCTCACGCTCTATCGAAACGGATGAATTTAGATCGTCATTATTCATCTATAAAGAATGTAAATTACAAAAATAACTTCATCCGATTCCGAACAAGGAACCTTACAACAAAAACGAGAAGTGCAAATTTTCGTTTTTAATTAAAGATCCAGATGCCGAACCAAACTAAATATCCACTACACTTTGTTTTCGAATAAGGAACCAAGTTAAGAAGATTAAGGTTATAGATCAAACAATAAATTTGCTGTTACAGCGAATACTTCTTACTTACATGTAATGCGTTTCTTTCCATCGATAACTGAACTAATTTTTTACCTCTTGAAGAACATATTTTACACTTATTTGATAAAAGAATTGGTGGTAAACATGCACTAGTTGGGTCTTTGTTCGGAAATGAATTTTAGTATTATATCAAGATAGACTTTGGAACTAACGCTGGTAGGTGGCACCACAATAGTTTTAGGACTACAGAACGTTATCCAGTGATTAACAGTATTAAGTAGAACCCTGTAACCCAAATGTAGACGTTCTTTTCAAATAGTGCCTAGTCCCTTGTTCGTTAACTCTATCTAATTGCTTCTAATTAGGAGTCAGTATGGAATACTACTAGTATTCTAGATGTAGTGAGGTTTAGGGTTGCATCCTGGATGTATAGTCATATAGTTAAAATCATATAAGATTGCGTATGACCTATTGCGAATAACTACATCATTTAATTTTCATAAACGTATGTCCATGTTAGTAATTTATGATCTTTAACATGTTAGTATTTTATGATCTTTAATACAGATTTCTGTATTACCGATAACATGTAGTTATAATACATTTAATCAAATGTCGCTCATTTTATTTAATTTCTATGAATTATTTAGTTATTGAATGCCTAATTTGTACTATTGTTTGAATTCTAGAAAACAGAAGTAAAGTTAACTGCAGTTACATTTTCCATTATTCTTGCATATTTTTTTTCTGCATGTGAAATACATTCACATCATTAAATTCGACATTATTTTGCCCGACACTTTTGTTGTAAAACTCCTTGCAATTCGCCCACACTAACTCAATAGCAGTGAATTGACAATGGTACGGCGGCAATCATAACACCTTATGTCCCTTTTTTAATTCAATTTCATCTATTTCGTATTTTTTTGGTCTACAGTTCTCGTTTAAACATAACCCTGTTAGAAGGAATTTTATGGTTTTGCAATTGCAAATTTCTTCTTTCGTAGAAGACGTATTTGGAATTCTCTCTAACAGTGTTGAATGATAACTAGCATTATCTAACACTTAAAAACTCGGCTCACTTAAGTTCGGTATTAATTTAGATGTCTATTACGAAGCATCTTAACCTCAGAAACAAATTATATTTAAAATTCACATATCTGTATACAAAATTATATTTACCCTTTTCTACAACGTTTATTGGCAATATAGTTTTAAAAAAACTGTTTTTTATGTAATTAAAAATTATTATTAATTTTATTAAATACATAAATACAAAGTTTACCTCGAGTAGGATTTGAACCTACGACCTGTACTTTGCTAGAGTACTCTAGAGCAACAGAGCATTGTAACAAAATTATTATAATAACGTACAAATGCAAGCTTAACTGATTTTAACTTTATGTGGATAATAAAGGGAATATTACATATTTCTGTGCATTTCTTTTATATTATGTATAACCATTATATACATATGAACAATGAGTATTACGCTTAAACATTTTTTAGCGTTGAGTGAGAGTAGAGATGAAGAGAGAATATTGCATATTCATGTAGAGGAAGAGACTGCAGAAAAGAATTGTATCATACGCGAAGCTAGTAGTAAAAAGGCAGTGAAGAGGTCGGTAGAAAAAGAAAAAGAAGACATGCAGAACAAAATTTCCAAACATATAAAAGATATAAATTCTCCTACCAAACTTCAAATAATTAAGAATATATTAGCTCAGCTTTCACCTACGCTGGCAGCCGTAAATTCGTCCAATGATTCATTTGCCTCAACTAGTTCATGTAGAAGAAATCCACATAATAAAAAAATTGTATCTCAGCGATCACTGTTTTTGACAAAAAAAATACGCGCCTTACACTAAGCGATTACATTTTTAGTTTAAATTTGTGAACAATTAGTTTGAATAAATAAAATGAATGAATTAAACCAATTTCCCAATACAATTGTCTTAAATTTAGTTCTTATTTCTTATTTGTTTCTAGGTTTTCATATTAATCTACATAGAAATTTATATTATTCATCTAAATATGTATTAATTGATGCACTTTTAAATTCCCCTTCACTTTTGTTGAATAGTTACATTGATCACATTTGTAATTAGTGCTTGAAGTGTGTATTAATTGATGTCTTTGTAAATTCCGTTTCAATTTTGATGAATAATAACATTGACCATATTTATAATTAGTACTTAAAGTGTGTAGTATTAATTGATGTTTTAAATTGACCTTTACTTCACATTAGATGTTTTTGTGGTAGGGGAACTTGGGGCAAAGTGAAACTTTATTATAATGTTTGACAAAGTGATGCCATCTGTTATCAACCTACATAAGCTTTCTATACATTTAGCCTAGGAATCTTTGCCAACCAGTTTGTATCTAAAATTAAACAGGTAATAGACCTATTTTTAAAAGTTTATTTTTGTGATCAGTGATTGTAATCTCAAGAGGTAAGTTAGTCACATCTCATTTACTCTTTGTGCTCGGTTTCTATTAACCAGTTATGGTGTTGTTTAATTTAGTGTGCTCTTAATAGTTTAGCATAAAAATACAAGTCTATTTCATGTGGGGAACATAACCTCGTTTTTTTCCTTTCATGTTAAATATGGGGGCAAAGTGATAATTACTGTTGAGGGCAAAGTGGAATATTGTTCACTTTGCCCCAAATACTGTTGAAATACAGTCTGTATTCCATGAGTCTCCTTTATTTCTTTCAGTTTATACCTAATATGGTTCGCAGTTACAGACGTAAGTCTAACTAGCATAGCTGGCCAGAAGAGTCGATGACAGCAGTCATCAGAGATGTTAGAAACGGCACTTCAAAATTAAAAAAAGCAGCTAAAGAATATAATGTGCCGCTAGCCACTTTATATAGACGAGTGAAGTCTTCTAAGGATGCTGTAGCAGCATCATCTAAATCTCTAGGGCGTTTTAGGCCTATATTTACCGAAGTCCAAGAAATACAATTAGCTGAATTTACATTGGATATGGAAAGCCGTTTTTTTGGGTTAGGGACTAGAGAGCTCAGACACCTATCCTACCAATTCGCTGCTAGAAACCACATAATTTCAATACTACTACATCTTTGGCTGGACGTGACTGAGGATATATGGATTTTTAAAACGGAATAAAATAATTTCATTACGTTTACCCGAAGAGACATCTGCTGCACGAGCTGCAGCGTTTAATAAACCAAATGTATACAAAAATTTTACGCTACTTGGTGAATTATTAGATAAATACAATTTTTCACCAAGTAGTATTTTCAATGGCGACGAAACTGACATTAGTACAGTACCTAACAAACCCGGGTAAATGTTCTCCCTCCAAGGGAAAAATCAAGTAGGTCCCTTTCTTCAGCTGAAAGGGGCACCCTCGTAACTGCAGAAATTTGCTTTAACGTGGCGGGTCTATATGTTCCTCCGTTATTAATATTTCCGCGGGTCCGTAGAAATCAAGCTTTTGAGAAGGGTTTACCACCAGAATCCATAATGGAATATCATCAGTCAGGTTGGATGCAGAGTGATATTTTTTTAGACGTTTGGTTTCCACATTTTCTTAAATACTCAAATCCAAGCAAAGATGATCCTGTTTTACTCATTTTGGATGGGCACTCTACTCATACAAAAAATTTAAGACTAATCGAGTTAGACAGGGAGAGCATCGTGCACATAATTGTAATATATCCCCACATACATCGCACCGGATTCAACCTCTGGATGTGTCATTGATGGTACTATTGAGCACGTATTATGAACAGGAAGCTAAAAATTGGCTAAGAAATAATCCTGGAAAAATGATAACTTTGTATCAAGTAGAGATGTTATTTGGTAATGCCTACCAGCGAGCCGCTACAATTCAGGCAGCTACTAATGAATTTAAGGCCACAAGTATTTGCCCCTATAATCCTCATAATCAGGGTGATTTATAATAGGTGTACAAAACTTTGACATCGTATTCGGGAAGTCATTTTAAGAAAAAAATGTTATATGAAGATAGGTCGTATTTTGTTTATTTATTGAACTAAGTCAGATTTAAATTTACGCAAGATGGTGCAATAGCGTGTGTTTACGACTCAACGGTTCGCAGGTGCCATGCTTGCATTCGAGCTCAAGGGGGGGGAGCATTTTGAACAACTGTTATAGACAATATTTTTCTTTCATAGTCATTTATTTTTCTTGTTATCCATTTTTAAAGTTTGAATCTTACTTTCTAATTAAATAAAATTTCAAACATATGCAGTTCTGTAAATAAACAAAATACGACCTATCTTCATATAAGATTTTTTTCTTAAAATGACTTTCAGAACACGATATCAAAGTTTTGTTCACCTATTATAAATCACCCTGTATTTCCGGAGGAGTTGTTTAAGTCCTATGAAACCACAGATAGAGAACAGCCTCAAACAACACTATCACCAGAGCCTAGTTGCTTCACAGTAGGAATACCAGAGAGAAATGTATCACCACAGCCTAGTTGCTCCAGACAGAAGAACCTAGGTACGAAAGCTTCTCAAAGAACCCCTTCTCCACAACTTGGTTCTTCCACAGAAGAAACATCACCGCAACAATCCTCAGCAAGAACATCAGAGAAGAATTCATCATCACAGTCTAGTTGCTCCAGACAAACAAACACACATAGAGATGCTTCTAAACGAACCCCTTCTACACAACTTCGCTCGTCTGCAGTAGAAGCACCATCCCTGCAATCAGCTCAAGTCAAGATGCAATATCTGAAGAGAAACGACTTCTGTCTCCACAAGCATCCACATCACCTAGACAGAAAAGTGCCAAAAGGGGAAAAACAATGGTTCTGACGGCAACTCCTAACTATGAAGAACTTAAACTTGCTACGAAAACCCCTAAAAAGAAAAAAGTTGCTCCCATTAAAAAAAACTGGATGTCAAATGAAACAAACCCAAAAAAAGTATAAAAAAAATTAAACGTATTCTTCTAGTTCTGAAAGTCCTGTAGATGGGGATTTATGCAAAGAGTCATCTGATTCTGAAGATAACAGTGATTGGGAATTTTATACAAAACTATTGGATTCAAATGTAGAACAAGTGGGCATGCACAAAATAAAACATAATGATTTTCTTTTAATTCAATTAGAAGACCAGAAACGCAAAACGAAAAAAGAATTTATTACTGAAGTTATTAATGTGGCAAGAAATAGTGAAGGCAGAGAATGCGTGAACGTGAGTTTTTTTTGAGACTGTATCGACAAAGTAGACACCTTTATCTTTCCAGAGGTGAAGGATGAGAGCAAAGTGCTGTCAGATAAAATTTTGGGAAGGCTTAGAACCAAATCATTTAAGACATG
The DNA here is from genome assembly GCA_036346205.1 of Vesta saturnalis. Taxonomy (NCBI): domain Eukaryota; kingdom Metazoa; phylum Arthropoda; class Insecta; order Coleoptera; family Lampyridae; genus Vesta; species Vesta saturnalis. The sequence continues at coordinate 1,023,307 of JARFJB010001939.1, read as the reverse complement.
GGAAAATTCAAGTCATCTGAGTTTATTTTTATGAGTTCAATAATAAGTTGAAGACAAGAGAGTGCCACTTTCGGTGCCATTTTTATTACAAAATAATTTTTGATTAGTGATACATTTTATTTTCAATTCACTTGTACGTATCTTCTTCTCTTTAGTTCAATAAAGTTATTTTGCTCTACGATCAATAAGTTCTGATGTATTACCACTTTGCCCTGTATATGGGGCAAAGTGAAAAAAAGGTTAACAAAAAAGAAATTAAATAACAATGAGTGTATAATTCTTATTTTTCAATTATTTCTGCGTCAATAAAAAATAGATGAATCGCACTGTGCAGCCAAAGTAAAACAATATAAAAAATTAACAATTTGATGCTTGTTTTCCCTTAAGGATTCCACTTAGCCCCAACTTCGCCTACCTCTCTAACAAGGGCGCCCATACCCGGGGGCAAGGGGGGGCCGCGGCCCCCCAGCTCTTGGAGAAGGTATACATATAGTACATGCAAAGTGAGTAATTAATCAGGCATTTCTTCCAAAGAATTTTTTTTAAATAGATTTCACGAAGACGATTTTCATCAAATATTATATATATATATATATATATATATATATATATATATCGCATTTTTACATACATGTTAATGTTGTTATATGAATTTAAGCGTTAATCGCAGCCTATATGGTGTCTTGTACTTTGTAGCAGATGTGTTGGAGCAGGACAGGTAGAGCTGAGAGCGTGCAACGGTCTTGATGAATCATCCATCCCCTCTCTCTCTCATAAACCCACGCGACAACACAACGCAAGCTCTACCACAACAAACTTTCACCAGTTAGAGTCAGACGGAGGTTACACACAACACGAGAGTGACGGTGTTTAGCATCATTATGTAGTTTTACGTTAAAATATCTTTGTAGTTTCCCACATCAAGTACGGGCGGAAATTAGTTCATTTTATCAGTGTTTTAATCCTTGGTTTTCCTCTTTCATCACATCGGCTCAGAATATTTACAGTTTTCAGGTAAGCATACTCCTACACATTTTTTATATCTGATTGAATTAAATCTTGATTTAAAATTGATCTATAAAACCGTGTGTTTTGTTTGAAATAATAATCGATGTGAATAATTATAATCAAATTGAATGAAAACCAAAGTGAAAAAAAATTGCGACTACCATCTCTCGGTCTCAGACAATATAATGTTATATTACAATTACATAATAGTACCGGTACTACTGAAAATAATAATACATAGTGAACGGACATCTAGTTTTTTCTAGTGCCTATGATTTACTTTAATTAAGCTAAAAACTTCAATATTTTGAAGGAACGTGTTATAGTGATAGTGCATGTCATGTCATTAAGTACTGTACCTGTAGTGTAGTTATTCAAAATCAACCAACGCTTCAGTTTACTAATAAAACACATTTTCATTGAATCGTGTTTTTCTGCTTTGTTTATTCGGAAAACTACCTATATGAACTAAATGACGACCTCGAGATAAACAAATATTTAATTCCATGTGCCGGTCCAATTTTTAATTTAAATTTAGGCCTACAAATTAATAAACGTTTACATAACCGTTACACTATTCTGTAGACTGTATTATTTCTATTTTGTAATATTATTACACATAATTTCATTTGCTCTAAAAATAACTAAAATCAATTATTACTGCCTGATTAATGTAGCCGGACTAATACTGTCTGAGTCTTGACCACTCATAATAATGTACATCATGAACTGTCATCACTATTCAGTATTCTTACTATTCAACTGAGAAATGTTGGTACCGGCGTCTATTAAGAATTTCCCAAAGAGCAGTCAGTGTTAACTGAGGGACATGAAACGGGCCAAACAGACGGACGTAGCGAGTTGCTGTTAATTGAAAACAATGCATAGCGATATTGCCGGTATACTACGGTGCCGAACAAGTGGGTTTCCTTTTTTAGGCGAGAAGGTTGTTACTGATTACTTTGTATTTATTTCAGAGATGGATATTCGGAATTTCTTTGGAAAAAAACAAAGAGGTGTTTCTGCTACAAAAAAAAGGAACTTACAAAATGCATTAGAAGATCCAGGTCCAACTCCTACAAAAGTACGTCCCACTATAAATTCTACTTTAATCTCAACATCAGATTCCAATGTCGAGTTATCTGTTGAGAAGGATCTTCACCATTACCAGTCATCAGACGTTTCATTACTTAAAAGTTCTTCCACCATTAGTACTGAGACTGAATCTTCTGAGTTGGATTACTGTCAGCCTTCAACTTCAATTCATTTCACCAAAGAATCTGATGCATGTATGCCGAGCCTGTCTTCAGCATTGGCAATTTGTATTACTAGTCCTAATGCTATTGAATGGGATGATGTCAATTCGCTAGCTTCAGTTTCTGGTGTCAACAAGTCGGAGGAGCTACAACTATTGGTAGTTAATCACAACTTTGATTTAGGTAACTGCATAAATAATTCTGTGTCTGACGAAGTCAAGTATCAGTTATTAACGGACCTACGTGCTCTAAATTCATCTCATGACTTCAAAAAGGACATAGATGTGAACAAACATACGAAAAGACATTTCCAAAAAACTTGGTTTGAAAAGTACTCATGGCTAGTATACTCGCCCAAGTTGAAAGGAGGGCTTTGTAAGTTTTGTACTCTTTTCAAACCGGTTTTAAAAAGAGGAATATTTGGCGCTTTTGTTATAAAGGCTCACCAAGATTATAAGCATTTTCATGAAGATGCCCGATGCCATCAAAAGAGCAGTTGGCATATCGAATCTACAAGTAAGGCCAACAGTTTTTGTAACTCAATAGAAATGAAAAAGAAAAACGTGATCGAACAGTTAGACAGTGGGATCATAGAGCTGGTAAATAAAAATAGAAAAAAACTAAAATCAATACTTGCAACTTTGATATTTTGTGGCACCCATGATATATCAATAAGAGGAAAGAATTCAAGTGAAGGAAATTTTCAAGATTTACTATTGTTTAGAGTAAGTGCAGGCGACACAGTGTTAGAGGATCATTTACAGAACCACAGTGGAAAAGCAAAATATACTTCACACAGAGTTCAAAACGACTTAATAAATATGTGTGGTTCTGTGATACAACAAGAGATTGTTGATGAGGTAAACAATTCATCAGCGTTTTCATTACTGGCTGATGAAACTGCTGATATTAGTGGGAAAGAACAACTCTCAGTGGGAGTACGATTTGTAGACGAGAAATCGAACTTTACTGTGAAAGAAGAATTTTTTAGGGTTTACAGAACTATCGACATTGGATGCTAAGGGAATCTCTTCATCTATTTTAAAGTTTGTTGAAAATATAGGTCTTGATATGAATAAGTTGATTGGCTTGGGCTTTGATGGCTGTTCGACAATGGCAGGCCATGAAACTGGAGTGCAGGCTAGAATAAGAGAAAAGTACCCTTCAGCTGTTTATTTCCACTGTGCATCACACAGACTAAACTTAGTTGTCAATGACCTTAACAGTGTACAGGAAATTCGCAACACTGTTGGAACAATAAAAGATGTCATTAGGTTCTTTAGAGAAAGTATAGTACGTAGGAAAACAATACCTAACATTCCAATGTTTTGTGAAACAAGGTGGTCACACAAATACACATCAATTAGAATATTCAAAGAAAACTTCATGGCAATAAAGGACAGTCTCAATCATCTTGCAAATAACCGTGAGAACAATCAAGACACTAGATCACGTGCCAGCCAATTAGATAATGCAACATCATCAGTTACATTTATCATTTGTCTGCACCTTATCTCAAGATACTCATCCTACTTAGAACCAATCGTCAATAAACTCCAGTATACTGATATGGACCTTCATTCAGTCTACAGATATGTCAACACTGACCTACTGGCCAATTTTCAGAAGCAGAGAGAGAGCAATGACGAATTTACCAACATTTTTGAGGGCATTAAAAAAAGATTGCGAAATACTTGATATAGATATAAAAATACCTAGATTGGCTGGAAAGCAGATGCACAGATGCAATGTTCAGTGCTCATCACCCGAAGAGTATTTTAGAGTGGCAATTTACAATTCGTACATGGATTCTATAATCACGTCACTTATCGCAAGATTTGAAAAGGACAAAGAGATACCTTTCCGAGGTGGAATTCTTCACCCATATTTAATGAAAAAAGAGAAAAGGGAAGATTTCATGGGAGTCATAAAAAGTTTGCAAATGTTTTATCACATAGAGAACTTAGAAGCAGAAGCCAGATTATGGTATGATGTCTGGACAAATAAAGAGTGTTTGGAAAAAACAGGGGTTCATGATATACTTGCAGAAACTATGTTTTACCCAGCGGTAAGGAGAGTGCTAGTATTCTACCAAACCATACCCCCGACAACTTGCACGGTAGAGCGCTCCTTCAGCACACTGCGTAGAGTGAAGACGTGGCTAAGAAGTACTACTAGCGAGGACCGTCTGTCAAGCTTGTGCCTTCTTAGTGTTCACAGGAAAAGAGCGAAAAATACTGGTTTTCAGGACAAAGTGATTAATTTGTTCAGCAAGAAGAAACGAAATGTACAGTTTGCTTTTTCAGATAAATATTAGTGTCATAAACTCATCTATATATAATCATATATATTATGCTTTCTTTTTACAAAAATATCAATGAAAAAGATTTTTGCATTTTAAGTTTGTTTTCTGCTGTATAAGGACTTTTTGTTCCTGCTGACCTGCATTTGCTAAATATTCATTGGTTTCAATAAACTTTAGTAAAAATAACATGTTTTCCTTTTATATACTCTTTTCCTTGACTTACTCATAAATATTATTTCGTTCGTTCAGTGGGTCAGCAACAAGCCTGCCTATATTGGCTTTGGCCGTGTACAACAGCTGATGTGCTAACAGCTGATATTTATTGGATTTCATATTAGTAGTAACTGAAACAGTTGATCACAGTACTATAAAAACTTAATTGACAGTTGTAAACTGTTGTTAACATGTTATTTGATAAGGTATATTTCTTTATTTCTCACACATATTATGTACTAGCAATTTATGTTTGTTCAGTCTTAAAGAAAAAAATTAGCAAAGAATTTAATTTTCTATGGCAATAAATACACTACAAGTGAAAAATAATTTAAAAAAATTCACAATAAATAACAAATTATTAGATGAATTAATTTTTAATTTTTAGTACATTAGTAGGAAAACAATGTATATTTTTAGAGTTTATGAATATTATGACCTAGCATTTTAGTAACAGGATTAAGCTTTTAAACAGGGCCAGCACTAAGACATTTTATATTATGACTATATATAAGCCGCCCGCCATTGATCTTCAATAATATAAAAATACTCTAGGCCCCCCCCTACAAATTATTATATGGGCGCCCTTGCTCTCTAAATTTGTAGAATAGCCGCATTCATTAAATTTGTATTTAGCACAAGATGATTTTTCAAATTACATTTAAATTTTCTCGAGTAATCACATTCATTGCATCCATATAAAATAAGTTAGAGCGTTTTACATTAGAATCGACTTCAGGTTTATTAACATCATGGGTCGAGTAAGCATCACTTTCGTTAATCTTTGCAAATTCACATTTTATATTAGTATCACCCACATAATTTTCTTGTTTTATATCGTTATTTATAAGGATGTTTTGTTGGATAAGGAATAACTTGATTCGTTCTTCTTCTTTAGGTTTCAATTTAATTCTACTTTTGTCAATTTCAATTCACATCTTGAACTATTGTTAAGATTTACTAAATTATTTAGGTTAAAATTGCCCAAAATGACTGATTATACATAAATATGTTATAAATAGTATCAATGTGCAACCAGGTAGGCAGGTACATAGTAAACTAATTATTGACTAGACCCCTTATCTCTTTACCTAGATTATTACGAGAAAGAATTTTTAAGAATTATGTTACTAAATGAAGATCAGAGTCTACTTCTATACAATTTACTATTACCATTAGTACGATTGTTTGTAATGATACTACTTTCCCTACTACTAATATAAAACCATGAAACACAAACCAACATAAATGTCTTAAATTTAGTTCATATTTCTTATTTGTTTTCCCTAGATTTTCGTATTAATACATACAATTTTATATTATTCATCTAAGGTTAAACAAAAATGATTATAGTTTTAATTGTATAAGGGAATTAATAAGCCTTTAGTCCACCAGAAAAAATAGACAACCGAAGCGGAGCCGAGAGTTACATTTTTTCGTAAAGCATAAAATTCTCTACAAAAATGGAAACTTACACTTTCTACGTATCACCGCCCGTTTTCAAGTAAGAGAGCTCACAATGCGTCGTCATCAGGAAATCACGCCTTTTTCGCGCCTTTTATCTGGCAGATGTTTTTCGTCGACCCCCCTCCCTTCGACTACGTTCACATTCCTCAGTACAAAAGCAACAATTCTACACGACGTAGACGTGTTTCGGTTGAGTTATAGCACGTGGTGTAGTTTAATTATTGCAATAGCGGATAATAATTGTTTTATTTGTGGCTGATCGAATGCAAGCGGTGATACTATCAGTGTGGAGCACGGTTTGCAAACTTTACGAAATGCCAGTGCAGATAGAAACGACCGACATTTTCTGTGATTATTCATGCGAGATGAAACTGAGGTAAGTACGTCACAGAGTTCTCCGCGTAAAGGGCGTGTAAATACTTTTGATTCCAAGACGTTGTGCTTTTTTAGTGGAGAAGAAGCCAATGTGAACAAAAAGAACAAGCTTGCCTGAAGGAGCCAAATAAAGCAAGTGAGCACACTATCCATGAAATTAAAATGGCTAATGACCGTGACGGCATATTCGGAAGAACTGTAAAAAATCGAATTCTATTTGAACACGATTTGGTTCCCTCCGAGGCCAAATATCACGCGGATTGCCTCACATCATTTATCAAAAACAAGAGCTTACGGAAAGTATTCCTCCACAGGAGGTTTGGCTCTAAAAGGATATTGAATATTCTCTCAGCTTTTGGGTTTGCAGGAAACATCTTTGTATGAGGTTGCGACTGTATTTCACCCACAACCTTATATTTTTCCATCAGAGTCAAGCGCACTCTTACAATACGCTACACACAATACCGACATTAATGTTTACACCATCTACGGATATAATGCTGTCCATATTATGGGAATAATTGCAGAGTAACCCATCCAGAGATATAAGGCAATGCCGAAAGCAAAAGACTTGACTACCACCGCGCATGTTCCTCTGAAATTTTATGGAACTGGTGCGGTTTCTGAAATGAGCAAAATACTAGTTGAAAAAATGAACTACAAAGAAGAAACTACACAATCTAAGCTTAATAAGGCGGACTTCCACTCTACATCAAAGCGCACGAAATAGTATCGGCTGCGGAAAATGAATCAGATCTATCCAAAGTTATCGTTAGATTGGGAGGTTTTCGCCTGCTAATGTCATACCTTGGATGTGTGGCCTTCATAATGGCTGGAAGTGGGTTAAGAGAAATTCTTAGCATCATTTATGCCCCAAATTCAGTTGACGAGATATTAAATAGCCATGCTTACGAAAGGGCTGTGAGGGGACATACATTGCTACGTCTTGCCCTATACAGTATTGTTTTAGAACAGATGAAAACTCCGAATTGTTTTTGAAGGAGTATATCAACGATATAATGCGAAGGACAGTTTCTTATGAAGAAATAGAAAATTCAATGGATATTTTGAACCAATTCTGGAGCAATTCAACGGTCAATTGAATGCGTTAAAAGATCGCGGTCCCACTGTGGGTGGAATATGTTCAAATAATAACAATAACAAAAGACTTCATTAGAGCGGAAAGATTAGGAAATTGTCAACGGTATTTGGATCCTATTAAATAATGCTTCCTTACGTTCACGCTGCAAGACATTCCCTGTACGCAAAATCAACGCATTTATAGCTACAAGTTATGCTCCATTTAAGCAAAAATTCGAAGAAGTGGCATTCAAAAAGTTTACTGATGGATTCTTTACAATTACACGTTCTAATAAAATCAACTGCGGAACCTGGAGTGACATGAAAATAGAGCAATCGTTGATGAAATCTATGAAGACCTAAGGGGGGGTTAGCTAGAGGAAGAAGCACGCAAGAAAGCGTTTTGAGCAAATGGAATTTTGTACGCCATGAATATGGTATGCGACGAAATTGAAAATTTTTCCGAAGTTGCTCTGGATAATGTTGAACAACATGTCGATGCAAGGGATTCGCGCATTCACAGCGACAATGAAGACGTTAAGAAGTTAGTTTAATGGTTCGCATCCCATAATCCATTTCCTGAGTCAAATGTAATTAGGTCGTTAGCTAATGAAGTTGCTGTGATGCATTTAATGTTGGTATTACGCCTATGACAAAAATGGTTGGTAAAACATTAGGTAATGTCAAATTCAAGAGATCCGACAGAGTTGTTTCCATACTAACTGTCAACAGTTCCGTTAAGGTCCATGATCATAAAGTCGCAATTGATCCCCTATTACTTTTTCACAGGATGTTTGAATAGAAAATTTGACGAACACATTAGCGAATATTTCAAATACGAACTATCTCCTCATCCTTTGGCTTTGTTTGACGAAGCGTTACATATGTAATATATGGTGTTTTTCTATTGCATCGTGACATTTGGCAACAAAATGATGCTATCCATTCCATTTTTGATAAATATATTATCTAAAACGACATTACGGTTCCAATGTAATATTCGTATATGATGGTTACGATGATTCGACCAAGAACATCAAACCAAGTGAACATATTCGACGATGCAATACACTTTCTGGGCCTTCTAATGTTTTCTTTGATAAAATGGTGAATCAAGAAAAATTTCTAGCAAATCGTGTAAATAAGCATAGATTTTTTCGATGTTGATACAAAAATTTACTGCTTCGAACATTGCTATAAAGCAAAGTCGGGACGATGCCGACGTCCTCATAATAGAGACTGCACTTGAATTATCACACACAAATACAACTGTTGTAGGAGATGTACATTTGCTTGTTATCCTTATTGCACGTGCTACTACAGATCAGCGAATTCTTTTTTTAAAACCCAGCAAAGGCAATGTTGTACACGAACTGCAAACAACACATTTTATTCGCACACGCTATAACGGGATGCGATACAACGTATGCGCCTTGCAATCGAGGTAAAAAGAAAAAGTTTGAAGTTGATCCAAAATCGTCCGTAGTTCCGCTCAGCGGAAGTGTTTCATCAAAAGAATTGTTCTCCTGAAGTTATCGTACAAAGTGGAATCAAGCTTTTATTGGCTATATATGGAGCAACTCTTAAAGAGCAGTCACTTGATAACTTCCGTTACCTTGTTTTTGCGAAATCAACAAAGTTGAATAAACCTGTTGAATTACCAGCCCTTCCTCCAACAACTAAAGCCGCCCAACAACATCTGCTTCGAGTTTATTGTCAAATTCAAATTTGGTTGGGCAATGAAGAATTAGATCCTGAACAGTGGGGTTGAGTAATGAAACAAAATGTCTTAGAACCAGTAAAGACTTTGTTACCACCAGCGCCTGATGAACTCCTTTATATGATTTTCTGCAATTGTGCAAAAGGTTGTGGAACAAACTGCGGTTGCAGAAGCTTGGATTGCAATGCTCAGTTATCTGTCTTAACGCAAGTCCATCCGAATCTGAAAATACATTGAAAGAGGACGATGAGACAGACAACAATTTCATAGACCTCGATCATGAGAGCGGCGGAAGATCACAACAGGACTCATTAATCGCGGATGATGACGACTTTAATAATGAGTCACTACTTCTTTTAGAAGACGATAAGGAAGAGGAAGTTTGATTTTTTGATTTTGAGAGGGACATCGATTAGGCCTGTGGAGGAAACCGTAAAAAAAAACGCGCCGTGCATTCTACCTCAACATTCTACCTCAAAGGTGGTGAGGAAACGAATGCATACCCCATTTACAGCGCGATTTCCTGATGTTGACGCATTGTGAGCTGTCTAACTAGAAAACGGATGGTGATACGTAGAAATTATAAGTTGCCATTTTTGTAGAGAATTTTCCGCTCTACATTTTTTATTAAGAAACAAATTTTGTACAGTCAATAGCAAGCACGATATAAGCGAAAAACTGATTTCGGTGACCGACCCCGTATAACTTCGTTAGCAGTCACGATATCAACGGGGACTTTTCACACGTTATTTAAAACGTCAAAATGAAGATGTATGCAAAAATCCAGCTTGGTCCTAATTTTTTAGAAATGATACCTCTTTTTCGTCTAAAGTTACTGGGCTGTCTGACTATACGTGATTTTATATAACGGGTGTCAGAAGCCCGGATTATGTAAATGCCAATATTTTATTGGTTAAGTATCCTAGAGTTAAAATATTCAAATTTATTAATAACAGCCAAACCACTTAAGATTATTAAACATTTTGTAGGTGTCAATAGCTACGTGGGAAGGAAATTCTTCAATAAATAAAATATTTTTGGGTTTACCAGTCGCGCGCTGTTATGATACGCCACGGGATAGTGTGTAAAACGAACACTAGCGGCAGCATAAAAAGGAGGGGGAATGTATGACATCTACGCTCCTTTTTTGACATGATACATGATACATGTTTATATCCAAGAATTACAATTAATTACAATAATGTTAGTATCTTTAGAGTTCTGTAAGTTAAGTAATAAATGCTTCAAATATTAAGGGTGTTTAAATCATAAACAACCCCGTAAAGATATAACAGAATTGGCGACGAGGATGCGATCAATTTGAATATAAATTTACAGAGTAAATATACAATACAAATAAAGTAAGAACGTTTCTGTACGATTATAAAAAAATTGTAAATTACAATGGGCGAAGCAAATGAAGGCAAGGTGCTGGTACAAACCAATTTTACAATAGAATTTTTCAACGCTGGTAATACAAAGTGTGGGTGGGTGAAACGACTTGAGGTAGCTTTTAACATTTTCAAAGTGTCTGAAGAACTAAAGGTTCCATACTTGTTGCATTATATGGGAGCAAATACATACAATACATTATGTGACAAAATAGCACCGGAACAACCGTAGGATAAAAATTACAATGATATCGTCCAGCTATTGCATCAATTTTACAATCCTGCGCCCTTGGAGATCTCAGAGGTTTTTAGATTTCAGAGTAGTAAACAGCAAGAAGGAGAAAGTGTGCAAGAATTTCTTCATGCTTTGCAAAAATTAGCCATAAATTGCAAATTTGGAAATTTCCTGAAAACAGCCTTACGTAATCAGTTAGTATATGGGCTTCATTCGAAACGAATCCAGGCAAGATTGCTAGAAACTAGAGGGTTGGATCTAGATCGAGCTTCAGAAATCGCTACTGGGATGGAGTTATCGGAAAAAGATGCAAACTAGCTACAAAGAAAGGTGGGCGTTTCATTGTCTTTTTTAAATATACACACAGTTTCTAATGCAAATAAAACTTTTAAAAAACCTAGTACTGTCACAAATTCAAATAAAAGTACAAAAGTGAACGTTTCATGTTACAGATGTGGCTCTTCCTCACATCTTGCAAATAAATGTGACAAATTAAATGTAGTTTGCAATTTTTGCAAAAAGAAAGATGATTTAAAAACTGTCTGTAGTAAATTTAAAGCGAGTCAAATTAAATCAGTTAAAGAAACTGAAAACAATATTTTAGAAGATTTGATGTACATAAATTGTTGTAATGAACATATACAGCTTAGGGCAAAATTTATAGTAAATGTCAAAGTTTGATAGTAGCTCGGTTGCTTTTGAAATTGATTCAGGAGCAGCTGTAAGCATTATTAGTTTAAATGAGAGTGAGATAGGGGATACTACTTACCCAGAGTTATACCCCTCTCTAAACAATTATACAAATTGTGAGCCTGAAAATCGTTATACTTCTAAACCTGAGAATCAAAATAATGAAACTTTCATTTGAACAAACAATGACGAATTTCAGGAGAATACCAGTTCTTTTGTTAGTACTGATGTTAGAAATAACAGTGCAAATAAAAATATTACAAAAGAATAAATAAATGTGCCAGTGTTACGTCGCAGTGCAAGAGTTATTCGACCTCCGGATCGATTAAATTTATAGTGATTGTACCTTTTTTTTCTTACGGGGGGAAGTATTATGCTACGCCACTGGATAGTGGGCAAAACGAACACTAGCGGCAGCATAAAAAGGAGGGGGAATATATATGTTATCTACGCTTCTTTTTTGACAATCAATACATGTTTATATCCAAGAATTACAATAATGTTAGTATCTTTAGAGTTCTGTAAATTAAGTAATAAATGCTTCAAATATTAAGGGTGTTTAAATTATATACATCCCCGTAAAGATACAACACGCGTGTATAAAAGTTGTTTAAGATTTTTGAAAAAACAATGATACGCCACTGATTTCTCTAACAATAAATATGATTATTGAATTCCTTGTTCAATTCTATAAAGAAAAGCTCTTTTGTTATTTTTTGGTACGACGCACCGTTTTTGAGTAAAAAAAGTAAAAACCGTTTTAATGTATTTTTCGAATTTTACTTAAATAATTTTGAATTCAAAATTTAAAGTACAACGAATTTTATAGTAAGTGATAGTCAAATTGCATTGGAACTATCACTTCGATCATTTTTACCAGAAAACAAGTTTAAACAATTTTTGAGTTTTTGAATTGAATTTACTTTTAAAAAATATGTACGTATACAAAACTTAAATAACGTGTTCAATCAAAATGAGCACCATTTTGTTCTATTCACAGTTGGTCCCCACGTAATACTCGTTGCAGCCTCTTCTATCCGCCGAATTAACTCCTCCCTGATTCCTACAGGAGTTATAAAAACTAGTATCTTCAAGAAGAAATCACATGGGGTGAGATCCGGTGACCTCGGGGGCCACTGCACTGGACCACTGCGGCCAATCCATCTATTCTGAAAAGTTTCCTCCAAAAACAATCGCACTTCCTACTAAAATGGGGTGGTGTGTCCTGTTTTGCAAAAGCCACATGTTCTGCCTAATAATTAATGGCAACTCATGTAACAAAAACCGCAGATCATTTCGTAAAATATTTAAATAACTTTCGCCAGTTAAACGATCTGGTAAAATATGGGGTCCAATAGCATTCCATTCACAAGACCAGCCCATATATTGACGGAAAATAGATGTTGAAAATTTGTTTGTTTAATTGCATGTGGGTTTTCTATACACACAGCGTGTTCCGGAAGTTATTTATGCGATTGCGAGTAAATATTGCTTCGTCCACAGCCAAAATGGTTTTGGTACAGCCATTCACAGAATTGAACTCGCGCGGATGATCTGCAGGTTTCAGCGCCTGTACACGTTGGACGTGACAAGGATGCAGCTGATTTTCGTGTAATATTGTCCATACTTTGTTTGACTTACTCCGATATGGCTTGCAATTTCCCGGGTACTTCCTGTGGGGTCTTCTGCGATAAGGTGTAAAACTACTTCTTCACTTTGAACATTCTCACGCTGTCGGGGCCTTCCTGCATGGCCACCGTGTTGTCCTCGTGAGTTTTCAATTTCCCTGGCTCTACGAACGAATTCAATACAACGTTGGTATAAAGGATGCACTCGCAACAGAAATCGTTCCGCGTATAAACGAGAAACGACTGCGGCATTTGTATGACACTCCGTAAATAATCATCATACCCACTAATCCATTATTTTCATAAACATGAGCCAGTGTTATATCGATAGCGTTAATAAAACGATGAAAAACTAATTGACAGGTTATTTCTTAACAGAGATGAACAAAAACAAAATTTTCCAACCGCCTTTGATCAAAGATTCAATAATTTGAAATTTTAAATTAAAACAGCATTTAATTTTAGGCGGTTTTTAATTTTTTACTCGAAAACGGTGTCTCGTACCAAAAAAATAATAAAAGAGCTTTTCTTTTTAGAATTGAACAAGGCATTCAATAATTTATATTTTTAGAAAAATCACTGGCGTAGGGTAAACTAGGTAGTTATTGGACAGTTAACCTTTTTTTAAGCTTCAAATTGTCAGCGTTGAAGTATCTTTTAAGGTACAATAATTTGCCTGTGCCAAATATTATTACGTGTATAATATTTTCAGATAATGAATTTTAAATATTTATAATATTTTTTTTTTAGAAAATAAAATAAATATTTCAAAGTTACCAAATAATTAGTTATTGTACAAAAATTTTAATTATTGGACTCAAAATTTTCAGTTATTAGACAACGAAGAACTAATGTTTTTAAGTTAATAAAAAATTCTAATTCATGTTTAAAAACTTTATTTTACTTTTTCATCACAGTTTGATACATATTAAATAGGTCGTCGATCTCATGTCATCATCTGTATTCATTTGTTCTGCCCTATTCTTTATAATTTTAAGATTCTGGTTACTTTTTCCTTTTCTTCGTCTATTTTGTCTAATCTCAATCTGATTTAAAATTTTAGATTCTTCCACAATTTCCATCAGAACATTATGTTTCTCTTCCAACATTCCTTCAACTTGTTCTTTAAGATTTATGGAATTGCCTTTTCCCTCCTCCCTTTCTTTTTCGCATTGTGTTTCTATTTTCTCTTTAACAATTTGGTTTTCAGAAAATGTCATTATTTGACATTGACTTTCGATTCGTTATCTATTTTGCTGTCGGTTTCCCTTTGATCATCTATTTCACTATCATCTTCGCTTTCTAGTTCTGAATGTACATCTTCATCACTCTCCTCAGTATAACATACATGACACATAAACTAGTCATCCTCAGCCTCTTCGGGAACATGTGCTTCATGCTTTCGTGGAATACATTGACGGTAAATTCTTTTTTTTCAGCTATCACATGTTATGTAGTTATTGTTTATTGTACGAACTTTACATACAAAGCATAAATTATTATTGTCAGAAACTCGCTGGGTTTTTTAAAGCTTTCGCAGCTGCATGCTCTTTTCTCTTTCGTTTTCTCTCCATGTTTTTATTTTCTTCTTCCAACTTTAAGGCACGTTTCCTTTCAAAACTCTCTTGGTAATTCCTTGATGTTATAGCAAATGAAACTCTTTCGCTTTCACGTTTATTCTTTCTCGCTGGTTTTTCTGGTTCTTCTACTGGTAGATGGCAAACTATAGCTAGTACCTGTATTCAGTTGGTTTAGGACAATATTCTGTATGGTTTTAACCTTTGATGCATTTTGAGGCGGATGCTCCGATGGATTTAATTCAGTAACCGAAGCCATGTTCAATAATTGATTAACAAATGATACTAACACTTCTGGTAAATCCAAATCCTCTTTGTTTTCTTTTGGCAACGAATCCGGTTTTTCAAAATAATTCCATATTTTGTATAATGTCAAGAACTCTTCGGTAACACCGTCTCTAATCAGAATATCATCGAATAGTTTAAATTTTTTATTAAATTTTCCCCAGCCAAACTGACAAATGTATCGTAATCCATACAGGGGGCCATTTTTACCTGAAAACGAAAATGATTATTAGGTAGGTAATACATATTTATAAATAACAAGATTCCCATGTGATTACCTCAGTAGATGTATTTTCCTTCCCCAGACACTTCTTGTAATCAACAGCATCTGCATTTAAAGGGAATAAACCACATGCACGGAATCCATTAATTAGAGTCTCTGCTTTAACGTTATTCTACTTTTTCCAAAAGTGGAAATGTAATTTTATTTAAAACTTGTCCTGGATTTTGCTCATAAAATGCTCTCACGGCTTTTTTCCACGCCATTTTTCTAAGCCTAACTACCGCGACATCACATTGTTGGAGAATTTGTGGTGCGTTTGGGTATAAGGCGATGACTTCGATGCTGAGTTCGTTACAAAGCAGACTCAAATCATATGTTAAATGAGATTTGTGGCCGTCTAGCAATAATACAACACGAAACTATACATTATTTTGAACCAAGAATGCATGGAATATATTTTTCACATTATCAAAAAATGTCCGAAGTCATCCACTCATTAGCGGATCGTCTAATTCCCCAATCAGAATTAACAGTCGCACTTATTTTTTCCAGGATTTGCTTATAAGGATAAATTATCAGACAAGCCGAAAATGAGAACATTACAGTAATGTTTTCCTTAGATGATCCCTTTTCCACAGAATAAACATCCTTCGAGCCTTTTCCAGCAAAAACTTTGCCTGTTTCTGGGCAAATTTAAAATCCAGATTCATCCCCATTGTAAATTCTAGAAGGGTCATTAATGTTTAAATTTTGGGAAACTAGATAAGTTTTTATACCTTTGAACTATTTCCGTATATCTGACTCTGAGACACAAGCGCTGGCAGCACTTACTGATTCACTTATTCTTTGCACTATTCTTGGATGTCTTCTTAAGAAAGCCTAAAATATAGAACACATTTTATAAATTCGTATTTTCCCAATATCCATCACATATAATACCTTTAGCCAACAGTCACCAGGTCTGTTCTTATATGGATTAGGCCATGGATTGTCTGTCAAAAACTTTTGGACGCTGTTCAGAATATCGTCCTTTTTCCTGGGAAATTCTTTTAACGCTAGCCTTTCTATCCACCTACCAAATAAAAACCAATTGTTAAGCATAAGTTTTAAGGTAGTTACCTAATTAATTTTACCTTGCAAGGTTAGACTCTTCTCTTAATGAAAGAATAAGAGATGGCCCGCATGTGTCTTTGTGACCAGGATTTTTTACTTTGAATTCCAGCGTTGACTTGGGCACCCCGTATTTGTATGCCGCATTTCTGTACATGTTATTATTCTTTACTTCATTAATCGCGGATTCCATCGATTCCACATTATAACCATTTTTCTTTGACATTTTTGGGACTAGGAGCATAAAGCAACCCTATTAGTTCAATTATTGGACATGTCGCAACTTTTTTGCGGATCACTTTACTAAAACTTTATCACTACTAATGCTAATAAAATTCACACAGTTTTTCTTGACTAACTGCTAAGAAATCTGTCTTTTGGTGCACGTTGAGACAAAATCACATTTGGCACCAAAACAAAAATATCAACTAACTCTCACTGAAGTGATTATGGCAACAATTAGTAAAACGACGACATTTAGGCAAAACTCACTGAACTACTAAACACAGAATTCTTGTTTTTCCTATGTAAGTGGAGTGTCCAATAACTCCCAAATGTTCCAATAACTACCAGGTTTACACTATCACTTTTTTTTTGAAAAATATTAAACAACTTTTATATATACCCACGTAGCTTTTGACAACATACAAAATTTTGTTTAATTATCTCAAGTGGTTTGGTAGTTACTAATAAATTTTAATTTTTTAAATAAAACTTTGACACCCTGTATCTCCGTTGATGTTGACATTTGGAAAAAGCGCCAAACGAAAAAAAATATTTTTTGAAGCCCTATTCCCTGGTGAAAGGATAATTCCAACTTTGGGCTCACCGAGTATAACAAAGAAAAATAAAGTTTAGTTACCGTCTTTCATTGAAAATACTCAATCAAAAACTTCCAGTATTCAACTTAAAACTAGTTTTTAGATAAACAAGGAATAGTGATCAATTATAATGCCTTTAATTAATTTCGTATGTTATAATGACATCCATTGGTACACTTACCCTAATAATTAAAAATATTTTAATTATGGTCATTTTGTAATATTTTCCAAACCATTTAATAGAGTTTTTGATTCATTCAATCCAGACTAAAGTTTAGATGCTGTGGCTGTGTTTTTTATCACCCTATGTAATTCAATGAATTTTTAAATGAGTTTTTAAAGTACTACTTTGAGCAAAAGTTTTTCCACAAACTTCACATTTATATGGCCTCTCTCCTGTATGGATTCTCTCATGAATTTTCAAACTAGATTTGGCACTGAATCCTTTACCACAATGAGAACAAATAAATGATTTAACACCTGTATGAGTATGCATATGAGATTCCACAGCTGTCCTTGTAACGAACGGTTTAGCACAAACTTCACAAGTAAATGGTCTTTCACCTGTATGAACTGATCTTACATGTATCCTCAATTGAGTTGTAGTAATACATTTTTTCTGACAAATATCACACACATGTCTAGGTTCTTTCTTTTCTCCTGTATGTGTTCGTAAATGTTCTTCTAAAGTATGCTTTGCTGTGAAAGCTCGTGCACATACATTACAAATAAAATTCTTTTCATGAGTATGCCTATATTTTGTATGAGACTTTAATTGTCCTTGCATTGCAAATGATTTATCACAATATTGACACTTAAAGGGTTTTTCACCAGTATGTATTCGTAAATGAATTTTTAATTGATATCCATCAACAAAACTTTTTAAACAAACTTCACAAATAAATTTCTTATCTCCAGTATGAGCCTAAAAGTAAATTTGTATTTTAAAATATTAAACACTAACCAATTACCTTTTTTATGTGATTTCTAAGTAACAATGCTCTAGTGAATGTACAGTCACAAGATTTACACTTAAATGGTCTCTCACCAGTATGAATACGCATATGTTCTGTAACATTAAATTGTTTATAAAACTTTTTGCCACAAACTTCACAAGCGAAATTCCTATTGTTATAATGGCGACGAATATGATCTGTAAGGGTTTGTGACTGTTTAAAAACTTTTGTACATTTAGGACATTCATAAAGTTTGTTAACCAAATGACTTTTTAAGTGCCTTTGTAATGAATTATGATTAGAACACTGTTTTCCACACTGCAAACATTTCAATTCATCATTTAAGTTATCTTTTAAATAATCTAAGTTTGCAGCCCCGTTTATATCAAAATCTTTATTTCCATCATCACAATTAGAACTAAAATCTACTGAACTAGTAGCACTCATTGCAATACTCCAAGTTTCACCACTTAAATCTGTCCAAGGTTTGTGTTTATTTACCTCCTTACATAACATACTAGGCTCATCCGATGTTTCCACTTGAAGTAATTCTTCTGCTTTAGTAGTAATTATTTCCTTTTCTTGCTTTACTTTTAATAGAAGTCGTCCAATTTCAAAACTCTTAACAACTTGCTGCTTAAAAACATACCAGTGGCTAATTTCACTCTTGCAATTATTACACACTAAATACACCCCATCTTCTTCTATTAACTTTCATGTAAAAATTGTTTAATTTTTTAGTTTTTAGTCAAATTAACCTAATGATTACCTGTACAGAAGCACATTCTAAAAGCATATCTAATAAACCATCTTCAGACAGTAAATTCATAGGTTCTCTCTTTCCCAAACAAATACGACAAACTTCTTCTATTTGAAGATTTTTGTACTCTGGAAATAATTCCATATTTCATTAAAAGAAGTTAAGAATTTCACAAATATGTAAAAAAACCTCACATAAAAGTGTGGTTAGTTTCATTAAATAAAAAGTTTAGACCAGTGTTGCCAGGAAGGAAAACTTAGAGTATAAAATAACAAGAAGGAACGTATTTAAACATTGCGACCACAGAACACTCACATTGCAACGGAATTCGCCATATTGAACATCGAAGTATGACTTATTCTTGGTGGTTTGATAGAAGAAAGTGGAGTTTGTAAAAGTGTTATGAAGAATATTTTGAACTATTTTAAAGTATCCTGTATAATAATTACTGGTAATAATCAAGTGTTTATAATAACGTTGTGCACATTAAGTAGCGTTGTATTGAATATTACATAATACAAGATTCAATTTAGGTTATGGTTTTAATTCATAGGCGTAACGATCATTGTTCTGCAAAGTTTAACTTTAAAAATGTCATAATTTATATTTTTAACTTTATTGTATAAGAAGTGTAAATTTTTTTTTGAATAAATGCATAACTAGTTATATTGTAGCTTAAAAATATATTCTAAATATTAAACAATTTAAAATACAGCGCACCGAAGCAAACAAGATAGTCGGAAAATATGTGAACTAAAAGAGTTTTATTTGAAGCGGCAAGATTTTTAACCAATCACACAAAAATATTTATTTTAGTACATTCACAAATCAAATTTATACTTGACAGTATTGTTTGTAGTTGTGTGTTAAATTCTTTCTTATTCTGCGTTACTCGTTAGTAAAATCTGCTTTTTTCAAAGCAATATTGCTAGTTGTATTGGTAAAAATAGGTATGTATAAATATTTTAGCTAACATTTTATTTTTAATAAATTGTCTTTTAGGTTAGAAATATGGAACCTAAATCGAAGAAAAGCATTCCGGAGCACGAAACATTATTAGTAATGTGATTGAATTCTTTGATAGATAGAAAGCTGCTGGTGAATGGAGTTTTCCTTTGGAGAAGGCCAGCGAACTAGCTGCTGCTGCTGTCGGTAAATCGTTACCAACTATAATGAGAATTAGAAAGGAAAAGGAATTATCTGAAAATCAGTTAATAAAATCACCTTCTAAAAAAAACGAAGCAAAGGATCAAACAAATTAGTTTTTGATGATTGTGACTTAGGCGTTTTAAAGAGGACAATTCAGGAAGTTTATACCGTCGACAAGAAAGTTCCAACAATAAAAATATTGGTTAATAAAATGAAGGATAAAGTAAATTATGCTGTTGGGGAAGATACGCTTCGAAAGCAATTACTGAATGTAGGATTTACATTAAAAAAATGCCACAATAAAAGAAAATTATTGATGGAACGCTACGATATCGTTGCTTGGCGTTCTCGCTACTCACGTCAGCTGCGAGAGAATAATGCTCAGGGGGAAAACAAAAAACCGGTAACTTTTTTGGATGAAACCTATATCCATCCTGCATATGGTGTCTGGAAGTGTTGGCAATATGAAGACCAGCTTGGAGTATACCGAAGCGATAGATTATGTCAACGATACATTATTGTACACGCAGGTGGTGTCTACGGATTTGTGAATAATAAGTTAATATTTAAATCCAAAATCAAATCAGGAGATTACCATGATGATATGAACCAACATAATTTTACGCAGTGGGTGGAAAAACAATTAATTCCAAATTTTCCACCTAATGGTATTGTTGTAATGGATAATACGCCATACCATAGTGTACAAATCAATAAACTCGAAAGCAATATATTCGTGATCGACTTGAAAGCAATGGGGTTTCTACTACCAGTGAAATGCGTAATTTGTTAAGGCACAGAATCAAGTTAAGCGATATTATGTTGACGAATTGTTGAAGAACCATGGCCACACAATAGTACGCTTACCACCCTATCATTGCGACTTAAATCCCTTTGAGTTGATATGGAGTATGGCAAAACACAACGTGGCAATGCATAACGTCCATCCAAGTGGCCTTGAAATAGAAACTTTAGTGCGAACAGCCTTTTCTGAAATAAGCCAATCAGATTGGGAAAAACATTGCACACACGTCGATCATATAGCCAAAGAAATGTGGCAGCGAGACGGATTGATGGATTAAGAAGTTGAAAAATTGAATATCACAATTAATACTATGGGCTATCTGACGATGACACAAACGCTGACGAAGAAGTTTCGGACCATGAATAAAACTTTAAATGTATAATCTTTGCTTTGCATTTTGTAATAACATATTTTTTTTTGTTTGTGGGCTGAGATCTAGACACAGGCGTATTATGCAGTTTTTAAAATTTTGTAATATACATAATTTTTGAATTTCTTATTTTGTAAAAACATGTTATGCATTATTACAAGTTTTTGTTATGAACGAATAAGTTCAAAGGTAAGTATGTAATTAAAAATTATTAATTTTATTAAATTCATAAATAAAAAGTTTACCTCGAGTAGGATTTGAACCTACGACCTGTACTTTGCTATAATAATAATTTTTAATGTTATGCATTGTTTTATATACATATTTATTTTGTAATAACGTTTATTAAATTTAATGGATTCATTTGTAGTGGATAATTAGTTGGCATCAACAACGTTTTTATTAATTCAATCTACCGTGAGAGCATTAATTTATGTCCAGAACAAAATACTTTCCACTGCGTATGAAATCAAACTTTACTGCCAGAAATTTAAAATTTTATTATATATATATATATATATATATATATATATATATATATATACAAAACGTAGCTTTGATACAAGACGCAAAGAACATATGAGATTTTGCAGATTGGGTCAACCAGAGAGGTCTGCTGTGGCTGACCATGCCCTGAATAATCTAAATCATGACATTCAATTTGACAATATGGAAATATTGTCAAGACAAACTCATTATTATGTTCGTTTGCAACGTGAAGCTATTTAAATATATAAACACCTGAATAATTTTAATAGACAAGAAGAAAATCTCCGTTTAAATGGGTTTTGGCATCTTATAATTAATAAAAAAAAAGCATAATGATACGTCTTAATTTTGATTTTAACTTGAACGTTTGGTATGTCTAGGTTTTTTGCTGTTTTTCCTAGACCTTGAAGCAAATGCTTTACCAATTATATGTTAAATTACCACAGCAGAAATTTAAAATTTTATTATAATAAAAGTTACATTTATTTAACAGTTGCAGTATAATGGATTAAACAATTTTTAATTTGGGATTTTTAATTCTAAATTATGACCTATTATTACTTAATATTCGTGTTTTCATATTGTAACACATTTTTTAACTGCTCTCGATTAATGTTTTGAATCACAGCTCTAATTGCATACCAATTTCTGTAGGATGTAATGGAGCTTGTACAAATTCAGCAGGAGCCTCATCAGACCAAACCGTATATTGTATTTTATGACATTATGTAACCCGTTAGATAAAACCACGTTTCACGACTAAAAAATTACATATCTAGCATTTCGTCATTCCTCAAATTGTTATTAAACTACTGGTGTAGTTCATCTGTGTCTCATAATCAGGCATTATATTATTTTGTATGGACGATAATGTAACTTCTGTTTAAGTGCTTTTCGACACATTCCATCAATGACACATTTAATTGCTACTGTCAACGAGAATTGAAAATCAGTGTTTTTGCAAGTCCGACACAATACTCATGTAATCCACTGAAAAAAAATACAGTTTATTAAGTGATATTATTCGGGAAGCACTGCACCAGAAATAATGGACAGGTATGCTTTTTCCTTTGAAAACAGGCCTATTCCGTCAAAAAGTACGATTATGCGTAATGTTTGTAAATTTGAAAGATGTGGAGGTTTATATAATTGTAGAAAATGCAGCAGCATTGATGATAATGATGGTGAGCATCCTGGTCGTAACTTAAACGAAGAGCGCGAACTCCAAGAAATTGCAGTGTGTAGTTTAGCAGAAACTAATTTCCCGTGCAATAGTATAAAAAATGAATATTGAACCAAGAAGTACCGTTGCTATAGGTTGCAAACTACACAAGAAATTTTTCCAGAAGATCATCAAAAGCGTATGGAATTTTGTGAAGATATGATGAATTGGGCTAATGGAAACGAAAGATTTATTGGACATATTTAGTTTACCGACGAGTGTTCTTTTAACTTACATGGCCATCACAATCCGTCTGTCGCTGTTGGTTACTCTCGAGAAAACAAACACATTAGTATTCCTTACCGGACACGATACCCCCAAAAAGTTAATGTGGGAGCAGGAATTTTAGGCAATTCCATTATTGGTCCATTTTTATCAACGGAAACTTGAATGAGGACAAATATTTAGAACTGTTGAGAAACCAGATAGTTCCAGCTGTTCAACGCCCCAATATAAAGTTTGATGACATTTGGTATCAAGAAGATGGCAGCCCTGCTGATACTGTAATAAGAGTTCAACAGTTTTTGGAAACTACGTTCCCTAACCGTATTATTAGTGGAAAAGGTACTATTAAATATCCTTTACGCTCACCTGATATCGCGCCGACCGACTTTTTAGTTTGGGGATACGTATCCCAGCAAATGTATGGGCACAGACATGAACGTGATAACAATTTGGACGAACTTCGGGTCAAAATTGCAGACTCTTTAAACAGCATCACCCAAGAAATGTTAGAAAACACCCGAACTGAATTTTATCACAGATTGGGTTACTGCCTTGCGCAAGGTGGAGGTCTTTTCGAAAATCTTATAAAGTAGAGTTTTGAAAAAAGTGAATTCTGTTCATTTTTTAAATAGTTGGTTTTTCAATAAGAATTATAATGCTAACGTTAAACCTTAAACTTAAGTTATACTATCAATGTAAATGTTAATGTTCTTGTTCGTAGCTCTCGAGGTTTCTTCTTGGTTCTTCTTACTAGTAATCGAACCATGTCATAAATTCACAATTACAATAAACTTCGATGTTTGAGGTATTACCATTTAATGTTTAAGTGTAAAGTATTTACTTGATAGTTTCAAAGAGCACGCGACTTTTCAACATCATCTTAATTGCTTTGGTTTCGTTAGAAAGGTTGAAGCTAGATTGAAGGAGACTTTAGTTCATATTTTGTGCCTACATGCAAATATGTACAAGTGGCAACATCGGCAAAGTTATGTCTCTCTCATGCTCATATAATGCTTATTGGGTTTCTTTCTAGCTTATTATAAGTCAGGCTCGCAATAATGTTTTTCCATACCTGTATAGTAATTATGTTCATTTTAGCACTTTCCAGGTTAACGGATAATACAATTATTCTCTAATTGATATATTTTACATTTTGTATACTTCGAGAGTATTTCCTGGCAAACACAATACTTATAATATTTAAAATAAAAATAATTTTAAATATTCAGGCTCGAGTTCAGGAAGCAAAACTAAATTTTGAAGACGTTTCAAAATTTGTCTATACCTACAGTTCAACTACAACACATAACACAAGATTGTAATCTTAATAAAATATTCTATCAAATCATTACTATATTTTAAAGTGCCGCGAAACAAATCTTAATAGGAAACTAATAAAATTAATCAGAATAATCCGTTAAAATCATGTAATCTCGCACGAATGGCGTACAATTACAATACTCTTGCTTAAAAAAGAAAACAAAAATGACAAAATTATATTAGTTACCAACAAAATAAACGAAATCATATATTTGAGAATTAACAATGATTCGGGTGGGAACGGTACCAATGCAATTGCCCTAATACGAAAAATAACAGAAAAGTCTACAGAGTAAAACAAGCTAGCATACATGTGTTTTATCGATCTAGAAAAGGCATTTCACAGAATTCAGTTAATAGATGTTATACGTCTATTACCTATACAAATTCCTGCAGTCTGATTAAGACAATAGAAAACAAAGTTTTGGCAAAAATAAACAGAGAACTGACCGAGCCAATACCAGTAGAGAGCGAAATTTGATAGGTAGACTTTTTGAATCTTCTTCTAACATTATATTTTCAATAATGACGTATATGGCAGAGACACGACCACAATTTTACAGGCAACAAAGATGAGGATATTACGAATGATCACAGGGACAACCTTAATGAACAGGAACAGGAATAAAAAACGAAATTATTAGAAAAACATGTAACAGAAAACATAAATAGCTGGGTATTGAACAGAAAGAACAAATAGAATGAACATATAAACAGAACGGATAGTCGAAGAGCAGTAAGAGTAGTGCGACATAAATCTCCCTTAGTAACTAAAAGCATTGGGCGTCCAAGCAAAACATGAAATGTCATCGACTATGTAAAGCAAAGAAAAATACGCCTATTTTAAAGATAGAACAAGAATATTTCAAATACAATGAATAATATAGGATTTATTTCAAACAACATAAATGTACGAGGGTAAGGTGAAAAATTCTCGGCCTGACTGAAAGACTGCGACTGTCAATTAAAAAATGATTTTATTTTTCTACGTAATTCTACGTGTTGACTTCAGCACACTTGGTCCAGCGTTTCTCCAACATCAGTATTCCTTCCCGGAAGTGAGAGTCTGGATGATTGTGAAAATATTCATCTACGGCCCTCTCAACTTCTTCATTGGATGCGAAGCGCTTCCCAGAAACAAATTCCTTCAAGTTTGGGAACAGATGGAAGTCTGAGGGTACCAAATCAGGAGAACAGGGAGGATGGCCCAGCAAGTCGTACCTCAAATCCCGCAGTTTTCCCATCGCCAACGCACCCTTGGAAGATTATTTTTTCTTCTTCAAGAGAGGCCTCTTGGCATCCAGCTGGTCAAGACGGTTGGAGTAATATTCGCCTGTAATTGTTCTGCCTTTTGCAAGGTAATCAATTAACAGGATCCCTTTCGCATCCCAAAAAACGCTTTCCGGCAGATGCGATCGATTTCGCTTTCTTTGGCGCTGAACTACCAGGTGCCACCCACTGTTTGCACTGCTGTTTCGTTTTTGGCGTGTAGTAGTAGACCCATGTCTCATCCATGGTAGCAGGTAGCCGCACAAAATCGGTTGGATCTCTATCGAATCGGTCCAAAGATTGCTGCGGCACCCATCTTTCTCAGAGCTTTCGCATTCCTAATTCTTTGCGCAAGATGTTTTGCACCCTTTCTTACGATATCCCCACAGCCTCAGCTGTCTCACACATTTTTACCCGCCTATCGTCCAACACCATATCATGCACTTTTTCAATGGTTTCTGGTGTGGTTGCGGTTTTTGACCGTCCTTCACGTGGGTTATCTTCGAGGGATGTGCGACCACGTTTAAATTCAGCTGCCGACTTTTTAACGGTTGACATGGAAGGAGCAGAGTCCCCGTAAGCTTTTGTCAATTTCTGTTGAGTTTCCTTACGGGTTAATCCATCCAAAGCGACGAATTTTATGACCACACGATATTCAAGTTTATCCATTTTAACGAAAAACACGCAAGACACCTACTGTAAAAATGCGTGTAAACAAACTACTTGAGAGAACAAATTGAAACTGGTCATACGAACTAATGACACATTCACCCAGGCAGGAAAGAAATTATTCCATCCATTTTGCCATCTCTGTGTCAGGTCAGGAGAAGTATTCACCTTACCCTCTTATAAGGAAATATTTATTAAATATGTAATCAACAACTCATCATAATTACTTAAAACAAAGTAATAGATATTTATGTATTAAGGGCATAATCAGAAGATTATGGCTCAAGGGAATGTTAAAAGCCCGACGCGAAGCGGAGGGCTTTTATATTCCTGAGAGCCATAATCTACAATTATGCCCGTGGTACATACAATGTTTTATTTTGTACCATGAAACTGGAACAAAATTTTAAAAAGATTCAGTATTTTCGGCAAGTTTTTAAATGCAAATGCAGTGAAATAAAGTTGACAGTAGACTAATTTGTTGTTACTAAGATACTGTGATATTGCTATTATATATCATGTCATGTGTTTGCTGTCAATCATACTGCTTAGCATCAATGACATTTCCGTGCTATAAAGACCACATTACGCCCGCATTTGGAGGCGTATAAAGAACATTATGGTGGCAAAATAAAAAAAATCACTTTTTTTTGCATACAGCTTATAAAAATTAATAGTTTATTATTATAAATATAGGTTATTAATATTAACGATGTTAACATTAATTGATATACAGTATACATGTATATTTTTTAGATAAATTGTATTAAAAAATATACTATGTTTAAAGTTTTTATAGTACGCTTTACATTATACTAATCTTTGCAATTTTTCTTTTTCTTTTGCTTGGTATATTCATTTTCAATAAATGCTTTTATTTTCAACTAATCCTTATTTCGTAGTGTCAAAATATTTTAAATTTAGTTTTTCGTACTCTTTTTTTGGCAGTTCGTTTTGTTTAATATGATTTTTAAAAAATAATTTAACTACTTCGTTTTGTTTAGTGGTCCAAAGACGTGCTGTTCGATGTTTTCTTTTTTTAATAACCACGCTAGGTGAGGCTACTTTTGAACTAATAGATTGAACCGAATGGTTCATGTCTAGTAAAGTTTCCTCCTCGTTTATATATTTATCATAATTACTTTCAACAGTTTGTTCATCATCTTGAAATAAATTTTCTTCTAAATTTATATTTATTTCATCTAGAGTTTTACCCTGATGTTCACTAGTACCGCCTTTTTCCGTAAGCAACAAAAGTTTTGATATTTTTGCAGTCTGGTGTACATCCTCTGAAAGCCTATAATAATTTCGATGTACCCCCGAAGTATGTCCCATAAACGTTGCCAGTTGTTCAATTCAAAAATCTTCATTTAAATTATTTAAACCTGGAGGTGTTTCAGATATTATGTCGTCTTCGCTTTCATTTAAAGGTTCATCATTTTCAAGTTTTTACATATTCTATTAATTAAAAAAAGTAATTTTTAAAAATATTTCAACATAGCTCGGCAGAGACTTTCCGATTTTTTGATACTGTTTTATCGTATTACGGGAAGCGGAGGAAAAACAATGAGAAATAGGAGATGTGTCACTACTCACCAGCTGATGCAAGGAATCGCCGGCGTCACATGGTTCGGGCGGGGTCACGAAAGTTCCGGTAAATAAAAGGGGCGCCAGGAGCCGCTCCCCAAGAGAACTTACTGTTGGCCCAGCTCCTGAATAACGATGTCAGAAAGAGGCGAGTAGGTAACCGTAGGAAAAGAGACAGGAGAAACTAATACGGAAAAAGAAAAGGGTATTGTGGGATAAAACAAAATCTATCATTATTAAGTCACATAAAAAAAATACATATAAAAACAAAACGTGTTTCAACAATAAATAATTCTAACAAAGACAAATAAATTGACAATTAACGTCCAAAATGAGGTAAGCAGGCAATTAAACAAAAATAAATTTATAAATGTATAACGTAGGTACGTTGGTTATTTAAAAATTTAAAGAAAACAAAATAAAAAAGAATATCCACAACACGACTTTAGACAAAATTATTTCGTAAAACGTTAAAAGCGTGAAAGGATAACTTTATAGTAAATTATAATTATAGATAAATAGGAACCTGTTTAATTTCGAAAGGCCTTCCTAAGGTAAAGCAGGTTTTTGTAATCGAAAAAAAAAGTTAATTAATATATTAATATATAAGATAATATATAAGATAAGAATAAAATAAAATTTAATCAATTACCAATATCAAATTAAAATTTAAAACATATGGAAGGCATCTAAAACTAAACTACTGTGCGCAGGTTTGTTTCATAGTTAATACGTCACAAACATTAAAAGATAAAAATATGCTCGACAGCTGTTTAAAAAGCGGTCGTTGTTAAAAGAACGATTTACACAAAAATTAAATTAAAGATCTAATGAAAAAGTAACTAATACTATAAAGTAACACTATTTTTAACAGCTAAAATCATAGATTGCAAACAAAAAACAAAGAGAAAGGAAGTGGAAAAAGGAATTTCAGATAAGGTTAAGGGTAAATAATATTTTAGTGAAAACACGCTGTTTTTCTTATTTTAGTATTAAGGAAAAGGGCAGAAAGGAACTGAGGCTATAAGTGTGAAAATTATGATTAAAAACTCCAGACCTTTGGTCTACGATAATGGATGACAGTTTACTTAAGTTATTTTTCTACGAGATGAGCCAAAGATGTATGAAGATGGCATTTGTAGGTAAGTTACAACGTATTCAAGTACAGATGGTATACTTTTAAACTTCTCTTAGTTGTATAAACAAATGGAACAGCAACGACAATAAGCAGGGCAAAAATAATTGCAAGTGCAACTGCGAGGGCAACGGAAAGTAAGCGAAGGTTTAAAGGAAAGTTTAAAAGCTGAAAATCGTAATGTCATTAGAAAAGGTCACATAATAATAGATTAACATACCTCTAAGATGGTGGGCGAGCTGATCGTGATAAATGTATGAATGGTATACTTCAAAACCGCAATATGCGAAGAAAACAATGAATACTCGTAATCTGAAGTAAAAACTTTATTTTCTTTGTGAAACAATTCCCTTTAAAATATCCTTCTAGCGAAGATTGAAAATTAATTCAGAAACTTATTTGCGAATGCTTCAGCAACCAAACACCAAAGTTAACTCAAATCAAAAAACTTTTATGTAAAAAGAAAGTGTTATCTATAAACTAGCCTGTGTGTTAAAATGAAGAGATTAAAAATTTTGAATTGCCAAATGTAAGATTAAAATGCAAGATATTATAAATTGTTAAAAAACCTTTGTACAAATAAAAGGTGTTTTGTATAAAAGTATGGGCAACCAAAAGTTATATTAAAGGTATATTAAAATGTAAAATTAAAACCAAATTAAATGAATAATTAAAAACTTGAGAAATTTTTGTTACAAGGTGGTAGTAATGACCAGGTAATTTTGATAATTAAGGTTTTCCAAATTATTGGCAATCGTAGACTATCATTGCGTTTATTTAAAGAATGCGGACGTTTTTCAATTTCGATAACTTCTCTAATAATTCTTCCTCGTACAAAGTAATTTGGTGCTAGTAATTTAATTTCATTAGTATCTATATTATGACCGGTTTCCGAATGATAAGTTGCTAGTGTTCTTTTGTTGAACTGCTAATGTATATTCTTGAGCTTTAATAAATAATTTCCGATTTGTTTGATCGATGTAACTATTTAAACAAACACTACATGAAATTTCACATACTCCTTGGCAATCAGCGGTAATTTTCTCTTTAGGATTTCTTATTAATTGACTTAAATTTTCGAACAGGTTTCAAACCTTACAAAATTCCGCGTTTTTCTATTATCTATCTGTTGTAATTTAAATTAAAATAAATGTTGCGACCATTTTGGATTCTACCAGAACCGGTATCAAACGATTAAAAATATCGAAAAGTAGGTGTCATAAAAAATCTGGGCAGTAAACAACCAGATTCTTGTCATCCTGACGGGGGAGAATCAAGTACACGATATTTACATCCATCATAATGCTAATTATTTACTTGTGCAACTTTTGCTTACTGTAGCTAAAGTTTAGTTAAAATAGCGACATTAAGAACAGGAAAATTGTGTAAAAGCATATCAGAATATTTCATGTTTTGGATAAAAGCCAACTTTACCAAAAGATATAATACTGCCACCAAATATGTAATAAAACAGTACTTGAGTTGGTTTTTTCCGGTCACAATGTCACTTACCAGGACAGGCATGACAGCGACGATGATGTACTGTTCCCAGCGACTATAACAATAACCATGCCTAACAATGACAGCGGCAATGACCGTGAAAATGACGGTGACCATGACCGTAACAATGACGTTGACCATATCAGTGACAATGACGCTGACAGTGACAATGACAGTGGCGACGAAGGTGAAAATGACGTCGATAGACGGTGACAATGACGGCGACAGTTACAATGACGGTGACAATTACAGTGACAATGACAGGTAAGGTGACAATGACGATGACAGTGCCAATGACAGTAACAATGACAGTGACTGAAAATGACGATGACAATGAAAATTCCAGCGACAGTGAGTGACAATGACGGTGACATTGACAATGACAGTGACATTGACAATGACAGTGACAATGGCAAAGCAGCAAATGATGTAACAGGATTTGTGGCATGTAGACGTTGATGCCAATACTGGTGCAGTTTAAGATATTTTGGCACGTAATAATTGAATTTATTATTTATTTATTATAATTCATGTACATTTAGTATTTAGTGGAATAAAAAATAAAAGTTTATTTTTGTTTTATGTATGAATTTTGTATAAAGACTTTAATTTTAACCACGATTTATTGGCAAATCACAGTCTTCTCTTTTCGGGGCCATTTTTTGTTTGATACGTTTGGCAAAATGTGTAGGAACAGCTTCTTTTTGCTCTAATGTCCATGGTGTAAGAATTCGTTTCTCTTTTTAACTTTCAAACTTAGTATATATGGCGTGAGGGTTGTTGTAATCATTTTCAGACACGTACTTGTCATTTTCTGTTTCATTTCTTTGATGATCTTCATCTTCTTCATTGGTAATTAAAAAGTCGTCTTCTAGGTTCACGTTAATTTCATCCAAGGATTTAAATTCAGCAGCCTCACCTTTTTCCATTAATAAGAGCAGTTACATTATTTTCAACGTTGGTACACGTCGTCCGGGAGCCTGTAGTTTTGTATGTAGTCCTGTTCAGTGACCCATAAAAGTTGATAGTTGCTCAACGTCGATGTCTGTCATGCTAAAAATTTGACAAAGGTTTGCCAAATATCTCTATGTTTCAACAATAAATCGACTTCCTTTTGAACATCATTACTGAAGTGAACGGGGTCACCTCTTGCACATTTTCCTTTAATTACTATGCGGTTAAATATTTTTATCAGAACTTTTTCAGTTGGAACTTATGACATCAGAAAACTCTTCGTAGCTACTGCACTTATCAGAATTAACGTATAAATAAAGAGGCAATCGTTGAAGCTCGCCGGGATGTCGCCTATTGGGTATAAGCACCTTACAATAAACAATTTCCACCAATTTTAAGCATACATTTCTATTTGGAACGTCTTTTAAATTCATTATATATTTTGTTACCCATGCTAGTGAGATACTCGTTTAAAATTTTTAAATCGCTTGCTAACGCGATTATTGTTACTTTATTCCATCTTTTTAAGTTGAGGTCACTAGCTGCTTGTGTGGAAACTTAAAATTTCCAGTGTGCTTCAAGTAGTTGTATTGTAGTTCGTAAATCTGTTTCTGCATTCGCAGCTTCAACAGTGGAATACACTTCTTTCCTTTTTAAAGCAAACACAATAGCAATTTCGCAACACGGCTTTAGGGATGTTCCCATGTTCAAAGAGTAAGTTGGTGATTTATAATAGTCATTATGTACGTCATCCTTTGCAACAATCTTTGTAGCTGCTACTAGGGTATCGAAATATTTAGGTTTTAACGCGTCAAATGAATTTTTTATAGAACTCTCAATTTTCTGAGACTCAATCAGTAATATCGCCAGCTCCCTTATTTTACGTGAAGCGACATTAATAAAATATTTTTCCCGGTGCAGCTTAATGTACCTTGCAACAAATGCACAAATCAGAATATCCTTTTTTGATATATCATCAGGTCTCATGCGGGGAAATACCTTTTCACGTAATTCTTAGTCAACTTTTAAATTTATCAGTAAATTCTGTGATTTTCCTTGAGCATGTGAAGTTTCATCATTGCACCTCTTATTGTGCCGCCACAACTGCTTTGCAGAATAAAAACCCAAACAGTTTGTACAAGGTAATAGCTTTGATTCTTTCAGGTATGATCTTTTCAGGGGTTTGCAAAACTTTTGACTGTTTACAAAATTTCATTTTTGCGTAACTTGCTAAGAAGTACCTTTCTTTTACTGCTTCCTGGATGTAGAGATAAAATTTGTTGGACTTCATTTCTGAGGCATAATTTCGTTGTACATGTCGAGAGAAGTTAAGAACTACTTCGTCGAAAAAAAACAATAGTCTTTACCCTTATTACCTTTTCTAGGAAACTCACTACAAGTGTTTTCTTTGTTGTCATCAATATCTGGTTCCTGAAAATAATTGTGTTCAGAATACGTAATGTTGAGTTTAATCTTACCTCTGTTATTGGGGGGCAATCACTTTGTTTAGAGGAGTAAAGTTATAAAACGCCGAAGAAATATCGTCTTCTAGAGCTAACTTCTTTTTCTGAAGAAGAACTGCATGTACACTGAGTAGTGGAACCTCTGAAAAATATATATATAACATCGAAAAATGTAAATACTATTTTTCTCATGTTTAGTAAATGGATTTACTTACACAAAAAAATATGCATATTTGTAATTATTTGTACAAAAACTTACTGGTAGCATATCGTTGAAATCCTCTCACCTTCAACGTCATTGGATGTTTCAGGTACATAATCTCTCTCGTCCTCTGTTTCAAACTGAAATATACCATAATTATTTCAAAGAAAGTAATAAACTATATTACTACGCAAAAACAAAGGATTAGGACGCATCACTTATCTTTAATGCTCAATAGTAACATAGAAAACAAACGTAGTGAGTATTGTGTAAAAAGTTGCAAAACAGTTATCTTTGCTGTAACCCTGTCTCGAACTGTACATCGAAATGATGCGTCATAAGCAGAAGTCCAAACAATTATTTGCTACCATGTAAACTAATGGAGACTAGACTCATATATCCCTTGGGAACTTTTGGTAAAACTTTCATTGTGATAAACATTGACCAACGAGCAACGACTAACTTGTAAAGCTCACAGAACAGGCATACACGAACATAATTACAAATTCTTAGTTGATATTTATCAAAGGTAGTGAAGAAGAAAATATTTCTATTAAGTTAGCATAACTTTAAACAACAATTCGTATTGTATTAGATGAGGCAAAACCCAATTTGGCTGGAAATGTGACCACAAAGTGAGAACATGTTCTTGCACATTTAACCATCATAAAAATCAAAAATTGCTTCCAAGTGGAATGACAGAAAAACAAATCAACAGTAAGTTCAATGTAATAATATAAACTCAAAACCACTAATCTCAAAAAAATTATATATTCATATTGTAGTTAAATTTGTAAACTCATACATATAGATATAAACAGGGTGGTCCGAATTATATGCTCATAACTTCGAAGGCGTATTCTGCTTTAAAAAATAATGTTTTTTAAAATTTTTCGATTTTTTTTAATAGCTTCCACAGTTTTTCAGATATTGATTTGAAATTTGGTAAAGTTATTACCTTATCAAGAAGCATTAATTTGAGTATTTTAAATTTTTTTTAATTCTACAGGGTGGTCCATTTTTGGAGGTGTCGATACCTTAATCCCCCACAAATTTTTTAGTGGTACGCCCCTTGCGTATTTTGATTGCAGATTTAGATTTCTTATTCAATTTAGAAAAAATTGTGTTTCTTGATTTTTTTTCGTAAAGTGCACGATTTTCGAGATTTTTTAACATTAATAAACGAAATTACAAACACCAATTATTTAATTAACTACAATAAATATGTACATACATATTATTTAAAATTTTATAAATTTTGTTCAAAATGAAATCCATTTGAATTAATGCACATTTGGCAACGACGATATGTTGAGTTTACAGCATCAGATAATTGATGTGGTCTATTGCGCAGGGTCTCACATGCTTCCTCGATCCTTGCATGTAGCTGCTCTTCTGTATCAACTGGAGTAGCATACACTACGTCTTTAAGATACCCCCACACAAAAAAGTCGAGAACGGTCAAATCGGGAGACATAGGCAGCCAGGCGGCTGGCCCTATTGCTGGTACATGGTCCACATCTCTTCCTAACCGTCCTATCCACTTTTGCGGAAAATTTATATCGCACCATTCGCGTACGTTTCTTCCAAAATATGCTGGTGCACCATCCATTTGTAGCCAAGCTTCGTGCCTTAAATCTAGCGGAACATCTTCCAAACAAATGGGCAAATCATTTTTAAGGAAATTCAAAAATACTTGTGAATTTACCCGGGGGGAAAGGAAAAATGGACCACACAAGATATCATCAATGACTTCCAACCATACATTTAAGCTAAATTCGGTCTGGAAGGACCGCGGCCTGATTTGATGTGGGTTTTGATTGCTCCAAACATGGAGGTTATGGTAGTTTACTACCCCTCGGCGAGTAAATGTAGACTCATTCGTCCACAATATTTTCCGTAAAAATGAGTTGTCTCTTTCAACCGATCTTATAATCCAGTTGCAAAATTCAATTCGTTTTAAAACATCTCCAGGACTTAGATGTTGCACGGGTTGTAAGTGAAATGATTTTCTGTTATCCTTATGCAATGTTCGTAAAACTTTACTTTTGGATACCCGTAGGTTTTGAGCATTCAGTTGTCTTGCAGCAGCACGAGAACTTAAGCGATCATTATTGTTAAACAAACGCAATATTTCAGGTCTATGTCTGTCATTCCGTATATCATGACCTCTTACGTTTTTTTTTAAACCACCTTCTCTAAATCGACGATATACCTCCCTGAACACTTTTATATCAGGTTGTTTTCTATTGGGAAATCTCCGACGATATTCCCTAACCGCTTCAGAAGAATTTCCATTAGTGAAACCGTAAATAAAATGTATGTCCGCATATTCGGCGTTTGTAAACACATTAGGCATTTTAAAAAACACGTAAACACTTAAATAAATTCAACTGAATTGTTTACACGCAAACGCAATTAAACTTTATTTACGTTTTAAGTTGTCAAAAATATCAGATATCAAATGATTGCTATGCATCATAGCCTACTTTAATAATCTTCGAAGATTTACTAGCAGGGTGTCCTATTTTTTTGGGTTTCAGAACCTCTTTTCCCCCAAACTTCTTCGGGGTGCGACACTGACTTAAAAAAAAAAACTTGGTATGTCAATTACATTTAAACAATTCTTTATAAGCTACATTTGTTCGAGAAACGCATTGTTTTTGAGAAAAATGCGAAAAAGCGGTAAACTAAAATTCCTATGTTTTTGAACAGGTTTTCTCATTTATCTCGAAAATCGTGCACTTTACGAACAAAAATTTTTTCTAAAGTGAATAAGAAATCTAAATCTGCAATCAAAATACACCAGAGGCGTATCACAAAAAAGTTTGTGGGGGATTAAGGTACCGACACCCCAAAAAATGGACCACCCTGTAGAATTTAAAAAAATTTAAAATACTCAAATTAATGCTTCTTGATAAGGTAATAACTTTACCAAATTTCAAATCAATACCTGAAAAACTGTGGAAGCTATTAAAAAAAATCGAAAAATTTTACCAAACTTTGACACCCTGTATCTTGGAAACGAAGGACTTTTGGATATATGTTTATATCGAAAACATATTATTTTTTAAAGTAGAATACGCCCTCGAAGTTATGAGCATAAAATTCGGACCACCCTGTATATATATATATATATATATATATATATATATATATATATATATATATATATATATATTATACATATATTTAAAATATGCAGTTGTTTCAGAAATATTTCTCCAGCCGGGTATCTCCCAAAATCTAATTAGCTCCAGGAGAAATGAAATCAAGCTTAAATACGAAATTTTGCGCGCGCACGCACACACAAAGGCACACGCACAAACATCCGCATACGCACCCACACATGCACACACTCACACACGCGCATACGCAACCCCGTACACACTCACACGTGCACACACTCTCAGCCACGCGTAACGCCTACGTGCAACGCAAGCGCACGTACACAACCACGCGCGCACACACACATGCATCCACCCACTCACATAGTCACCAGCTACTCACCCTCGGACCATTGCACCCACGCACGTACCCCCGAATGCTCGCACGCACATACAACCGCATACACTCACGCACGCATGCGCACACACAGTCATAATCTTTTTTATGTTGTTAGTTAGATATTAAACTTTTTTATGAAGAGTAAATTAATCTCCTTACTTTGCGTTTATGAGTGACGCTTTATTTGGCTTTGGGAGATGCAAATTCCTTAGCTACGCAAGAAACAAAATGTTTGCCATTAAGTTGAATATTAAAAATTAAAAATTTCATTCGTCGAGGTTAATATTCACACCTTTTACTTACAAATTTACTCCTCAGTGTATTATTACTGTAGAGCTATTAATCATAGAATATCGAAATAATAATGACATTTTTAGATAGAAGTGAACAACCAAAACTATCCTCCCCAGCTAAAAATATTTAAGATTACAACAAATGTTTCGCTTCTATCTGTAAACGGAGAGAGTTGCGCCATGAAGAGTAATTATTTATTAATTTATATGGTTATGACTTTATGTGGGATCATGAACTATTTTTAAAATGGCAGTAGGTAACATTTCTCTTCGACACTTCGGTTCAGGATATGAGATTTAAAGGCCCGCTATTATTTTTCAATGGTATGTTATTTAAACAAAACCTCTCCGAGAGAATTTACTTCAACTTCATGTTGTTTAATTTTAACACCAAGGTTTTTTGTAATAAAGGAATCATACCTCAGCTCAGTTTCTACATTTAGAATTAGATCAACTATGTGCAACATAATAAGAGGAGTGTGCATGATATTTTGGAGAATATTATCACCAATTTATCTAAAATCCATTATATCTAAAGATGATATTCTATTATAAATCAGTTTTACAAATTTTCGCAATTGTTGGAAACATGTAAGAATGTGCAGTACATCTTCACATTGTGGTTCACTTTTTGTGAATTATATGACACACCTTAGATCACAAAGGGTATTTAAAATTTAAAGGGATCATATGTGTTTGGTAAAAGCTTGTTAAATTGAATATTAGACATATATAGTTAGTCCACTCGTTCTAGGATTGTTGGTGAGAAATTCCCACTTGTAAACTGTATGGTTTAAGATTTATAAAATGTCAGCGGTGCTTGAAAGTTTCTGCATTAATATTGCTTTAAGTACCGGGGTGTTATTTTCACGTTATCTAATCACTAATCTGGATGCAATTGAGACTAATAGGTAATTATCAAGCACTTTGCATGTGTACCAACTAAGCCATTATTTGTCACTCGTCAATTAGTAAGTTGCAAGAAACAACTTACCTTTTTGGTTACGTGCGTTTATTTCAAAAAATGCCCGGTAAAGTTTTAAATTCCCAATGGCAAATGTTTGTTGTTAAATTATTGCAATCACGCCACGGTTAGCGTAAATGATTAATAACGTTAATCAAATAGCATTCCATCACTTGAACTTATATAATATATAACTATGTTTTATCATCGATGATTGTCACTTTGAACGAGTTCAATAAAGGTTTGTTTTATCATTGATTATTGACATCATAACACGGTTATATTTGTAAAATTATAATGAATGTTAATAGAAAATATATTTTTTTAAAGTCTACAGTTTTAAACGATTTGTCACTTTGACAATAAACTGTTTTATTCATTAAAATCATGTGACAGTCAACATGCGGTGATAAAATTATCACCGATTTAATAGCCTACTCTGCGATTTTGTTTTTGTATTTTAACCAATGAAAGTAATCAAAAAATGTACCATGTGACGTGAATTATATTTACTAATGGGGAAGTGAGAAAACTTGGAATCGATTGATATCTGGTGGACATCAAGCAAGCGCTCCAAAGCTTTAAAAAAGTTACTGGCGTTAGTACAGTAAAAAGAATGTTATTCAAGAAAAAAACCCGTTGGTACCGAAGTTTTGATAAAAACAGAAACCCTTTACCGCACCGAGGATGAAACCCGGGCGTTTGAATCCTTGCTTAAACCAAGAAAAAAGTTAAGGCTCGTTGAATTACCTAACATTCCACTGGGTAGAAAAATAAAAAAAGGAAACTTAACAGCCTCAAAAATCTACTGGTATCACTAGCGGGGACAGATTGGCAAAAGGATAAGGAACTACAGTGGATGGAAATAATCTTTAAAGAGCACAGTGATGACTTAAGTGGACAAAAAAGTGATGATGAAATCAGTGTCGACGCAGAGTGCGCATGCGTCAATCCAGATGATATATCTGATGTCTAATAGTTTGTATCGTTTGTATCTTAATTTAATAACAATTTTTATGTGAATAAATATTTTGTTATGTCCACCTGGTATTTTCAAAATGTAATATATATATATATATATATATATATATATATATATATATATATATATATATATATATATATATATATATATATATATATATATATATATATATATATATATATACATACAGGGTGGCGCATCTTATACGCGTCGTTTTCTGTAATGCAAATGGCTTAAGATCTGAAGTGTTTTTCTTAATTAAGGTATATAGGGTCTATAACACTACAAATTAAAAATAATTGTGGTTATACAGGGTGATCCAAAAATAAGAATTTATATCAGTTATTTTTTTTAAAC
This sequence comes from Vesta saturnalis, assembly GCA_036346205.1. Lineage (NCBI taxonomy): Eukaryota > Metazoa > Arthropoda > Insecta > Coleoptera > Lampyridae > Vesta > Vesta saturnalis. Next base: position 983,742 of record JARFJB010001939.1, on the reverse strand, counting down.
GGAACACCCTGTATTTAACAGGGTTTTTTTATTCTACGGATAAAATAAAGTTTCTGTAATGTTCTCTATACCTATCTCTTTTCATTTTTGAAATATTTAAGGAACTCTTAATTTGCAAGCATGAACAAGAAAATCAACTATGTTGTGGTTATGTACAACACATCAACATACACCTGCGGTATACGTGGTAATAATATTAGGCTATCAGCTAAAATGCAAATTTTTCTATTACAACATACAGGGTACTCAACTAATCTAGCTAAATTTAACTTAGATTTGCAGCTGCATAATTTTATTAATTTAAATAGGACACCCTGTATTTAACAACTTTAACCGATAGTCGTTCAAATTGTCTTACATTTGATGTAAGAGTTCCCTATACCTAAAACCAACGGTTCTTTAGTAAATAGTTCTTTTACATTTTATACGTATTTTGTAATAATCTTGTCTAATTATAGTAACCATAGAGCTAATATCACTCAAAATAGAATTGAACGAAATAAGCCATTCATGTCTGTCACTTTCTAATGTAAGCAAAAGTTTTAATGTAACGGAAAATTACATTTTTTAATATAAAAAACATTTATTTACGAAAAAGTAAAAATTTGAAAACTAAACACAAACGAAAAAGAGTTAACACTAAATTTAAGAACTAACATTAAAATAAAAGAATATGTTCAAAATGACGTCCATCTTGTTTAAAGCATAACTGAATTCTTTTTTCAAAAGATCGTTTCTGGAGTTGCTGTTTGAAAAACAGCTCTTATTCTCACTTTCGTGTCTTCTGGTGTATTGTAAACTATACTTTGTATATAGCCCCACAAAAAGAAATCCAACAACGTCAAATCCGGTGATCTTGCAAGCCATCTACGTGGACCACCTCTTCCGATCCACTTATTTGGAAAACACCAGTTAAGTATCGCCGTACTCGACGTTCAAAATGTGCGGGAGCTCCATCCAACTGCATCCACATTTTCCGCCTAATATTCAATGGTACATCATCAGATAATTTTCTGCACAAAAATGTACGAAATTTTCTATCATTACGATGACCATTAAAAAATAAGGACCAATAACACGAGATCCTCCCCACACATTCACAGACCACCTATGTTGATGATTGAGTGCGAAATACGTGAAGATTTTCATCACTATAATAGTGAAAGTTGTGGCGAATGAAGTGTCCGTTATTATGAAAAGTACACTCGTCCGAAAATGGTACATTATCAACAAAATTTTGGTCTGAAGCTACTCTGTCCATAACCCATAAACAAAAATCTAATATATGTTGAAAGTCCGTTTGATACAGCTCTTGGTGCACTGTATCTGTTGTACATAACTACAACATAGTTGATTTTCTTATTCACGCTTGCAAATTAAGAATTCTTTACATATTTCAAAAACGAAAAGAGATAGGTCATAGGGAACATTACAGAAACTTTACTTTATTTTATCCGTAGAATCAAAAAAACTGTCAAATATGGGGTGTTCCGTTTAAAGAAACATAACTTTGATATAAATTCTTATTTTTGGTTCACCCTGTATAATCACAATTATGTTTAATTTGTAGTGTTCAGGGCAGTCTGAACCTCGGTTACAAACGTAAGCCCATAGCCAGCGTAAACGCTTTGCGATTTTTATTACAATCGCTTAACTTCACAAAAAGAACCTAGCGTTTTTTCGCTCATCGTTCCGGCATCGTGGTCTTCGCCGCTTCGGAGGTAGATCTGTCACTGCTTGCATACAGATAATACGAAGAAGCGGTCATCAGTAGAGGAGCCACAGCCTAGCCGCAAGCAGGAGCCGCCGGAATATAGCAGCAGCAGCGGAAAATTCCAGAAGCATCCAGGACACCGCCAACAACAGAATCGTCGTCGGATCAAGGTCAACGGTAATAGGTATCATTAATAAAGAATTTTAATTTACTTTGTTGTTTTTATTTAACTGTGTATTTCCTCCGTTTCGAACTGGGTCTCTGATTTCCAAGCCTTTTTTCCTCGGAGTGTGAGGCTGCACCTCGGCAGAGAGCCGGCCTTTCTATAAACAAATATTTAATTCCAAATTTCACAACCCCATTACTAACAACACAGCCGAGATGGTTAAGCAAGGTCGCCACCGAGCTACTGTCAAAGTTGTGTCCCCTAACCCCGTCGACAACCGTCCACCTACACCACCAACCACTTCCTATTCACAAATCCTAATCTCACCACCACCATCCTCACGCAAACGTTCCCATCAAACGCATCCTCCTTATCCACCACATCCACGCACTCCTACATTTGCACACGTTCCACCTCTTCCACAAAACCATTCAAACCCGCTCACACACCTGCTGTTTCCTACACCCGCTCACACACATACACCTGCACTATTACCTACACCCGCACACGCACACATACCCTCTCTCCTAGCCACACCTTCCCAGCCACCTACACCTGCCTTGAGTCCTAAACCCGCTTCCCCCAATCCTATACCTACCCGCCCCCAATCCTCGAGATATTGCATCCGAAAATATCCCGAAAGCCATAACCACACAGAAATCCTTATTCAACTCCTTTAAATCCCTTAACCTTCCGTGGTTGAACTTGCCGTTCAACCACAACCACACCTGTCTCTTAGAGACATCCTCTCCCCTACCGGATGGTACGCAGCTTAGGCTGCGACACCATTTCAGCGATCCTACCCTTACACAACTCTCCGGCCCTCGTACACCTAGAGCGCCTTCCTTTTCCTGCGTGATTCGTCACGTAGATAAGGACATCCTAGCCCAAGAGATCCTCGATGCGATCGATCTTCCACAAGTGAAGAAGGCCGTTCGCATCATCTCGAAGGCCACTAACACCCCTACCTCCCTCGTCCGAATCATCACTCCTTCCCAAACCACCCTTGAGTACCTCCTCGCACAAGGTGTCATGTTCGGGCGACACTACAAGTGCGAACCCTCCCTAATACCTCAACCGCTCCCGAAGTATTGCTCCACCTGCACGCAGATGGGGCATACCGCGGAGGAGTGTCCAACCCGATCCATCCGATGCCCTAACTGTGGCGGAAGCCACAGATCCACCCTCTGTAAATCCTCGGCGAACCCAAAGTGTAACAACTGCGGGGGAGCCCATCTTGCCTACTCCTTCCAGTGCCGGAAGCGGCGGGAACCTCCCAGTTCCCCGTCGAAGATGGTTCCCCTCGATCCTATCCTGTCTGAAGAGTCCGACTCGGAAGACACCGCAGACCTTAAACCCGCTGCCGACACACAATCCTTATCCATCAAGGACTTCTTGCAAGTCCTTACACACACCCTTTTCACCATGTTCCCTGACCGGCAGTCTAGGGTTCTTTGAACTCTAGACTCGCTCTCCTAGAACTTCTTCCAACGGCGTATCAACGTCTGCGTATCCGGTACGCGGATGAAGGTCACCGTAATCCGCCAACCCAAACCTTAATCCTTTCCAATGGATATCCTAGCAGGGACCATTAATGCCAGGGGGTGCGTCGGAAGCGCCCCCTAATTAAACACCTCCTACACACTCACAATATACACATCCTCTCAATAACAGAAACTAAGCTCACACCCAAGTGCTCCTTACACTTTAATTCCTATCACTCCTTCCTAAATAATAGCCAACATGGAACCGCCCTTCTAGTTAAAAATTGCTTCTCATCCACTCCTTTTCAACTTCCTGCGCATTTGCAGCATCTCGAATGCGTTGCTGCAACGGTGCACTTCCCCACCCCAATCATTTTTATATCCTATTACAACCAACCCGGCCATAATACCCTATCAGATGAGCTATTAATTTAGGGCCTCCAGCCTCAATAATGCCGTTATCCTCGGTGATTTTAATGCCCGCCTTACCCAATTTGGTGACACCGCGACTAATAACAATGATAACAGGCTGTCATCTGCTCTGTTGCAGTTGCCATTGTTGCGAGTCGCCAACAAACAACCCACATTCTTTGGCTATTTAGGTGCCTCAATAATAGACCATATCATAGTATCCGAGCCCTTAGCCCACTATTTCGATCGCGAGTGCTTTCTAGGCACCACGATCACATCTGATCACATACCCCTACTGGTCAAAACTTCATTTTGACCAGCTCCTCCTACACCTCAATATACAGTTATCAAAGATTTTTCTAAAGGAGACTGGAATGTGTTCTCCGATCACATCTCCAATAACCTTCCCACACCCAATCTTCAAACGACCCAAGATCTCGAGAGAGCCATTAGAGACCTAACTTCCGTAATTGCGGAACGGTCGATACCTCTGTGTCACTAAAAAACATCGACATTTCCCACAAACCGCTCCCACAACACATTGTGAACTGCATCACAGAGAAAAGACGAATGTATCGTCAATTCCTGCGATCCAGGGATCCGGCTCTCAAGACCGAATATAATCGCCTAAACGCCTTGATCAGGCGAAAAACCAACAAACACTCCGAAGACTCCTGGTCCAAAGTCACCTCCCAGCTAGATTATAGAAATGGCAAACTATTCTGGCAACAGTTCTATAGACTGGCCAGAAGGAAAGTTAACCCTAAAGCACACCTAACCGACCTTCAGGGCAACCTAATCTCCTTCGACCAAGGAAAGGCCGATTTCTTTGGTCACCACCTTCAAACCATTTTCCAATCCCCGGATGATCCCGTTTGATAACCACGTCAAGGCACTCCTCGATGGTCGCCTTGAAGAATTCCGCAACCTTAACCTTCCCGAACCCCAACTCGATAACGAGAGTCCTTTTTATGCCCCCATTACACCCGACCAGGTCCTCGCATATTTCAAAACAGGGAAAAATTCAGCCCCAGGTCGTGATGGCCTAAATAGAAAGATCCTCAGACACCTACCCGACCCAACCCTCCGTTTACTTTCCGAAATCTATAACAAATGCCTAACCCTATCGTATTTCCCGACGGACTGGAAATCGGCTTCCACCGTCATGATATCAAAACCCCAGGCTGACCTAACCTCACCCTCCTCGTATAGACCTATCTCCCTCCTGAGTTGCCTCGGAAAATGCTTCGAGCAGATTCTAGCCAGGCGACTCAGGGAACAACTAGAATTTAATGACCTTCCCAACAGCCAATTCGGCTTCCGTCCCAACCGAACGTGTCACGATGCCTTGTTGAAGCTGCTTACAGAGACCACCAGAGCATTCAACCACAAGCAATGCAATCTGGCTGTTTCTGGACATTAAGCAGGCATTTGACAGGGTCTGGCACGCCGGTCTCCTGCACAAGATCCGAAACCTAAACATTCCCGACCCTTTCAACAAACTCCTACTTTCGTACCTGACTGATCGATCAGTTCGGGTCAAAGTGGGGAAAACCTACTCAGATCCTTTCCAACCCACAGCAGGCGTACCGCAAGGTTCTGCCTTAGCCCCGATCCTCTACACTATCTTCGCTTCCTATATTCCCGAAGTCACCCTAAAATGAATGGTATTAGAAACGTTTAGAATTTAATTCAAATATGCATCTAAAAGTTAAATTTTAAACAAAACGTTTTTTTTTTGTAATCCGAGTGTCAAATTTCAGCCACACTTTCAGTTACGCGGTATGAGGACACTAAAAAAGTAGCTATGAAGTGTAACTACCATACTTCTCTCCCTGCCTTATCTGTCACACATTCATTTATCTTACTGAACAGCATATTTTGGGTGTTTTGCGTAGTATATATTTATTTTAGCAAATATATTGCGTGGTATAATATTTATCTTTGGTTTCGCATTCATTTTACTTAACTGTTTACTTTTCAACTAAAAACAACATACACGTAAATTAGTGTATTATGGGCATGCTTGAATCTATTTCCACGTCTTGAGACCCCCTGGATACGATAAAATGAGTTTTCAGTAAAGGTATTGTAAAGATCCAGCGTCCTTTACGTATATATTGCAAATTACAAAAGATTGCGCGATATTTCACCACAAATAATTCATTAATCATTGCTGGCGTAGATTTCTAAAAACCAGTAAGTTTTTGCACGTCAGAGCAATTTAAACCAATCCAATAACGGCATCCCCCGCACGGTAGCCACGAAGCCGCCTATAGATGCACCTTTATAAACCCGCGACGCGCTGCAGAATGCCCCAGCCCAGACCAGAAGAAGGGGAGAAGAAAATAATAGGAAAAGAATATAACCTGCTCGATCGTGACCGAAACCGCCACGCCGTTCCTGATATCCAGTAGCCGCCAGTACCGATTGCTTCTCGTAATCACCGACCTGTTAATCGCTACCGCGGAGTCCATCGCGATCGTGTGATAACGCACACCACCTCGCGCCGGGCGACCTAAAGTTTGTTACCGGACTGCCATTAAGACACGTAAGTTGTAGAGTTACATAATCTAACAATTTACAACAAATCACTACAGAACGTAAATAACGAGGGGCTTCGCCTCCAGGAGTTATAACGTTAACATTACACCCCCACACTAGCAAAGAGTGTAACGCAGGGTAGATCCCGACGTCGCTCGCAAACACCTGAGGGTGCAGGTTTGATACAGGGCTGTAAAGACCTACAACCATTTCTTAGTCAAACAGGTTAGACAGGCAGCTGCCTACAGTCTACTGTTGGCGCTAAGGCCCCCGCTTACTACACATACCTACACTACCTACAGGCAAACACAATATCAACACACGGTGTCTTTAAACGCAGACTCAAGAAACCTGTTGCATAAATTTGTATTAAGAATAAATGTCGCGAAATACCTAGTGCGAAACCGTTCTTAAATAAATTAGAATACCGCCGGAAATTAAAACATTAGGTAATCCGTAAATTATCTAATCTTAACCTGTAGTAAATAATAAAAATATGGCCGCGTGTATATTACGATTTACCTTAGTAAAAGTAAATTCATTTTAGTATAGCATTTTCAATAGCAAGTATTTCGTTTACTTTATAATTTGTATATAATTGAATGTAGTTGCGCTGTTAGGACTTAATCCAGTTGTTTAAATCGTCTAAATGCTTTTTGAGAACAAAACGCGTTCTCAAACCGGTTATAAACATATAATTATAGTCCAGAGATCTCCCCTTTATTTTACGCGAATCTTCCACGTGTATTTCTTCATTGGAGTACGACATACGAGCTTCAGCGCTCCAGAGAGACTGAAGAGTATGAACATACAGTGCGCATAAGCAGAGACCAGTATTGATTTTCCCCCGTGACCTAGAAACAACTCGAGTTCATTGCGCTGGTGCTTCCGACCCATATCTATTAAGGCTACCGCATGCGCTTCTGTAAGACAGGGCCGTAATTTGAATATTAAGAAAAATTCCATTCATATTCAAACGAGAGTTGGAAAAACTAGGGAAGGAATAGATTAAGATATTATATACATACATATATATATATATATATATATATATATATATATATATATTTGTTCACAGAAACGACTTCTCACCCAGTAACCAGGATTGGCAGAATTCCCCAGGCGAGAGAGAGAGAGAGAGAGAGAGAGAGAGAGAGAGAGAGAGAGAGAAGAGCAGAAGGAGCCCCGCTGATACCGATTATATTTAGTTTTAGTTTAGTTTATTATTATTATTATTGTCAAATTACAAAATAATACACATCTTAAACCGCTTTAGTATAATTATTTCAAGTGACAGTGTTCAGCCCACTAAAAAGTACGAATTCACATCCCGTTTAGTAATAAATTTATAAACACGACTGAACTTAGCCGAGGCAAAATAAAACCGCGCTGGGTTACACCCAAAGGAGGGCGGTTATATAAAATAACACTCCGACCCAAACAAGGGATAGGGAGGTTATAGTATGTGCGTGTACGTGTACGGGTGTGTGTGGGTGCGCATGTACGAGTGCGTATGAGTATGCATGGCGCGTGCGCAAGTGTGCGTGTGCGAATGTGTATGCATGGGCATATCTGAGCATGTGTGAGGTAGGCGGGTGTAGGCGTGATTGCGTGTGCGCGTGCATGTAGGTGTGGAGATAAAATTGGAAAAAAGCATCGATATTCAAACTTGAGGTTTGGAATATTTGGAAACGTAATTGAAAAGTTTTCTTAAATGTTGCTCGTCCGGACGGTGCATTTTACTTTTTTCAAATTTTCGCAAAAACTGGTCCAACGATTTTGATTAAAGCCAGAAATACGTTTAGAAACTAAATGAAATGGCTATTTCAAATTTCCTCATGGGAGTGTGAGAAGAACTAGGCCCATATTGAATTTACTACCTGTGCGGTGTGCTTTTAAACCTTAAGATCAGTACACATCAAATTTTACGTGAAAAAGTACCTTCTAATTGCAAAGTATTTAAATTTTTAAAATACCGGACTCGTTTCCAGGATACCTAGACCATAATATTGTTGTACTATGTATGATGTCTGAAGCAATCGAGCGATATGATCGTTACTGCGCTTAAAATTTTGCAGACCAACTTTTTAAATAATTTTTCCCCTTCATGGTATTTTCGCCTCTTGAAGACATTTTTACCCCCAATTAGTGCTTTTTGGCTGGGGCTTGGTTTCTTTTCGGGGAGATTTTCAACTCCCTGATTGAATTTTCAGCCCTTGACGGTATTTTAACCCCTAATTAAGGCCTTTTTGGCAGTTCAGCTCCTGGAATGTAGGCAAATTCGCGCGCATGTAGTGGGCCGGCTCCTTTTCGGGGGCGTTTTTTAACCCTGGACGGGGTTTAGCCCCTAATTAAGGCCTTTTTGGCAATATTAACAGCCTTTATGGCGGTCTACCCCTTGGTTAAGGGTGTTGGATGTACATAGGGTATGAACTAGAGGCCATTTTGACGCGGGTTAAGAGTGGTGTTAAGGCCCTTATGGCTTCATTAATGCGTGGCCACACCCACACCTTTTACCTGATTGGTTGTACGTAGGCGGGGCTAAGACTAGACCAAACTCATCCTTACACCTGATTGGCTCACGTAAGGCCCGCCCATCTGGTTTATGATTGGTCCTTACCCCCCTACTCAGCAGATGTGTTCTGACTGGAGGATTAAATTCTCTGCAATGGTTACGTTGGGAAATTTGAAAATGTTCTAATGAGGGACCGAATGCTACCTCATAAGACAGCTATAAGAACTTGAGTTAGGTCTGCGCCCTCTCGTCGTACTGTATTAAGAGCCTTTTTGTCAGTCTGACCCAGTGTTACGGGTGTGGGGTGGGTCACGTGACACACCTAATTAAGCACTTAGCCCTTGGAGGGTAGGCAAATGCGTGTGTTCTGATTGGTGGACATGGGGATAGATCACACTCCCAGACTTCTGAATTATAAGATGTAAGTAGACTCCTCTACCATTTTGTATGACATAATCAGAGCCATTTCGTAGGGCGAAATAAATTCAAAGGTGTTGACCTAAAGCCATATTCTATCAAAGCACCTTGGTAATTACCGTTAATGAAAAGATATGAGGTTTTTAATAATTTATAATAACTAATACTATTTTTGCATCTTCAACAACATGGCAATCTCAGCATCACAGATTCTAATTGAATATTAAATTGGCTGGTTTCTCTGTTGATCCTCGCATTGAGACACCTCTACTCTTAGTCTCGCGTTAAATTGATATATACGAAGGCACTCGGGCTTGAAAACACTCACTTAAGTTCAGTCATCTCAACAACTATCCTATCGGCGTACTATGTTGCTATGAGTCCGAGATTCAACCGCAGACTCCAACTCCTTAACATTTTTGGAAAGGTCTGTTGATGTGGATAAATTCATACCTGTAGTTACAAAATAGTATTAAATACCTGCACAGGTAATTAAAAACTATTAATTACAAGCTTTGACGTCACGCTCATTTTACCATCATCATCATCAGGTGTTGTATGCAGTAATAATTTATAGAAGCTCGAACATCTTCGATTGTGGGGACATAATGCGGACAGCTCGTTTTATGTTCACAGCCACTCTCGTAAAAACAGTGATGTGTTTTATACTGTGTTACGCATTACACGATCTTGACACTTCACCGTGTGTCGGGTTTAGACCTGGAGAGACGGTACTAATCCAACAAACCACCTGAATTTTTAACATACCACCTACCGAACCCTGTAATTGGGCCAGACAGAAACAAACGTTGCAAAGCAATGCGTTTCTAATGATTCGTTAAGATTAGACGTAGACACACACACACACACACACACACACACACACACACACACACACACACACACACATACAACACACACACACACACACACACACACACACACACACACACACACACACACACACACACCCACCACACACACACACACACACACACACACACACACACACACACACACACACGCACGCCCACACACACACACACACACACACACGTACACACGCACACACGCACACGCACACACATACGCACACACACAGAGTTTTGCATACACTTTTAAACACAGCTAAATGAGTAGAAAAGGCGTTTAGTAAAAGAGATTTACCAGTATCGTACATTATATTCTAAAATATTTGATACAACTTCGTATGCAGGAATTCTAACAACTTTACGATCAGTTTGTGTGTACACAGGTTCGATACCATCTAACACTAACGACTTTAATGTACCAAAATTAACAACTTGGGTTTTTATAAATTACTGTGGTGCCCTTATATTTACAGATGGTAATGTAATCGTTTCTCCTTTTTGAGAATACCTTGTACGCGTAATTCTTAGGGCCCCCGCTTACGAGCTCCGTGATCCTACTGCCGACTCCGTAGACCTCCACCTTGTCGGCCTTGTCACCAAGGAAATCACCGACAGGTGGAGCAATCTCGGCAGAACTTTGCGTAAAAATCACGGAATCTGTATCAAACTACAGAACCCGTTCGGCAAGCTTTTATAGGTAGCTGTACTGCACCAGGCGAGCATTGGCGGTTGTATAAGCTGCCAAGACGACATTGACAGTATTGTGCTGTTCTATTCCATCATTTGGTCCAATCCAGTTTACTACAATAACTTCCTCGTTCCCTTTCCAAATACTCGCTGATGTATCGATCCTTCGAGACGTCGTCGTTACACCACGAAGGCCAGACTGAGCACGTTTGTTTGATCTTGAGGAAGTTATCGACGTAATCAGAGAAAAGACCCCCACTCATACAATCCCTGTCGTATTGGCAAACTTCATACTCCCGTACTTCAAGGACTTCTAAGATTCAATACCCTAATTGTATAGCCTTTCGAAGTTCGACCCCAAACGTAAGTTCCGATAAATTTACGTTCGTTCTGCGTATGTGTGCATTCATGCTAGAACATGGTTTCAGCACAGGTTCTGCACAAGACGAATATTAATTTGCCGTCACCTTAAGAGGTAGAACAGGATTGTACAAAATCTGATGGAGGGAGCACACTACACTTCACAAGGCCCTCGACCGTGTTCAAGTCGAGGTTTAAGCACTCGGCACCAATGTGAAGTATAGGATGCCCCACCGGATGCGTGGCGTTTTGTTCACGTAAGGGTATAGTGAACAAACATCCAAATACCTGATTTGCTCATCTTGTCCAGTCTTATAGCATAACTTGACCGCATTAGTACGACCTCCGAAAAAGCTATCGCGAGGATTCAGAGGTGACTGATTCAGCACGTTGTTAGAGCTGACAAAGTTTTTCACGATAGGATTTTGCTTTAAAAATGACCCAAATTCACATTTCCAAATTTCAATTAAAACATAGTTAAAGGAACGTATCCTGTGTGATGTTGCCACAGTCTTCTCACGACGCAAAAACAACGAATTAGGCTCGCGTTCACTATTATCAGCTTGATCGGGGTAACACCTTTCACAACCGTGGAAACAGCAACCGTGAAACTGGTATACGGTGTCTGTGTCTTGACAAAACACATGAACCAGGATACCGTCCCTTAACCGTACTTCACGCGCGTTCCCAGCGTGCTGAATACGTCTGCCTTCAGAATTCTCGCGCCAGAGAAGCCATTGAATAGCAATCCTCAACTGATTGTCACCCAATCTGTATCCGCCGTTTGGGATGAGTCCAATAGTATCCTCGCGAATAAAGTTTCTATGGAAAATAACACTACACGCATCAGCGATCGTACAACGTTCTCTAAACGTGCCGACCTTGTTGTCTTCGACAAACTTCTTCCAAAACTCAAGACAGGCTTTTCTAAGGATACTCACGTCTTGCACACAATAACGCACAATTTCGTTTTTGAAATTAAAATGAGCGCCCTTTGCAATTTCGTCATTGTACCACTTTATAAGGTCTGCTCGATCTTCGGAAGACATTTTATCAACAAAGTAAAAGGGCATGGCTAGTAAAACTCCCTCATAATTCTGGTTTTGCACAGTGTTAAACAGGTGAGCGAATTGACCTTTCGAGCCGGGAAAGTTAGAGGTTTTAGGAAGTTTGGATAGGGCTACGGGTAGGAAGTTTAGGCTATCAATGAATTTTATGTTGTTATTACAGGTGAGGGGCATGATTTTGGTGCCGTTAAAAATGATTTTAGAATTCTATGCACAGGGATTCTTTAGGATTTCATTAAGGATAAATTGACAGTCATAGGATTTGAAGTTATGAGCTAGGGCTATGATGGATGCGCGTTTCTTGGAGAGCGAGGAGATATGGGAAGGCAATTCGGGTTCACCAGAGGTTGAGAATATGTGCCGGAGTTGCCCACAATGTTCGCAACTCTGCTCGATATCTGTATCGATATTAATGCAGTGGTTACAGACATGCTGGGCAACGCACAATGTAGGGCGTGTCTTGGAAGCACTCGTAATCGTAAAAGACAAGAATAAAATCATTCGCGAGTTTTTTCGAGTCCGCCGAGCATTTGGACATATAACAGAAATGACGGATAGGTTTCTCGGATTTACAATATGCAAAACCACATTTATGAGGATTCTTACCCCTTCATACAGTGGCCGGCGTGTAAGAAGACGAGCCCGCCTATGCGCGAAAGACGACTTTATGATGTTGTTCAAATTCCCGCGTCCGTTTACCTCCGAGGCGTCACATGGTGCATAATGTATATTTTAATGGTATATTAAAAGCAATTCAAAGAACCATATTTTATGTAAATACGCAATTTATTATAATTAAAAGCTATACTGGAAGTAATACTATAATTAAATTAATAAAGTCAATATTCCCCTCTAATCGTCTTTAAGACAATTTTCTAATGGGTACCTAATGCTTTCATTATTTCATTTTTATTAGTGTATATTAAAAATACATTCAAAATTACCTATTAGACAAATGGGAGAGATGCCTACATACTTTCAGGGATAGATGCCTATTATGCAAACATGAAAAACCAAATGTTAAAAAAAAGGCGTCACCAATGGAAATATTGGAATTATTCATCTTCGTACGCATTCTTCCAATATACATATAAATAAACATACAAATGTGATACGCCACTGCTTAGTATTTTATTATAATCGGCAACCGCCGTAGTTCTCCGCGATGCGCCGGCTCGTCTTCTTACACGCTGGCCACTGTACACTCTTTAAAGAAGTCCGGCAACGTTGAAGTCTGCTGCAAAGACCGTCAGGTCTATGCTGGTGTAGACATTGATTCGCACGGAAATCCCTATTACATTTATTACAAACTATAGTATCAACAGGCTGGCAAGGGGGACTGTTATGACAGCAGGGACAGGTGTTAGGACAATTCTTGTGGCGTTCATCGTGGTTGGTTCTATACCTACAGAATTCACAAAAGTACATCGTTGAAAATGCGCCGGTTAAACTGGCAATTACATCATAATGCGCGTCTTCAAATATTAGGTTTAAAACTTTACGGTCTGCCCTAATCTATGGTTATACACAACTATTGTGTAATTCGTTAAATATCTTGAAATTGTTGAATATGTTCAACTGAGCCACCGTTATTTAAACCCACATTAGCTGGAGCACATAACTCCTGCGTCCGCCAATCCAAAATCGGACGGTCGTTTCTAAGTTTTGGCAATTGAGGATCAATCTCAGCTAAAGCTATGGCTACAACTAACGCCCTCCCTAAACATAAATTGTCTTTATTATTGATTGTTATAATGCCTTTTTTTCGTCGGCAAAACTCTTCAAAACTGACACCTGTCATTCTCTGACGACTCGGCCAACCATACCCCACAGGCACAAGAACTCTGTCTACTTGTAAATTCAACGTAACATTGTTAAGAAAACTTACATTACTCTGCAACATTTTCTCTAGTGTGGCTGGTCATCATTACAGTGGAACTCAGCTGGTCTGTACCTCTGAATGAAAATCCTAGCGGTTTGTCCGCGAAATTGGCATTAGTTAATATCATCCCGACCCTGTCAGCTGCATTAAACTCTGCACACACTTTTTCCAGCAATGAGCCTAGAGCGTTCGGCAACAAAAATGTAATTTTTGTAAATCTTAGTGCAAAAGAAATTTATTACAACTTACTTTAAGCCATGTGACCGGTGATTGACTGACATCAGAATCTTTAAATTTAAAGACAACCCTCTTTGCCATCGTATTGAATTTCTTGATGAACTTTTCATCCGTAGACACTGTTTTGAAATATTGATTGTCTTCCAAGGTAACTCCACCAACACCACCACCATATAAGGTTTCGGATGTATCATGTAATTAAAATACATTCAAGTGTGAAAAAATATAGGCCTTAATTTTAAATACTAACTTTTAAATTCAAAGACATATGGTTTATACTTACAGTGTTGTACACGGATCCACTTGCAGCTTGCGGTGAGATATGTACAAAATTGGCTGAGAAGTTGACGGCATATAAAACAATATATCGATTAACACCTTACTTTTCTAAAAATTCTTTCTACTTACAGCTTCAGTGTTTTCAACCGATGATGGACCGCAACCACCACCTTGAACTCTAGTACGTACCTAGAAACAAAATATTAAAAACAAGTTTTAAGAATACTGAAATATTATTTACCACAGTCATTAACGCAGCCTAGATTTTCAGCATGCTTCACGTAACCTTTGAAAACGCTCTATCTCAAGGGGTGTTATGGTTTCACCACCAACTACACGTTTAATAATGGCAACACCACCTCATCTTCGGTCATTAATCCACCCTCGAAAATGTAGAAATTGTTGAGCTCGACATTATAGCACAGTTTTAACAAGCTGTATGAACTGTAAATGAAATTAGAGCGTGATCCATTGACTTTTATACTTTTATACACTGGGGGTTTACGTAAAACCGTTTAAAGCAGGAAAAGCAAATTGTTCGAACAATGGCAACAACGTAAATACATTTTCAAGATCGTTTAACCTTTCACGTGTTTGGTTAAAATTCCTTAGATATTTTTCGGTTTACAACAGGAAAACAAGTTGGGTGGCAGCAGTGTACCTGCATTTTCACATTTCACATACTTGTATAATTAATTGACGTTCTAAAACTATTTGTATTTTGTATAGACAACACTGTATTACTAAATGACACAACTATAAAGTAGTCTTTCAGATTTGTTTTTTTAAATGTTATTTCTATACGTAAGATGACGGCTGAAGTTGTTTCCAATTGAACGTCTTCAAAATTAAGTTTAAAACTTTACGATACGTTTTAGTATATTTCTTGAACGTATTCAACTTCAGCTAATCAAAAACCTTAATTTGATTTCTTGCAAAGTGTTTTTTGTAAGACGTAATCTGAATCAGTACAGATCTTTTTTGAATTGAATATTCTAGAGGTTTCGTTAAATGAAATCTATCTTAATAAACTTGAAATACAGGTGAGCATTCTTGTTTATACCTTCGAGCATGTGTTTCTTGTAAGCATCCGATCTCAGATAATCAAAAAAGTCTTAATTGATTTGTTACAGGTCGTTGTGGTAAGTGTGATCTGAACCAATACAGTACTTTAGAATTTTCTTCTTCTAGAGGATGCTCTAAAATGTAAACTGTCTTATTAAACTTAAAACTCGGTAAGACTAAGTTTAGCATTTTCGTTTATACGTTTTAGCGTATGTTTTCTTGACAGTATTCGAAACCAATCAAGCAAAAATCCTAATCTGATTGCTAAATACAACTTTTTTTCGATTTATACCTGAAGTATGCTTAAAATTATCAATTCTAATTGTACAATTTATATCTATTTGTAAGTTTTCTTCTAGATCTTTTTCTAACTAGAAATTAGATAAATACAAGACGTCCATATTTTCTATTTTGCAGTATACATCGAGATTTGCTTCTAATAGTTAATTACTTAAAACTATTCACTGAATTAGTCATTTTATTATTTTAAAGTATATTCTGTGTGCATTATGTTCTCAAGGTAAAAATCATTTAAACTATGTGTAAACAAATTCCTATATGCGGTATCACGTTAACGACTGTAGTAAAATCAAAACAAAGTGTTTGAAGTGAATGCACTAGATTACGCGGCCTTGCATTAGGAAGGTTATACGAAAACAACAAGTAAACTCCGTATATTTATGTTTGATCACCTCCAAAACATTCGCTCTCCTAATTAAAATTTAGGGAAAGTATGTAGACCGTAAATAACATGCCTCACTTAAAAACCATTGGATATATTTTTAAGTTAAGCATCTTTTTTATAAGTGAAATAAACTAAATTTATAATTAAATTATAGTTATATTGCATATTCTCTGCTTCTCGAAATGAAGATTTGGGTAGCGCTAATTGTATGTTCTCTAACCATACGACCTTCTAACTTGAAAAATGAAGATTGAAAAAATGTAATAATAATTTCAATAACGTTTTTTTTAGTAAGAGTTAGCAACGGGTAAAACACATCACTGCTTTTACGAGAGTGTCTGGGAGCATAAAATGAACTCTCCGTATTATGACCCCACAAACGAAGATATTCGAGCTTCTATAAATTATTATTGCATAACAACACCTGATGGTGATGCATTCGTAGGGGAAGAAAAGTGAGCGTGACGTCAGAGCCCATGAGAAGCCCACTGAGAAGGAAACGGTTACGGGAGATCTAGCAGAGGCTGTTGCTGTTGTATGCGATGTAATCTTGTATTTGTCAACCCGGCAAGACGTTCTCTCAATACATAGCTGGTAAGTGGTTGTTTTTATCTGAGCATGTTTTTAATGCTATGTTATAATTGCAGGTATGAATTTATCCACATCAACAGACCTTTTCAAAAATGTTAAGTAGTTAGAGTCTGCGGTTGAATCTCGGACTCATAGCAACATAGTACGCCGATAGGATAGTTGTTGAAATTTAAATGAGTGTTTTCAAGTCGAGGGTCTTCGTATACATCAATTTAACGAGGGTCTGAAGAGTACAGATGTAGCAATGCGAGGATCAATAGAGAAACCAGCCAATTTAATATTCAATTAGAATCTGTGAAGCTGAGACTGCCGTGTTGTCGAAGATGTAAAAATAGTATTAGATATAATAAACTATTAAAAACCTCTTATCTTTTTATTAACGGTAATAGCCAAGGTGCTTTGATACTTCAGATCAACACCTTGGATTTATTTCGCCCTACAAAATGGCTTTGACTATGATGTCATCCAAATTGTGGAGGAGTCTACTTATATCTTATAATTCAGAAGTCTGGGCGTCTTATGAAACCCCTATTAGGATAGTATTTTAAATTTCCCAGTGTCCGACATAATGGATTCCAAACAAGTCGCGCTTCGCAGCCAATGAGAAGCCGGTAGCGGAGTCCGCGGATAAATCAGAAGGCGTGTGATCTATCCCCATGTCCACCAATCCAAGCACTAAGGGCTTAATTAGGTGTGTCACGTGACTCACTCCATACCCCTAAATACTAGGGCATACTGACAAAAAGGCTCTTAATACGGTACGACAAGAGGGCGCAGACCTAGTAGTCATAGCACAGTTCGCAGATGACACCGCCTTCTGGGTTAACTGGAACAGTAAAACGGCCCCCCTCCTCATATCCAAAACCCTACGGAACTTCTCCAACTGGGCTAACCGGTGGAGAGTCTCCGTCAAGATAAGTTCCCCAAACTTGCCTCCAAAAATGTGTCCCTCACTTTGAATCAAGAAAGACTCCCTCTCCAAGATCAAATCACCTACCTTGGAATCCTTTTCACGAGAACACTCAATTGGCTCCCTGAGGTTCAGAAAACCCTCAATAAGATTAGGAACCGCGCAAACCTACTGGGTGCCCTCCGGGTAGAATCAGAGGTTGTCGCCCCAAAACACCCATGCACACTTATAAAACCTACATCCGCCCTGTTATGGATTTCCGAGCTCCCATATACACTAACATAAACTCCAAACACTTTTCCTCTATAGCTTCCTGTGATCGCCGAATTTTCCGACGTATACACCGGTTACCCTTCAGGTACCCTAATAACCTCACCATCCATCACGCCAATGTACCACCAATCACCCATAGAATCCAAACCCCTCAGAGAAATTTCACGCACAAAAGAATTTTCGGCGACACCGTCCCAACCAAAGAGATCCTGGCCACTCCTTATAACCAGCGATTTCCCCAATTCCCACGAAGGAAACCCAAATTAAAATTTAAACATACTCCCGCTATCCTTACTCAACTCCTCGACGAGATAGATGAATCCCTTGATAACATCCCTTATGCCCTCTGCATCCCCACGTTTATTGGATGACGATCCTAGCAAGATACCAGCCAACGCAGATAAGCACACCAACCACGCCACACACACCACATATAACACGCACACTTAACCCAGTAACACTCATTACTCAATTAAAACCAAATCTTTCTTTTCTTCTTTTTTTTAACCCAAAAATAACCACACCTCATGACTGTACACTATACAATAACAACAAACAACGCAACACAACAACAAGGAATGACCAGGGCTGAAGAGGAGAAGGACTCCTGAACAGTCCACAATAAGATATATATAAGCAAATAATAAGTAAATACTAACACATAAGCATGAGCATACTAACAAAAAAAAAAAATTGTAGTGTTATAGGCCATATACACCCTAATTTAAAAAAAACTTCAGATCTTAAGCCATTTGCATTACAGAGACCGACGCGTATAGGATGCGCCACCTGTATATATATATATATATATATATATATATATATATATATATATATATATATATATATATATATATATATATATATATATATATATATATATATATATATATATATATATTATATATATATATATATATATATATATATATAATAGACATTATTCGGAACAACTTGTGTTTATTAACGTGAAAATATATGATATTCAACGTTTCGGGGACTTACTATGTCCCCTTTGTCAAGAATGATATTTAGTATATGAAATATGAAACAAGCTAACTAATTAATTATAATAATTTTGATGAACGAGTTCTGCTTCGATTTGCAGATCCAAGATATGACGTTGAATTTGGAATTGTATTAGATGCCGGAATGTTAACAGAATCTTGAGTATCAGGATTTAGAGGTGATGTAGATGTAATATTGGCCGAGATGCTGGGAAGATTTTGAGTTATTGGTAATTTTAAATTTTATTTAATAAGGTTCTTCCAAATATGCGGTATCCTAGAACTATCATCACGTTTTATATATATATATATATATATATATATATATATATATATATATATATATATATATATATATATATGAGATGATTCAAATTACATTCAAGTAGCTATGTAAGTCACATAGTGAATTATTTCTTTAGTTTATTATATAATTCTAGATAAGAATGGTTAATAAACATTGAGATGTTTGTAAATTTAGATATTTCTTAATAAAATATTAATATGAGTATAATCGACAGCACATTACATTAAAGTATAGGGTATGTTTGTTATCGTTATGATTTAATTCAAGTTTTTATTTAGTTTAGTAAGTTTATTTAAGACAATGTTCCCTGATGACATGTGATAGTTGACAAAAATAATGTTAAAAACTAGATATAGGCTGGTATCAATGTCACAATTCACATGCACGCAGCCAAGAATCTTGAAAACATTCGTGTTAGTGCGATAAACATATATCAGTGCTAAAATTATGAAAAAACAGAACAAGTACATTAGTGAGTAACTATAAAACTTAAATTATGCAGCAGCTCTGGGATTATTGTGTTTAATCAACATTTAATGACCTTAAACTAGTGGTTTGCAACATTTCGACACTAGTCGTAGAAGAACTTATGAACCTACGAAAGTGGTAAAACAAATTAATTTGAGACATGAACATTAAGTTTAAACACTTTCACAAACAGTTATAGTGGTTAAAAGTGTGAAATTATACATTGAAAATTGTATTAACAATATGAGGCTATGTTATTTCCTCACATAAAATTTATGTAAAAGTATTTTATATTGAGACAATTTGTGTAAAATAAATTAGTAGAGGCAAAAATAGTAAAGCAGCCTCAATTTCAAGTTACAATTCACTATATTTGTGTCCATTTTGTTAAATTTAGTTTTTAAGAGTGTTGGTAAAATCAAAATAATTTTCCTTTCAAATTGGCCGTAGGCATGTAAAAGATGAATATTTGGGTGTAGTAGCATCCCATATTCATGTAGAAATCATTTCCAGGCCTGTAAAATACATAAAATTAGCGTAAAATCAATAATTAAGTGTAAAAAATTAACTTAGATATTAAGTGTAGGAATTAGTTCGTGTTTGATTTCAAAGTATGTAGATTATGAAAATGTTATTAGTTTTAAGAAAGGTTTACGGGGGCAAAAGTTATGGGGTTTTGAAATTATATCGTAATGTAAAAATTACTGTAGCCAATCAGAATTTAGGAAATATTCTAGGTAAATTTTTTTTTGAAAATATTTTTTTTTAAACAAAATAACGTCACTTCGTTAAAAACAAAGTGCCATTTTAGTTTCGGAAGTGTTAAAGAAACAAGTGATAGTCTTTTGTCGGGAAATAATTAAATTAAGGTTAGTTTACCTTTTTAAATTTCAATATCGGAGGTTATCGATAGTTAATGAAAATATTTCCGCAGTTTCGGCATTGTTTGTTTTTAAGTTTATATTGTTTACGTTGTTATGGATACTTAATTGTGTTTTCTTCGTGTTCTTATCATTATACACCTTATTTATTAGAAGTGTGTTTAATTTATAATAACCTTCAACGATCCATGCTTTTCAAAACTTATTTTGAAATAAATATAAGAAGAAGTGATGATCCTAAAAATAAAGATTCGTGAATATTATAATAACATTAGTGAAACTTACCTAAACGTATAAGCTGTATATATGTTACGGTTAAAGTGTTTACTTGGTTAGTTTATAAACTAGCTAGATAGTATATAAACTATCTAAATGACTGGTTATTTTGATGGAAAGTTATATTTCTACTAAAATAGCTATGAATATTGGTTAGTATATATACTATCCAGCTAGTTTACAAACTAACCAAGATTTATGGCTAAAGTACAAACCACGAGAAAAGTATACAAATTAACCACCGTTTTTGGCAAGTTTACAAACTATCCAAGTAATTAGATAAAGTGTGAACTTAATGTTCCTAGTAACACATAATAACCAACTCGTTGGCTAGTATGTAAACTAATCGAGTTGTTTAGTATGTAAACCAACCGATTCCATTTGGTTAATATAATAGAAAAGTGTGGTTATGTCTGTGTGTATTGTGTGTTATTGTTTACTTTCGTGTCTTGTGAAATTTATTATTAAAAATGAACCACCAGCGATTTGAAAATCTACTTTTGGAAGTTTTCGAGCAAAAATCGCATAATTCAAAATTAATTAATGATGGTGATTACAATGAACTTTTGCAACGTATAAAGAGATTGCGCGAAACTGGACCAGACAGTAGTAATAAGAATGATTATTATGTGATAAATACTTATGATTTACAGAGGTCGGCTAACAACTACCAAATTATTTAATGAAAAGTATTATAATTTAACGCAGGAAATGGTGAAATTGTTCATTGAAACTTGCGGTAACTGTCAGCTCAAACGGAACAAGACTAAAAAAAGTATTGTTGTTAAACCAATTATTTCAAACTATTTAAAGTCTCGATGCCAAAACGATCTCAAACTAGACCAGATGGTGACTACAAATTTATTTTTGTCTATCAAGACCACCTAACCAAATACGTCAGGTTAAGGGCACTAAAAACAAAGCAGGCTAGAGAAGTAGCTGAGCACCTATTAGAGGTATTTGCCGACTTAGGGAGCCCTTACGTGTTGCAAATCGACAACGGCCGAGAATTTTCAAACCAAGTACGTATTTTTCCAATATTATTATGTAACATATTTTGATTTATTAAATTATTGAAGAATTAGTCGGAATGTGGGCTGACTGCCACATTGTACATGGTAAACCGAGACATTCGCAATGACAAGGCTCAGTTGAGAAGGCGAATCAAGACATAGAGAACAAGTTAGCGTCGTGGATGAAAGATAATAATTCAGAAAAATGGAGTGAAGGTCTAAAAATCGTCCAATTTCGAAAAAATCAGTGAGTAGGCCAGTCTTTGAACAATAGAAGTGCCGGTGTGGTCTTTTAAAATTTATATCTGATCTCATTGGTACTTTTCTCTTCATTCAAAATGGTTTTAGCTGCTTTTATTCTGGAATGGGCGCAGTCCTTATGAGGCCTTATATGGCGTAAAGTGTAAAGATGGTTTAAATAACCTTCCCATTTCTATCGAAAAAATTAAAAATATATGCACAGAAGAAGAACTAGAGACATTATTATCGTCTACCAATGATGCCGAAGAGAAAATGGAAGATTCAAATCCTTCAAATAATATACCCAGCATTGAAGATAAAGTGGCTGTGGAAGTGTCGTTGGGTACGTATAAAGTATCTTGCTTAACCTATTTCACTGTATAACATAATATTTTTCAGGTTTAATTGAAAATGCTAAGTTGGTTATAGTAGATGATAATACTGATACCCCAGTTTTACTCGAAGACAACAATGAAACCTCAGTTTTAGTTGAAAATAACAATGACACCTCAGTTTTACTCGAAGGTAACAATCAAACCGCAGTTTTACATCAAGAAGAAACGGTAGTGATCCCGGGTACTGAAACTACGGAAAATGCTCTCAATGATTTATCATCGTCGCAGAAATGAATATTATGTTCTGCACAAAACGTATGTGATCATTGTCAGAATAAAAACAATATTAAAGTGATAAGAGACGCACGCCACGAAAGTCTAAAAAGGCAAGCGGAAAAAATGGTTCAAACTTCTAGGAAGAAATTTAAACCAGGAAATGTAGGCATGTCGGTGAGAGTGCCCATTCCAGACGTAGACCGAAGTTGGTCAGACCATAAAAACATATTGGGCGTTATAATGAGCGTAGAAGATGAATTTTACCGAATTGGAACTGTTCATGGTGTTCTTAAACAGTTGTATTCTCGCAACGAATTCGAAATATGCCAACAATCATTCATCAAAGTAGAAAATGTTAAGACAGACACTGAAATAACGTTATGAAGTGTTGTAAGAAAATTTTCAGTCTCCGGTTTAACCCAAGGCTATGTGTGCTGTCAATGTAAGAAGAGTTGCACAAATAAAGTGTTAATGTCTTGCATCCGTGTAATAGTAAGGGTCACAATAGTGCAACTTGCTCCAATAAATAATAATAATTTTCTTTGTTTTGTTATTTTAATGATTTAACGTGGGCTATTATCGTTTTGTTACACAAATAATATTATTTATTTCACTTTTGTTTTACTTACTTTAAAGTAGCAATTACAATTATCTATGTTGTACGTATGCACAAATAAACTTTATTTTGACAAAGAATTATTTTACTGTCTTCAACTAAATTAACCAAAATGGAATTGGTTAGTTTATATACTAGCCAACGAGTTGGTTATTATGTGTTACTAGGAACATTAAGTTCACACTTTATCTAATTACTTGGATAGTTTGTAAACCAGCCAAAAACACTGGTTAATTTGTATACTTTTCTTGTGGTTTCTGCTTTAGCCGTAAATCTTGGTTAGTTTGTAAACTAGCTGGATAGTATATATACTAATCAATATTCATAGCTATTTTAGGAGAAATGTGACTTTCCATCAAAATAACCAGTCATTTGGATAGTTTATATACCATCCAGTTAGTGTATAAACTAACCAAGTAAACACTTTAACCGTAACATATATAAAAGAAAATTTGGATGTTCGAGGAGCAGAGTTGGAGTTCGAAGGAGCTGTTTTCTACAATCAACTTCATCAGCAGTAATCAGAAAAGGACATTTTATGTGAGTACTTCATTGTTGACATTGATATTTTATTGTTATGTTCATAATTTCAATCCTTTGTAACAATCATGATGTGCAACAACATGTATGCATGTCCAAAGGGAATATTATTTGTTCTAAAAATTTAAATGGTTAATATTATATTGTTTTTAATTCAAACGTATTTATATACTTACTTGTATGTCGAATTTCACTTTTTATTGTAATCAAATCACATGTTTGCGTATTCACAGCGCATGCCCAAGTATACTTTTTGAAGAATTTTTGTTATGTACAGGGATGACACATGTATTAATGCGAATTAAAATTTATAACTCAATTTCCTTGAACAAGTTAGATACGATAAAACATAATTGGACATTAACTCAATGTGCTTTAATCAAATTAACTATGATTATTATATTCAAAATCTTAATATAATTCAAATTAATAATCATTTATTTTATCATTTTAAAAATAAAGTTTCTTCTAAATTTTGATCCCTATCCCCTTTGATGAGTCTTAACATGCGGCTGTCTGTTTTTAAAAGTTAGTCTGGGCAATATTAACAATAATAAATAGAATAATAATATAAATTATAAAATATAATTTTAAACTAGAATATGTATTGGGGAGAATATCAGTTCAATATATATATATATATATATATATATATATATATATATATATATATATATATATATATATATATATATATATATATATATATATATATTATTTTCTTCTTTTGGGGATTAGTGGATTATATTACTACATTGAACTTATGCCCAAATTAAAGAATGCATTTTACTGTTAAATCAACAGTATTTTAAATAAAAAATGTTGTTGGGATGGCTATTACAACAAAATGATGTCAAAATTGCGTAATTTGCGTCTACAAAACTCTTCTGATAGTTAGAAATTATTCTCAATACTTATATATTATCAAAAAGCAAATAATACCAAATAAGTGAATTAAAACTGCTTCATAATATTTACTTTATTGCTTAAAAAAGTTAGTACGTAGTATCACAAAGTGTATGAGTGGTTTGTGATAGCAATATCCTAAATTGTCTTAGCAATAAAGCAAGTTTTGTTTAGTAATCATTTTCAGTTCCACACACTTGTTTATAAATGAATTTTTTTAAAGTTTAATCATCTTGAATACACCAGCTGCAAGTTTAGTAATAAAAATCTAACAAAGAATAGTGAAGTCTCAAATTACACTAAAGACAATCAACAGTTGAACTGCCGAATTTTAACATCTTTCTGTTTCGATACCTGAAAGACTAGTTGCATCTTTTTTTTCATATCATATCCTACTTATTGATAGACTGTGACTGTACTATTAGAAATTTCTGCTACTTTCAATAATATTTGGTTTTAGGCATATACAAAGTAATTATGCAATAACAATGTGAAAAACATTCAAAATTAAATACCATTTTTATTCGGTACGATCACTATACAAGATTTTATCAACTCTAACAACTCTATTGCACACAGAAAAAAAATTATCATAACAAAAATACATACCTCAGAAATCTCATCCAATTGAAGTAAAATGGAATCCTAAAATAAAGAACAACTTCAAAACAGTTTTTAAAAAATTGAACCATTACCTCCTTAGCCACAGCATCTCTTCATCACCACCTTGGTCCTAAATTATTAGAGATGTAGGTATTATTATTATTATAAATTAACCAAAATATGATTGTAAATAATTAACGATCTTAAAATCAATTGCAAATATAAAGAAGAAGTCAAACATGAATCTATTCAATTAACGCCAATTGAAAAAATTAGGAATTTAGAAACTATCCTACAGAAGTTGTAAATCATTTATTACACTGAACAAGAAACATTATGCTCCCATATAAAAAAGAAAAACACATTTCTTATAAACTCTTGATTTAAATTATTTACAAGCACAGCAGGTAAATAGAGAGTACCAAAACATGTTATTGATTATTAAGTATTATTGCACATTGAAAATCATGTAAGGTGCTATACCAAATTTTTAAATAATACATACTTAACCTAGCTGGAAATTTATAAAATCTGACCTTGCAAATTTCATGCTCTGCCATAATTACAAAATTCTGTACGCACTTTTTACTAAAATCAACAATAGTTTTATATCTAAAGAAACTCTATTAACAAACTTACGTATTTGCTACCAAATATCCTACTCTTGCATTAAACTGGAACTTGCTCAATAAACGCTAAATTACCAACACATATTTCTACATTACCAGTTGGTAGGATGCTGTAAACATGACAACGTAAAAGTAAAATTTGAGAGTCCTCAAAATTTTCATGTTAACAGGATGTACAAAGACTTTAAAGTACCTTCTTTAAGACTCTGTGAAAGACACAAGAATATTTATACAGTGTTCAACACATTATCATCCACCTTCGTGAATCTTAACAAAGTATGGTAACATTTTTTTACTATGTGGTAGCAACACTTTACTTTTCACAGTATTAAACACTAACAAATTTATTAAAATTGTCGTCAACATGAGGCATTTATAATAATTACCGAGCTATCTTCACAATAGATAGCTAATATAATACACAAAAAAGTACGTTGAACTTGTAAATTTTTTTTATTTTCACAGCATACATTCACTTTCTTTTTAAAATGTCATTTACAAAGTAAACAATTTACAAAGTTATTGAATAAGTAATATTTAAACCATCTACTCTATACAGGACGATTTATAAGTATTTACAACAAAATTTCAAGAGCATCAGAATATTATAAAACAATAAACATGAAGTAATAAATCTTATAAAAGACTTCTTGTAATTATTTTAATGAATTGAAAGTTAATAGATAAACCAGTATTTACTTAAGCAATATCTTTTTAATTTGTGTATACTCTATTAATTAACAACATGAATACTAAATACGTAACTTGGTAGTAGGTTAAAATGTTAAGAATATGGATGGAATTGTATATACTATAGGTACACAATTGTACATAAAAAACATGAAATTAATCACAATTGAAAAAATACATGGTTACATAAAATCATAAAACAGAACACAGTTTGCTCTTAATTATCTGATTACTACAAAAAAATCACAGTTTGGTGTATCTTAATTATAATAAAATAAATGTACAATAAAAAAAACTAAACCATCCAATGATATAGAGAAATCACATCAACAATTGTATGTGGAATGAATCTAATAAATATTAATAAATAGGAATCTTTTTAGTAATTGTCTTTCTACACATGTGACACGTTTTTAAAGTATCTGCACATTTTGAGCATGTTCCATGACCACACAAAAACACTACATTTCTTTTACGTTCCATGCAAATACTACAAGCATGACTTTCTTCAATTTCTGCAATTTTACATTCTAAGTAACGCATTCTTTCTGCACTCGGTTGTCTACTTTTTGCGGGAATAATTCGTCCATCCTTTGTTATTCTTCTTTGTAC
Organism: Vesta saturnalis; assembly: GCA_036346205.1. Classification (NCBI taxonomy): domain Eukaryota; kingdom Metazoa; phylum Arthropoda; class Insecta; order Coleoptera; family Lampyridae; genus Vesta; species Vesta saturnalis. The sequence goes on along the minus strand of JARFJB010001939.1, from coordinate 956,184 downwards.
GGCAATACCACATTGCAAGCATTTCTTCATCCGAGAAGCACAATCTTCACATGCTGGTTTATGATTACAAGGTTCTAGCTTAACATTTTCTTCAGATAAATCAGAACAAACCAGACATTCAACAGGTTTACTAGTTACTATTTCATTTTGATAATGGTTTTTATGATTTGGAGAGTTTTCTTGTGACGTGCTGCCAATTTCAAGTGTGCCTTTATCAGTCTTTTGTTCTCTTCTACTTTTACGAGTACTTTTGGAATCTTCATTTACGTGTTGCAAATGGTACGGACTTCCTTTAGGAACATTTTCAGTTAAATTATAGCTATCAGGTACACTCAGTGGCTCATTCATTGATAAATATTCAAAATTTGTAATTTCTGGAGAAATTTGTTGCACTTGATTACTATCTACATTTGGCTTGTAGCTTTTAAGTAATTCTTGTAAACTTGAATCTTGCAGTAAATTTAAAGCTGGTTGACCTTTTGCGTTTAATAAATCCATATCTATTCCCATTTGAATAAGATAACATGCAATTGATATAGCCACTCTATTTTCAGCAATGTGTGAAATATTTTGATAAATTGTAAAAATATTTGGACTATCGTCTTGGCGCACATCAGTATTAATATGTGATTTTTTAATTAAAACAAGATGCAAAGCTGTGTCACCATCTTCATCTTTGGCATTTATGTTAGCTTTCAGTTTTATTAATAATTCAATGACGCTACAATGACCTAAAAAAAATAATATGCAAAGAATTCAAAATTTTTCTTTTATTACGTCTACATACCATGAGTTGAGATTTTTAACTTACACATTAACTTAGTATTTTCTTAATATAATTTAAAAAAATACCTACTACATAAAGTTAACATAAATATAATAAAAATACTTAACTTATAATGGGATTATAATAATTATAAATATTTACAAAATATATGTTTCAATAGCAATTACAGTAAATATGAAACATCATTAGTTTCGACCAATTAACACGCTACCGTCATTGGCAAAATATTAGAGTATACCTTAGATTAGGTAAAAAAAGAGGATACCGCGCATGTATATTAGGAAATACTTCTATTTTGTTACCACAATTGGTCCAGCCGCCATCGATTATGTAGTAAACAAACTGGTTAACACGGTTAAGTTTTTAGTGTTTTTTTTTACCAAAAAGTTTTGTTAATGAAATGTATTATGAATTCTTAATAATGGTGAACTGTTGTGCTTTTGTCTGTAAAAGTTACAGCGATAAAAAAGAGCCAGGAATATCTTTTCATAGGTAATTATCAAAAATGCATAGTCACACTGTCAGTAAATAATTGGGATTTATTATTGTTTGAAAGTGATTTGAACTGTGTCCCACTGATATGTTGTACATACTAAACATAAGCAAGTATAAAACCTAATTTCATTTGTTATTTCAATCATTTTCATTGAAATTTTTACTATTCTGTTACTTTATTTTGTAGTATTATGCCAATATTGCAGTGACGTTTCATACTTGTCTGTAGAATTGTGTTCGAAGTGCTACTTTCAAATTTTAGGTAAAAGGAGATAATTCAATAATTAAAATACATTTAAAATGAGATGGAATGACATTGATCACTACCTATGTAAACAATGAACATAGTTTAATAGGACCTTTATTTCTACCAGTCATATCCTGATACGCCACTGTGCTACACAATTATGTGCCAAGTGGTAACATGCGGAATTGGAATATTACGTGTCCGCTCTCTTTCCTTGTCTAAGGAGTAAGCAGTGTACATCCAGTTGTTAGAATATGTTACTCAGCAAAATATATTATGTGAGTTTCAGTCTGAATTTAGACAAAATCACAATCGTGAGACAGCACTGCAGTATTTGATAAATGAGTGGAAAGAAACTATTAATAATGCTACGTTTAGTGTAGTCATGTTTCTTGGCTGAAACGTGCTTTTGAAATTACTGACAAGGAAAGGTCACTAATGAAGCTCCAAAATTATGGCATTGGAGGTATAGTTCATAAATAGTTTCAAAGTTATCTATGCGATCGTGAACAAGCAGTGTAGGTAGCAGACTAAGAAAATTTTATTATTGTAATAAAAATTTTCAAATCGCAATTGTTACCGCGAAAGAAAAGATAGTTAATGAGATTTAATATCTTGGTAATAAGTCGTAATTTGATCATATTTTTGGGATATTTAATTTTATGTATTTTATGTAACTGATATTTGACTAAGGGTTGAAAAGAAAAAGCAATATGTTGGAGTAGGAAAAGTGTATTCTCTTGAAACTGCCTTTACCGAAAGACCGTGACGAATCGTTGAACATTTCTATACACACATTTTTGGGTAAAAACGTCGCCAGTTAGTAATTAATTACATTGGAACATACCGCAAATCAAAAGACGTCTTTGTTTGTTACTTTGAAATTCAAGACCTATATAGTGGGTTTGCTACGGACGAGTGCATATTTTGGAAATTAACACTTATGTTAATAAACATGAAAATATTCCCATGTAATATTTCTTATTAATTTTTTTTTAAACTTAAAACGGGGGTGAATTTTAGAGTAAAATAGTTACAGTCGTATCGTTGTGACAATTATGATTACAAACCATCATTGTCAACCGTTGTGACTATAGTTATAGTATTTTAGTAAACACTAAAAACTCGAATTTGTCCTGTTCTCTTTTTTTTTTCAAAACTAAGCTGGTCATGTAAACAATATATTTATAAATAATCGCTACAGTCTTGGGTTTAAACCGCGTATCTTAACCCGTTAAGTATTGGCGATCCAGTGATTTATTGAAGGATTATATTCAAACGTAAGTAGATATTTCAATGCAGATTAAAGCACGTAGCAAGCAATTCAACATGCCTATGTAACCTAATAAAAATCAATCAATCGTTGTTTAATAACAAAGGGTAGTAAGTTAATTGCCGATAAGCCATCTCGTAAGCACGCTCATTACGCTAAAATCTGTTAATATACAAAGGCTCCGCGTCAGACAGTACAGTGTCCCCTCCTCATTGCTGGTATGAGTTGACATTGTTGAGTGTTTGCTAATATTTTCGCCCGTATGGAGTATATAATGCGTGGATAAACGTAACACGATAAACCTCAGTTAATTGTTATAAACGATACCGGGGTTACAGACACGGATCCAGGTGACATTAAGACCACTTTGAATTCCATTGTTACTGTTAAACTAAGTCGTTCTTATTCTTTTTAAATGCAGAGAGACGTATAGATGAACATGTAAGCTGCGAAAGGGATGCTGTAGTTTGTAAGGTAGTCACTCAACTTTCGGATCATTACTTGTAGGTCACTTTGTTAGGATTTAGTTGCACCTTATCCTTGCAAGGCTTCACTTTAATGATTTTTTTGTCTTTGATTCAGTTACTTTATTTAGAATTGTTTGTCTACGAACTGATTTCAATATCTAAGTTTGATTCAAATAAAGTTGGGTATGATTCATCGATGTAAAACTCTATAATAAAATTCCATATTTTCATCTCTCTCAACTACATGTATTAGAGAAGGATGGCCATAAAAAGATAAATCTGCTGTACAATTCAGATTAGCGCACTAAAACGTGTGTCGTGATTAAAAAGCAGCATTTCATTTTTTGAAGTTATTGCTTATGCGTTTTTGTTTTACTTTTTATTAAAAAACAGTTTTTGTCAAAACTATCTACAACTTGTAGATAAGCACCTTAAATCTCAAGCGCAGCTCGTAGTTATGAACGTGTTTAATTATTTTGAACGGGAACGTGACAATCAAGGGACACTCGTTCCATTTAAATCTATTATGCAGGTATGCAGTACATTATTGTGTAAAATATGATACTTGGAACTTAGGACTACTTTTAGCGCACGTCTGAAGCACGTGGGGTTAGTAGTTAGTGCTATCAAAAAAAGAAGCCCAAGAAGAAAATAAACCTCCACAATCACCAGCTAAGCGGCCAAAGCGTACAAAATCTAAGTCCATCGAAGTTGAAGACTATGTGAAGGATGCTGTAAAGAGAAAAATGTACGAAATCCATTCAAAAGGTAAATGCAAACATGCAATACATGTCTCGTACTACACCTGTTTTTTTGGTTTACTGGAACAATCACATATTGCAGCCAACCATGTACGATTCTTAAGAGATTACAGAAATAGAGAAGAAAAATTATACAATCCTGCATTCTTAGATGAAACTTGGATTTGCAGTCAAGGATCACACAAAAGAAGCTGGCATGATAAATCTAAGGAAAGTGTGACGAAGAAGTCAATGAGTGAAGGAAAAAGGTTTGTTGTAATTTAGTTACTACGTTATAATTCCTAATAAAATAACTGTATTTTTTAGATGTTCAAGCAGGTAATGAAGATGAATTTATTTCCGATGCTTCACTTTTGTTTTCCACAAAGTGCAGACTAACATGGAGATATGTGTGTGGAGTTGTTTAAAAAATGGTTTGAAAAGAGTTTAATTGCAAACTTAAGTGAACCATCTTTCACTGTACTGGATAATGCTAGTTATCATTCCAAACTTCTAGAAAAAATTCCAAATAATTCATCTAAGAAGGAAGAAATATGTAATTTTCTATTAAACCACAACATAGCTTATGAACTTAGCATGTTTAAAAAATAATTACTGCAATTAGTTGCAGATAATGCGATTCCAAAGGTATACAAAATAGATGAAATAACACACAAGTGTGGACATAGATCATTACGATTACCACCATATCACTGTCGATTTAATCCAATTGAACTGGTGTGAGAAAACTGCAAAGAACATTACAACTAAAATATAGGAAGACATAATCCCAAATTTAACAATGACCATGTAAAAGAAATGTGGATGGAATGATTGCAACGAATTGATGGAACATATTGACAGAAATGCATTAAACATGCCGAAGTTCTGTGTTCAAGTGGTGGGAAATTGAAAAACATTTTGAGGTTGTGCAACCATTAATTATATCTGTTAACGATTCCACTTCTGAGAGTGACACTGATAGTGAATAATTTTTTTTTAATTTAAATGTTTTAATTCCAATGTAATACAAATATTCAAATTTTTCCATAATACATTGATAACTTTACAATAGTTGGACTAAATACATGTACTGATTCATGCAAATTGATTTTCATTTAACTTGGAGTAATATGAAATCTATTCAAACTATGTGCTAAATTAAAATATTAAACATCCATAATTTCTTATTAGTTTTTGTTATGAACGAATAAGTTCAAAGGTGTAATTAAAAATTAATATTAATTTTATTAAATACATAAATAAAAAGCCTACCTCGAGTAGGATTTGAACCTACGACGTATTTAATAAAATTAATATTAATTTTTAATCCATAATTTCGTTGAACTTCGAACTACTTACACTGTACACACTTTCTTCTACAAGAATGAAATAATCAAAAATATATCAATATTTATGTTATCGTAAAGTATATACAAAAATTGTGTGGATTACAAAGCAATAATTATGTTTCTAGAAGGGTTGTTATAAATCTTGATAATAACAAACTAATTGCAACTTCAATTTTTCCACCTGAAATGATTTAATTTATAATAAACAAAAAAGTATTTGTTTATTTACAAATATGTAGGTTATGCATTATGAAGGTATGTAATTATACTCAAACCATGTCCTAAATTATAACAATTCTCTGTCGCAGCAAAATATTTTTGACTCTATCAATAAAAAGGGGATATAATAGATAATTTTTCTGGTTTAAAATATAAAAAGCATTCAATAATTTTCAACTTTATGTGACATTTTATGGAAATTTATGTGGAGAGATCTGTTGATAAAAATATTAACTAAAAGATACTTTACTGATTTAATGCAGACTTACGGCGCCTAAATCTTAGTTCGTGTGATTTTAAGAATGAGTCAACTTTATTTGACTCAAACTATATGTAATTTAATGTAACTGTATGTATGCATTTTTATGCTTTTATGCACTATACAATTGTGTATGTTAAAATTCCTTGCCTATTTTTTTGTCCTTGTCAAAGTGTAGTTAAACTGCATTGCTGTTACCTTATTGTTACCTGTTTAATTTTACTGTTTGTTATATTTTATGTGTACCTTAACCTGCATTATTATTTTCTTATTTAGTTTAGTGTTAACTTAAAGACAGGCATGTTTGATTGTATAAAGACCACAACTGTGAGTGTGATTTCACCGTTTGTTTTTTTTTTTTTGTGTTTATATGTAGATATACTGCTTTTTATTTTTTTCTGTTACTTAATTTTGTAACTTTGTACGCACTTTAACCTGATTGAATGGTGTTTTGTTATATATTGAACCCTTTCTTTGTGTTTTATTTTGTTGTTTGATTTATTAATGTACTTGAACAATAACTTATTTATTAATAAATTGGCTTTTCTTGGTGGTTTTTTCCCAATTTAGGAAATTAACGAGTTGAACCATCGTTGCGCAAAGCTCGTTAATTTGAATTAGAGTAGTTTCACTGTTTACCTGTCCCACTATGATGCAACACTTAACCTCATCCAATCCTATCTCATTCACCTAACACAGCGTAACTTACCACTAGACGGCCAATTCTTTTTATCAGATTTGAGTTTTTCGAATAATTCAATATCGGACTTGTAAATAAATTCTGTTTTAATTATTCCCAGGAAAGTCAATGTAAGGCAATCAAATAATTTGAGTAAGAGTAGCATTGTTGTCAGTAAAGTCAAGATACATCCCTTAGCGAGTTTTTCTTGAATTTTCATTACTGCGAATAAGTTCAATATTACAATCTTAAAGATTTTATAGTCTTTTAATTATTGAGAGTAATTTAAAATTACACTTTTAAGGCTAGGGTACCTTGGGACACTACAACAGTGAAATGTGATGATGTGGTTTCAAGTCCAAAAACAAACTATAAAGGAGTTCTCCAGGGAAGTGTATTAGACCCACTTTTGTTCACACTGTATATAAATGATGTTGGTAAAGTCTTGAAATACTGTATCACCTGTTTGCTGACGATACTGTTATATACATAACTGGAAATAATGAAGAAGAAATTATACAAAAGCTGAATGAAGATCTGGAGCCAGTGCATAAGTGGCTGGAAGCACATAAATTAAAGCTAAACGTATAGAAAACAAAAGGGATGGCAATTGGAAAAAACAAAGATACACAAAACACTAATAATGAAAATGTAGTTATAAATATAGACGATGAAAATATTGAAATAGTGGAAAAGATAAAATATCTAGGTGTAATAATCGATAGAAATGTCAAATTGAATGCAGATATAGATTATATATGCAGGAAAATAGGAGTATCGATGCGGCTGGTATCTTTCTACGGAAACGAGAAAAATTATATACCGGGTCCGCCATCGCTCTGGCATTCCTTTTTAGCATCTTTATTATTTGTTGTAAAGAAAAAGTATAAAAACGAACTTTACCTTATTTTTCAAGCTCTATAACCTAAAAATATTTTCATGTATACAGGGTGTTCCCCTTTTGCTGCACAGCACTCTACTCTTTTATTTTAAATGGAACACCCTGTATATTATTACATTTTTTAATTTCCTATTCAAATTGAGGGACACTTTGTTAAGCATACATATTACCTACAGTCCACCGTTTCGGCGTTATCTCACGTTTTTTGAAAAAAAATGACGTTTACAGAATACTCGAAAATGACTAATATTTCGCAAAGTAAAATAGGTAGGGACATGCGGTTTCCACCATTCGATTGAGCATGAAAAAGTGAATACAACATGTTTTACAGAATCGGCGAGTTTCTATTTTTTATTTTCTTTTTTTGCTATATCGCAGTAGCCATATACCAGAAAAACAAGGAAAAGAACGCAAAATAATAATTTATTTGAATTTTATGTTAATCATATTCCATTTAACAAACTAATGCTAAAAGAAAAAAATCAAAAGGAAGCAATTAAAAGTATTTCAATACGTTTTTGAAAATGTCGGCCATTTTATTTTAAAGTCTTGACATTTTTGTGTTGCATTGGAAAATGCGATTTTTATTTTGTTTTTTATTGTTTCTTGCGTGATACTAGACAACAAATTACCAATATTCATCATGGTAGGATGATATTTACGAGTACACTTTTTATTGAAGTAGGCTTTGCTAGATTTACATGAAATACAAAACAAAAGCCAAATGATTGTTTGAGAGTCACAAGAAACTGACTTATTAGTTGCAATTAGCTCTTAAACAACCTGAATTTTACTAAAAACGAGTTAGTGGTCATTGTGTTTGTTTTGGGCGAGTGTCAAAGAAACTGCCTTTTGGTTGTTCGTGTGTATACACAAAGATGTCCTGATCGACGTCCTCCAAGTACCTGTGCATTATTGGATCGATTTGAACAAACGGAAAGGGTACACTACAAAGCAAATGTTCAAAGAAGAACAGTTAGAACAGAAGAAACTGAATTTATGGTAATGCAGAGAGTTGTCGAAAATCCAAACGCCAGCACAAGCCAAATATCTAATGCTATTGGTACTATTAGTATTACTTCGGTAAGACGGGTACTGAAGCATAATAAATATCATGTAGAATTACACCAAAAATTAACTGTGGGTGATTTTAATGCAAGAAGAGCTTTTTGTCAATGGATGTTAAATAAGTTAAATGAGGACCTACATTTTACCTCCATTATTTTATTTACTGATGAAGCTACCTTCCACGGCAACGGCCGAGTAAACCGTCGGAATTTGCATTATTATGATAATATAAATCCACATATTGTGCGATATTTGGATCATCAGCGTGGATAGACGGTAAATGTGTGGGGAGGAATTGTAAATAACTTTGTGATGGATCCTTATTTCTTTGATCATCATTTGAATGGTAACCGATATTTGGAATTTCTAAATAACGTGTCACCTGAATTGCTCGAAATGTTCCTGATAACATAAAACATATCATGTGGTATCAGCATGATGGTGCGCCATGCCACTATGCTAGGAATGTGCAGAATTTTTTAAATCTTCAATTTCCTACTCGCTGGATCGGCCGAGGAAGACCCGTATCATGGCCTGCAAGATCGTCGGACCTAACCATCATGGACTTTTTTTGGGAGGTTTGTCAAAAATTTGGTATATGAAGAAGAACCTACAACACAAGAAGTAATGAAAAACAGAATAAAAACCGCATTTGTTAACGTAACTCCAGAAATGCTATTAAATGTGCGTCAATCTCTGTAGCAAAGGCTTGAAAAGTGTTTAGAATTAAACGGACAGAATTTTGAGCACCTCTTGAATTAAAATGTTTGTTATTGTTTATTTTTATTTTTTGCTAATAGCTTCAGTTTGTTAATTGTAATATGATTAACATAAAATTAAAATATATTATTATTTTGCGCCATTTTCCTTGTTTTTCTGTCACATGGCTACTGCGATATAGTCCCTACCTATTTTACTTTGCGAGATATTAGTCATTTTTGAGTATGTCGCAAACGTCATTTTTTTTCAAAAAACGTGAGATAACGCCGAAACGGTGGACTGTAGGTGGCATGTATGCTTAACAAAGTGTCCTTCAATTTCAACAGTAAATTCAAACATGTAATAATATACAGGATGTTCCACTTAAAATAAAAGAGTAGGGTGCTGTGCAGTAAAAGGGAAACACCCTGTATACATGAAAATATTTTTAGGTTATAGAGCTTGTAAAATAAGGTAAAGTTCGTTTTTATACTTTTTCTTTACAACAAATACACTTCTATTTTTCACTCACTATTTTATACCTAGAATAACAAACAGATATTCAAAGGCTACAACTTCTCCAAAATAAAGCCATGCGAGCTATTTTAAGAGCGAAGAGAGAGACCAGCATTAAGCAAATGATGAAAACTTTAAACTGGATGGAAATCAGAAGCATGCTGGAAATAAATGTGATAGTGTTTGTTCGTAAAAGTAAACTTAAACTCACGCCGGTATATCTGTACAATAAACTAAAGACGTTTTGTGATACCCATGATCATTATACACGAAATAGATAGGTTTATATTAGATTACAGAAAGACAAAGGTGTCCCAAATTTCTGTTTTCTTTAAAGCCTTTCTTAAATATAATACATTAAGTATAAGAAGTTTAGATTTGAAAAACTTTAAAAAGCGTCTAAGGAATGATACTTAAACAAAAATAATACAAATTAGTGAAAATATATTATTATTAGGTTATATATTTCTTTGTGTTTACCCTGATTATCTAATGTTGAATATTTTTAAGTTGGTTTATGTAGCATTTGTTTGCTAAATAAAGTTCCTATTATTATTATTAACAATTATTAATTAATAACTATTAATAACAATTCACCTTTACTGACGATGACCCCTGCAATTGCTGCCGAAAGAAATGTTGTAAATATTTGTATTATTACACAATTAAAATCTAAGTATTCTTATTACGAATAATAGTCCAAAACGATATTAATTCACTAATATATTGATCACATTAAATGCTAGAGTTTACTTTACATGTTCAATTCAAAACATACCTTGACTGACAGATAGTAATAAAGCAGATTGGTTTCTATTATTTCTCAAATCAATATCTGCTTGACCAATCCTAATTAATGTATCTACAACATCTCTATGACCATTCAAAGCGGCTAAGTGTAAGGCAGAGAACCCATCATCTTTTTTTATATCAACCAATTGTCGTGCTTGTGCTAATAATTTCCGAGTTGCAAAATTTTTCCCCTTCAAAGCTGCATGATGTAATACATTAAAACCACGCTTATTTTTTAATGTAAAATCAGTTGCTGCAATAGTAAAATGTTTTCTTAAAGTTTAATTAAAACATATTTGACATACTTGAAGCAGTACAAAGAAGTTCTATTACTTGATAACTGTCTTTTCCAATAGCATCATGAAGTGCTGTATCTCCATAAAGATCTCGACAGTTAGGATCAGCACCGGCTGATAGTAATATTTGAACACATCTAGCAGGTTGTTTGTGAGCGGCAATATGAAGCGCAGTGCAACCACTACGATTTGCTGTATTTAATTCGGCCCTGTTTTGAATTAGCAATTCAAGAACCTAAAAAAAAATTCATCAGTGAACTTGAAAAACTCCTACCTAATAAAACAGGTGAAAATTCGAGAATATAGTAATATTCGAAACGTTCCCCAAAATCCTAAAATATGAGTAAGTTGTTTAAACGCACCAACGGTGCGAGGTTAACAAACACATGTTAAATATTTTTGTAAGCGTTTTAACGTTTTATGTCAGTACACTGTTTTTCCTGTAATTTCATTACATTAAGTTTTACAGCTATTTTTCAAAGTCTAAAGATGACAATTATGTCGAAAATAGTAACCATTTGTTTAAATATTCTTAAATAAACCGTGTAGGGAAGGCTTTAAATATTACTGCACTCTTGATCACTGCAACCCCATTCAGAGTTTTTCCACTACAGAGGCTAATTCAGTGAAAATTATTTCGATACAAAAAATTAAAGCACGAATATGTAACCAAACAGTACCAAACTTTTGTACTCTTTCATTACAGTAAATTTCATACATAAGTGTATGTACACAAGTGTAAAGTACAAGTACTTGCACAATTTTTCAATGAAGCTAGTACAAATATGGTGGCACTGAATTGGTGAATTGTGGTAGAAGCTTGCAATGCTGCTTTATATATTTTAAACCGCACAGGTAAATCATAAGTAGAAAACAAAGTATCATATGAATTATGGTATGAAAGAGAACAGGTAATCTTAATCATTTATTATTATTAAGATACTCTCCTTAACAGGCATACTGCGGCCAATTACTAAGGAGGAAAACAAGCAGCATCAGGGTTAAAATAAACAGTAGTTACTATTTATTACATGGGGTCTGTTAAGTATAAACGTTTACCTACATTCAAAAAGGGTTGGTTTAAGGTATACTTTGAATGGGTTGATTAAAAGTCACTAGAGCCAATTTGATTTGCTTAATGTCACGGATCCGTGTCGCAGCGCTCCACACTAGTGGCGCATATCACGGATCCGTGTCGAGCTCAAATTCATATTCTAAGCTTAGTTTACTTGTAGACGTGAGCGAGATCGTTACTGTTTGTTTTGCGCTGCGTTAATATTATGTTACTCAAATTTTTAGGTTTACTCAGGTACAATAAAGCTAAACCACCTGGAACATTATTGGAAGACAGAACCTCTGTTTAACATACCGTGTTTCCGGAAGCATATGAGTCGCGATAGATACATGCTAATTATGAGAGTACTTCATTTTTGTTCAAACACAAATGAAAATATTTTGCCCTATCGGCTGCATAAAATTCGCCCAGTTATAGATTTTTTCAATAACATATGTCAGAAATTTATTATCCACGGAAACAACTATCCCTTGATGAATCAATAGTGTTATGCAGAGTAAGATGAGTCTTTAGGCAGTATATTAAAAATAAATGCCATAAATATGGCATGAAGCTGTACATGCTGACGGAACCAAATGGGTTAGTAATCAAATTTGATGTATATGTGGGTGCACAATCAAAACAGTCTGGGAAAGGCCACACAAAGAAAACAGTATTGCACTTGCTAAACGAAAAACTCAAATGTGGACATTATGTCTATATGGATAATTTTTATAACAGTCCAGAGCTAGCAAAAATATTATTAGAAAATAAAACATATTGCACTCTACGGTCTGACGGAAACGAAACTCCATGGGAAGTAGTCTCAAAAGATCTAGTAGTTGGGGATAAAATAGTACAATATTGTAACGGGGTGATGGTAGGAAAGTGGCCAGACAAAAAGTCATATAATACATATCGACAGAGTTTAACAATGAAATGAAATATGTGGAGACAAGAAGAAAAGAAATCAAAACGAAACCTTATCCGATAGTGAAATACAACCAATACATGTGCATCGATCGTCAAGATCAGATGAACTCCTACTATCCTTGTACAAGAAAAACGCTACGATGGTACAAAAAATTGGCAGTTCTCGTGTTTCAATTAATACTACTAAACGCATTTCATTTGCACCAAAAATATTCCAATAACATAATGTCTTTCTATGCGGTTTAGATTGGAAATAATAAGACATTTATTGAAAATAGATGAACCAAATATTGACGAAATAAGACGTGAAGAAAACGAAAGACATGAGCATAAATTAAAGAAAAAACCGACAACGGAGAAACAAAAAGGAAAAGATGTCGAGAATGTGCCAAAAATAAAATAAGAAAGGCAACCATCTTCGAATGCGGCTTATGCAAAGATAAGCCAGGATTTCGTTCGGGCGAATGCTTTGCTAAATATCATTCAAAACTCTAAAACAATTTCTTAGTGTTGTATTTTGTTAATTTCTTTTCTATGAATTATTTATTAGTTTACGATTTTTACTTTCTTGCTAAAAAAGTATTACGGTCGAAAAAAAATCGAAAAAAATCAGTTGCGTTATTTTGATGTTTTACGACTCTCTGTACCCCAAAAAATAAATTTTAGAACATTTTTCAAAATGTCTGTCTGTGTGTGTGTCTGTGGTCACTCGTCAACCGAAACTATACGAACGATTTTGATGAAATTTGAAATGAAGGCCTACGAGACAATTATGTCGACAAAACAAGCTTTTAAACGCAATAGGTATGCAGAGGGTGAAAATAAGGGTGTTATTTTCAAATTTTAACATAGAAGATTGAAATTCAGGTCATCAATAACTCGCATGAAATGCAATTTTTTGCAATTTTTTAAAACTTTCAAAATTGAATATGGCCGCAGTTACAGTCACATATACATTTTTTTTTGTAGAAATTTGTATTTCCGATACCGTTCAAGATATAAAAGAATTGGAAATAGATATGCGTAGTTAAATAAAGGTTCTTTAAAGAGATTTCTTTACGTAATAAATTATGATACAAATCTGCCTATATTTAAGGAATTATTCGAAATTGATTTATTCAAAAATCTCTCCAAGCATTTTTTTTGTTTTTTCTTATATTTTGTAGGCAACCAGTCAGCCTTATGAATGCAACTAACTTGCTTCTTCTAAAGTTACTAGTATAGGAGATATGAATTTTCAAATATTTAATATTGGCATTGTTATAACTTTCTATTTTGGTTACAAACTTGACAAATTTTGGAAATAAACTTTGCTCATTTGCGCTAATGAAATGAAAACACTACTTCCATTGAAAACATTCCTCGTATTGCTGGTATAACATACACATACTCTTATTTTATTTGAAAGGGAGCGAAATTTGTTTTAAAATGATATGAAACAGTCGGTAGTTACCTTGAAAGACAGGCGAGCTATCTATTTTTAACCTTTAACCTACATGTACATATGTAGGTATGGAAGGTTATGCAAGCTACTTTTTTTTCACTATCGCTAAATCGACTTATTAACCCATTTTACAAGTTTTGGCCAAGTTTCATCAATATCGGCCATGATGTCTGGATGTCTCGGAGGGGGTTATTAGGGTCAGGTTTTGGTTTTCATTAAATATTTCAAAGATATAAAAATACCGCATATATTTTTTTAGTATTTTGTAAGAAAGTCCTGTAATGCAGTAGCATTCACCTAGTTTTAATGGTATTACCTATTTATTTACTGTCAATGTACTGTCACGTATCCGTGTCACATGGCGTCTTTAAATAAATTTTCATTAGAGACGCTAGACACATAAAATAGAGACTAAAAACAGCATTCAACGTGTTTAATAATAGTCTACTAATCTAAATTTGGTCTCTTAAGTATTTATTTTACTTCCACATCCAATGGATGGGAAGTATTGTGTCCCTAAAAAAATTTTTATTTGCTCAATCGCTTTAAAACGTTCGAAAACGTCCAAAAACAAAATTTGAGCAAAAAAATTTTTGTCTGTGTCTATGTGTCTGTCTGTGTGTGTGTGTACTCCATAACTTTCGAAGGACTTAACAGATCAACTTGAAATTTGGTACATATCCAAAGCGATTGGGGTCAGTGAGGTATGGGGAAAGGGGTAAAATTGGGAGGTAAGTACCCCTTTTGAAAATTTTTATTTTTTTAGATTCTTTTCCTTTTAATATGTGACTAGTAATATAATTGTGTGAGTATTTTTGTCCCTATAATTTTTCAACAAACGGTTTACAAGATATTAGCAAAAAACCGTCACTTTTTCCTAAATATCTTCAAAAAGTTAAAATACCATTAGATAGGAAATAAAATTTCTCACAAAGGTGTTTGTATAATTTTTTCGAAAATTTTGTCATTTTCGAAATATTTCCAAAAAACTCGATTTTGGAACCCGATTATTGTTACAAAATCAAATTTCTGATCAAAAAGCATTCTTGTAATTTTTTTGTAAAGTTAATCGTTTTCGAGTTATTTACAAAAAAAAAAAACGATTTTTTGATGTGGAAGTATTGATACAATTTGCAGCGGTTTTTTACAATACATTATGCGCTGCTTAGCGTCATTACTATAATACAATCAGTATTGAACGTGTTAATAGTACAGTTAAAAATATCCAAATTAGCTTCAATTGAAGAGTAAGCAGAGATCATCCTGCACAAAGGAGATGTAAAAGCACATTAGTTCGTGTGACAGGTGGGTAGCACAGATTACTATGAAGTCGATTAAAGGCGATATTACTTTGTATAAAAATATTACAGATTTCATCTTTCTTCCATCAAGAGAATATTTGTAACAGTTTCTTTTATTCATATACCTAAAAAATTTCGCTCAAAATTGGACAATAAGGCTGATTTTGGTAATATGGTAGGTTATGTTATGTTGATGACAACGCCCATTACAGAGTCTGAGTTCCTCCTAACCAGAAAGTAATCTCAAGTCATGATATGAGGATACAACGTACTTTTAGGAGGAATGTAAAACAGGAATACGGCAATGAACAACAGAATGAAATACCTTTAACTGATGATAAAAGTAAACATCACCGGATGGAAGATGAGAATTTTGTATTTTTTACAGTAGTAAAAAATGAGCATGTGAATCCTACATCATCTTCTGAAGTGATGCAATCAAATGAATTTCAAGGTTAAAAGCGAAACAAAATGAACTTCATCAATGATGAAACTTGGGAAAAGGTTAAACATCCATCTAGTGATAAACAAGTTATTCAAAATGATTGGGTTTTGTTTTAAATTATGAGTGACATAAAAACGGCATTTCTGAAGACTGTATTAGAAGAAAGTGTATGTTTAGAGCAACCAACAGGATTTGATAAAGGTACTGGATTGTGTATCAATTAAAATGTAGTTTGTATGGAAAATGGGAATTCTAATTAGCAAATCTGATCCATGATTATTCTACAAAAATTCAAATGGAAATTTATCATTATGTTTTCATAATGATGACCACGAGATCTTGGGGCAAATGAAAATGATATCTAAAAGTTAACAGAAGAATTGGAGATTGAATTTAAAATTACCGTAGGTACTCTAGGTAATTACCATGTTAAACTATTGTAATAATTGATTTATAGACATTTCTTGACTAATGGATATTGATCCATGTTTCATCGGTTCTAGTTTTATTCATTGAAAATTTTCAATGTGGAAGTAATATTGAGAACTTAGTGCGAAATGCTTTTACAGAAATAAATGCATCTGACTGGGACAAGCAATGCAGGCATGTTAATCACATAGCCGAAGAAATGTGGCAACGTGATGAACTACTTGACGAAACAATTGAAACTTTATCTTTTATGGTAAACACTGGATCGTCAGATGAAAGCAGTGAGGAAGAAGTTGATGAATTTGATAGCCCATAGAAAACCATTTTTAATTTTGTAGTTACAAGTTATAAATCAATAATAATAAATGATATGTGCTTATTTTTCCATAAAATCTTAGTCATTATTTTAAATGTTAATTATGCATATGTGTTTTGTTTCTATTGTGAATAACATTACACTTGATTTATGTGAATATTTTAAATGCTATGATATTATTTACACTTATGATGAAACTGTAGAAAGGTTGTCATTTCAAGTAAATATAAGTTAATCAGATAAAGAGGAAGAAAGTTCTGTAGAAGAATCATTGTAATTTATTAGTCACTTTATATTCAAATGTGATCAGAATGATGTTTTTTCAAGTATTTTACAAATGTTTACAAAACTAAAAATTGTGTAAATTATTTGTAGAAAATGTTATAATTTCAAAACCATCTTATTTGTACTTAAACAATAAATACTTAAATGTTTTTAGTAATTAATTTAATAACATTTGATGTACCTAACAAAATAAATAAATTTGTTCACAGAATTTTGAATAAGCAATCCATACATTTGATTTAAATTTGCCAGCTTAATACTTTTTGTATGGAATGTACCTGTTGAAAAACAGCTCCGTCAAGTACGCCCTCTCAGGGTTTTTGTTTGCTTGGTTGAACTGTATATAATGTAAATACGTGGAAGACAACTGGTGTGGTGATTGGTTTTATTAGGGTTTTATACTTGCGTCAAATAAAAAACATCGAGCTTTAAAAAAAAATTATTAAAACTATCTTGCATAATTCACTAAAATTTAAAAAAAATACAAGAAAATCTTTTATATACGTCCCAGAGATATAAATGGTGATGGGTTTTATACGTCAAATACAGAAAAAAACAAGAAAATCTTTTAAACACGTCAGTAATTAATATACTGCCAGTCCTAAGCCTGGATAAAGTGTGAAGGGAAGATGCAATAAACAAAAAATGACAATACAAATTTCGGTAAATTGATTTCGGTCAACTTACCTAGAACCAAAAATGGTTTATATCCCTACCATTTTCAAAGAGGAGAGGGATGCTTCCAGGTGATTATCCGTTACGGCAGCAGTTTTGCGAGTGGCTCTTAAATACTTCAAAGACAGAGAGAATTTCCAAGGCACGTATTGGCAACCGATGAATGTTGTTTTACGCGTATGCGATGGTGCTCTCAACTTCCACAATTACCACACACGGGCTGAAGAAAATCCACACAGGATTGGCAAAAATAAATTTCAGCCTCGTTTTAGCATAAATCTATGGGCTGGAATTGTCAACAATACCTTAATAGGGCATACCGAATCACCAGAACGCCTTAACGGCCCTTCTCATTTACACTTTCTGCAAGCAGCTCTACCAGAACTTCTTGAAAATGTTGAGTCGTAACATGTGGTTTATGCAAGACGGCTGTCCGGCACATTTTTAGTCGTTGTGTACGTGATCATCTCGATAACGCTTTTCCGTAAAGGTGGATTGGTCGGGGCGGCTTTATCTCGTGGCCTCCACGTAGTCCCGATCTTAAGCCACTTGTCTTTTTCTTATGGGGTTAAATGAAAGGACTGGTTTAGCCACCAAAGTTAATAATACCATCGAGGAGTTACGTCGTCGTATCAATACCGCTGCAGATAATTTACGCCAACAAGTTCCACGATTATCAAAAAACTGGATTTAACGTGCGCAATTGTGCATTGAAATTCAGGCCCACATTTTGAACAACTTTCGTCATTTTTATAAATTTTGTTGATTAAATTTTCATTCATTTTTATCTTTTGTTTCGTCTTAATTTTGTTGTTTTTTCATGCAAACCTATCGTAAGAATAATACTACTACTTTATCACAGTGTGTGAGAAGTGTTTGTGTTTCTATGTCAACGTGAACTATAAATAGTCAGCGGCACTCAATACGGAGGCTTTAACTTATAAGAACTTTATACCGTTGTAACTTTCTTATTATTACAATTTGATCTAATTTAAAAAAAAAAACAACTTTATTTTGATCCCCTTGACTTGCCCTTTCAGTTTCCTCCGTAGGTTAGAAATCACCCTGTATATAATGCTTTAATTGCTATTACGCTGAGTATCGAATAGTCCAACTGTGACGTCATTTGCTCCCATGACCACGACGAACTGTATATTAGACTGTATTATTCTCGCTATGAAAGAATTGCCCTGCATCACTAGTTTATGAACCTAGCTATCCAAATTGTGGATACTGCCATCTCATATCAAAGCGCCTTTAAAAAAAAGGATAGAAACATACTTGAAGTGCATTTGACACAATCGACGTATGTCATTGAATTAATTTGGCTAACGACGTAATTTTAGCACATAACCTCACTATCTTGAATTCAAGAGGTAGGTAATATTTATTTCTATTTCACTATTGTAGTTGCAAAATTACAACGTGTGGGAAATTAGCTGGCTATATCTCTGACCAACATGTATGTCCAAAATAAGTACATTCTAATGTATACATATTATTCCCATATCTGAAATGCTTTTATTTACAGAACAGCATGTCTCAGTTGGAGCTTTAAATACTGAACTGAATACTGAATCAGAAAAAGGTACATGCAGTTTTCGGATGGACTAAATTTACTTATAGTTTTACTTTAGCTACACTTATGTCATGCAATATGTAAAGGTTGCAAAATAGTTTCATAATCCATTAATAACACGTCGACTTATCCCCCTATTGTACATGAACGCAGAGTTATAGGCAAATTAAACTTTTTAACATAAATATTTCTTTATTTTAATTGGAAGTCTTATTATTTCCATATTTATCTATAAACAATCTCACACTTCTATTTAAACTATACAAAGTATGTATTTATAAAGATAAGGCTGTATCCAACATTTGGAAGTTCAAATACCTTACCTACAAATTTGATTATCTTTAGTTATCAATTACATCAATGAATAACGAAATAGGAATGAACCGACACTGCTCTAAGTGTCGCCGTAGCACGCGATTGTACCGAGATTTAGATGGCGCTGCCTTGCATTTTGTACCGAGATTCTCAGTCGCGTCCCAACATTTGACTTGAATCGTTGAGTGAAAGGTTTCGTTATTCAGTGCTCGAACGTTTCTTATGATGCGACAGCGTTTTCGCTTACACAATTAATTGCATAAATTAACAATTAAAGCCTATTAATACTTGAACTTTATTTATGGTTAAATAATACACTTTCAGATCCACAAAAGATCTGATTAGGTTAGTGTAGCTTTTCTTAAGTCTCTGAGAAAATTATTACTGAAAGGAACTTGATTAACAATCACAGTTCGTCTTCGTTATCTAATCAAAGTACATGAGACGTGCAACGGGGGCAAATAGAAATTCTAGCGCATTATCCTCTACATTGAGCTACTTTTCAGTTTTCGATTTTATTATTGTTTTCATTAATTTTTTTGACAATGAATACCACTTCTCATCATTGTCTTTATGTGGTTGTTTTAATAATAGGCCAAATAAGAACGTAAGTTTTTTTTTAATTTCCTGTGAAAGATGTTCAAAGGTCTGCCGAATGGCAAAAAAATTGTGGAAATTCGAACGTAGTTTTAATGGATATTTCCGATTTAAGTCAAACATTAATATGTGAGCTATATTTCATACCCACTGATATAAGTATAAATAATAAACTAAAATTATTTAATAAAAATACGTTGCCTGTTAAATATGTGGAATATATAAAATCGTTTGTAATTTACAAATCAAGTTTTAAAAATGTGTTTATCGCTTTTTACTTTCCTCTGCATTGTCAAAATAAGAACTGATAAAATGATAAAAGTATTTCAATTAAAAATTTATGGTGTGAAGGTCGATTTCAACATCGCTGACCACTTCCGAGAAAACAAGCAGGTAATATCTGTCATCATAAGTGATTGACAAGCCGCCTTTTCTCTAGTTCCCTATATTAGCGTGTAAGAGATATTTTGCGGTACAAGAGGTATTGCTTCCTTCTTTTTTTCTTATATTTTTGAAAAATGCTCTCACAGGTCACAAGGTAACGTTATTTCATTTACCTACTCTATTAATGAATTAATTTTTTACACGAAATTTGCAAAACCTATATTAATTCAATTGTTTTAATCGGTAATTATTATTTTCTAATTTATAGCAATTATTCGATTTTTGTATATCGATTATCGTTTGCAATTATATTTTAGATTGTTTATACAGCTTTGCAAAAATGTTATTTATATCATCATGTTTTGCGAGGAGAAATTAAAATAAAAGCATTAGATATCAGTAGTCGTCGCTTTTTGCAGATGTAGTTTATCCCTTAACATGCTTATTTAATGAAATTTGTGACAATATTAAATTAATACAAACCATTAACAAACAAAATACACCCACGTACCACACAAAATTAAAAAAAACCGAACGCGTTTCGATAGCTACGCTATCATGATCAGCGGTCGACCGCTGATGATGATAGCGTAGCTATCGAAACGCGGTCGGTGTTTTTTAATTTTATGTGGTACGTGGGTGTATTTTGTTTGTTACAGATCCTGCCACAGTTCCAGTGTTCCAGATTTTTCACAAACCATTAATATCAACAATACAAACGGTAATTTCTCTTTATGTTTCTAATAAATCAGTGCGTAACATTTATTACGTAATAATATCAAAGTTTCAACAATTGCTAATTTCGCGGACTTGGTTCATTCTTTCGACGTTTCTACAACGTATTATAATATAATTTGGGTAAAGTAATGTACATTTATTGCACAAAGTGTTTTCATAATTGAATTCAAAAGTTTACATATACCAGAAGTTATTCAAGTTCCGTATTTTCACAATCTGAGTTGATCGAATTATCTAAAATTATTAGTTGAACCACTATTTAATTAATTAAAATTTTTTATGTACAAAACGATACTTTTTATATCAATTGCTCCGTCGCAAGATAAGAAATTTTTTATTTTTAATTAAAACCAAAATAACGCTGTCTACGTGTGGACTTTCCCAAGCACCCCACTCCCAATTATATACCAAAGTTATATATGAAAATCACACAGTATTCCATTATCTTATTGCATTTGCGTATTGTTAGAAACCTATTGAAACATTTTGCGTAGAATAAGGTATACTAGCATTTAAATTGCCTATTTAGTTTAATAGATCCTTGCTCAAATCTTAATTTTTAAAAGTAATTTAAAATAAAGCTAGTAATGTGAATTAATTGCTACCCAATAGCTACCCGTCTAATTTCAAGACCGTACAAATTCATTTTAGTTAAAAATAGCTCGTATTTATTGAAATTCAATTATTCAAATCATTGGCGAAATTCGTTTTTGTAAAGAGTTAATCTGTGACCTTTGTCTTTATCTCAAACCGCCATCCCGTCCAAACTAACTATAATTTTAAAAGCATCTTCAACCGTCGTATTGAACCCTGAAGTCGACGTCCACTGAGGACACCTGATACAAACGTCTGTAAGCCGTGTTGGTTCACTACTGGAACAAAGACAAATTGAACAGTATCCCTCTTTGGGTAGCACTGGACAATTCCGTTTTAGCCCCTAGAGAAACAAAACCGACAATCGCAGAAAATAATAAGTATGCATGTAGTCTGTTTCTGTTTTTAGTAATTAAATGAAAGCAGTTTACATTGTAATTAAAAGATGAATATAAATAAATCTTTTACTTCAATAACTTAGTATCTGACAGATTTGTAAGAGGTAGGAGAATTATCATGGAATAAGTATTAAGAAATTGTGAGTAAATATGTGGAAATACGCAAGAGATATTAAAAAAATCCTCCATAAGGAAAACTTTTTGAAATAGTGGGGTTTCGCCTCGGTAAACTGTAACTAAACATACCTCAGCTTGATTTCCAAATGCTGCATAATGTAAACATGTGTCTCCATCGGAATCACTAGCGTTGACCGCTGCACCATTTCGCAATAATAACTTTACAACTTGTGCATGTCCTTGATGAGCGGCAACCTGTAACGATGTTTTTTCACCACTTCGCATATCTACCATAGATCTTGGAACTTCTTTCAATAAACTTTGGACAGTCTCAAGTTGACCTTGAGCTGCAGCTCTTACTAATTGATCGGCAGTGCTATTCGTTTGATTATTTGCAGGATTTGTAGGTTGCCATTCCACTATAACACATACATTAATTGTTGTAAAATACGTGAACGTATTTACTTGATGGTTCTCGTCTTTGGTTTTGATTCGCATGCATAGTATTTGCTAATTCCGCTGCACTCCCCGGAACAAGACGCACACACTGTGGATTTAAGGTCCATGCGTGTCCATCCAATTGCACACGTATGTCGCCATCAGAATATACTTTAAGAACTTTTCCTAACTTTCCTAGAGCCTAAATTCGGAAAATCATAAAACAAACAATTAAATTTATTTTGTACACACCTCTTTCATGATATCAATCCATTCTCCATGACCCTTTTGAAGTTCTTTTACTCTGTCTAAATCACCAATAACACTAATAATATCACCAACAGCAAAACTGTTAACCTTACATAAAGTAGATGGATTAAAAGTCCATCTGTTATTACACCCTTCATATTGTACTCTTATATCACCTTTGTCAGTCACTCGATGCACACTTCCTATTTTTCCAATATACTGCAAATTTGTTATTAAGAAATGAACATCACTTACTTTTAACTTACTTCCCCCATACGTGGATTCCAACCACCATGGCCATGTTGCATAGCTTTTAATTCTTCTACATCCACAATTACCTGTACTTTATCACCCACACTAAACGGTGGTGGACCAGTACGAGCAGGGCGAACTACATGTTGTTCTATTATGGGACCTAAATTAATCAAAACTATGCATAAACATCCAATAAAAATATGAATAATACCTAGGGTGGGTAAATGTTCAGGATAATACAAGCCACCAGTTGCGGATTCTACAAACTTTATGTCACAATTTCCTTTATGGCCTAGTCTATACACATTTGTTGATCCAGAAACCCACGTTACATTTGCAACTGATCTACTACTTTCATTATCCCATCCCCGAATGTCCAGTACCCGTCCTAATTTGCCTAAAAACACCACCATTCTACTAGCGATATACATTACATCCATGGTGTAATGAATACTATAAGGTCTGCATTACACAAGTTTGTGACCATTACGTAACGACAGATGGCACTTTAAATGGTATAAGCGCGCAAATACATTTATCAAAGTTTCATAATTCCACTTTAATAGTTAAGCATTAGAAACGAATCTACAAAACGAATTCATACTAAAACGTAATGTTTTGAATCTAAAACTACCCTCGAATTAGAGAGAATGTTTAATGGTAGGTTTGATACAAACACATTTATATTAGATTCAAGCTATATGGGTATAGAAAAACTGTAACAGGGATAGAAAAGATGTAACAGCGAAGTTGAGCTTATGAACTAAATCTAGCATCTGCATTATAGACACTGAAAGTAATAATTAATCAATGTATTTACTTCAACGTAAACTTCATCGAATTTCATAATTTTGTAACCAGAATGTTTCAATAAAACAATACAATTCCACAATTTCTTAAATAGATATTTATTTAGGGGTTTCAATACAGCGAGTCTATAAGATCTACCTGTTTATTAATGGTACTTTCCGTTTATGCTTACAAAGAACACATTAGATGTTACCGATATTAACAAACAGATAAATCAAGTTGTGCCCAACATTTACTAGTGAAATAATTACCTTATGACTTCACGAAAAATAAAACTTTTAAATTAGATCTTTCAGAAGCATTCCAAATTTATAAACATAGACAGAAAGTACCTGAATGAATGAACAGGTTGATCTTATAGACGCTCCGGTAACAGAGATTTGAAATATAGAATTATAATTCATCAAGTTTGCTTTTCACTTTATTTATTTTTTTCCATAACTATTTGTTATTTTACTTATACAGAGACATTATTTTAACTCTGAACATGACCATGTTCAGTTTTAAAACGACAGTGTCAACGCAATCCTAAAATTCGACCATCATGGCAATTTGATCCTTTCAAAATGAAACAAATGCATTGAAGCGTTTTTTTAGAAAAAGTCAAAAACTGTTGATATAAAATGTATTCAACCCAAGAAAATATTCAAATAGTGCAGTGGTATCATGCTGGCAATAGTGTACGGATTGTGCGAGATTCATTTTCAGTACATTATCTCGATAGAGAAATCCCATCAATCAGAACAATTTTTAATCTAATTAAAAAAATTAATAGTAATGGATGGGTCGCTACGAATCATCACAAAAGAACTAGGAAGTACCATGTTTTAACTAAAGAAATGAAGTTAAACATATTATGTTATGCTGAAAAAGAACCAATATGTTCCATTTCACAAATGAGTACCTACTTTGATATTTCCCCAACTTTCAATCCGAAAAACTTAAAAGGAGTTTAGATTCAAACCATACAAATTTAGAAACCATTAATACCTCATGGAAGAGGATAAAATTAGAACAAATTTTTGTGAATTAATGTTTAACACACTTAATAACAATGAACAACTTTTAGAACGGACGAATGGAGAAGTTAATTCACATAATTATCGGTTGGCATTTTTACAATATCGTTACTCATATCACTTACACAAAAATATTCTTTACAGATATTAGGCCTGTGATAGTCATCATGTTCAAAATTTAATTCATCATCAACATCAAGAAAGACTTAATATGTGGGCTCGACTAATCAACAATTGACTTATTGGGCCACTTTTATTAATGACAATCTAGACGTAAACAAATTTCTTAGGCTTTTAAGAAACCAAATCATTCCTGAATTGGCAACATTAAATATTGATATTTGGCTACACATGGATGGTGCTCCAACATATTCAGCTAGAACAGTTACCAATTATTTAAATGATGTGTTTGGTGAACGTTGGATCAAGAGATTTAGACATATACATTAGCCTGCACGGTTACCAGACCTTTCCGTGAATGATTTCTTTCTCTGAGAGCATCTACATAATACAATTTATAACCATGTAGAAATACAAACAATTGAGGAATTACGACAACAAATAGTCGGTGCTTGTCAAACGTTGAATCCAAACTTTATATGAAATGTAGTGCAAGGATTTCATCACAGACTTGCTTATTGTTTACAACAGCGTGGCGGCCATTTCGAATATTTGTTATAATTAATTATTAATATTATTCATGTTTTCTTTATTGTTCAACATGCGGTTAACGAGAATTCACTCATTTTGAAATAAAATTTTACTCTGATCGTGTAACTTAATTAAGCAAAAAACAACTTCTTAATTAATTTTCTTTTACTAAAAGCTCTTTATTGTTGTTAAGTGTATTAAATATAGGTTACAAAAAAAAAATGTTCTATTTTGATCCTCTTCCGTGAGGTTTCTAAATTTATACTGTTTGAATCTAAACTCATTTTAAACTTTTGATACTGAAAATCGGGAAAAAATTGTGAAATTGAAAATATTCATTCTTCTTCACTATAACATAATACATTGCTGCATTTGATCAGTAATAACGTGGCATCTCCTCGTTCTTTTGTGGTGATTCGTCACGACGCATCATTTACTATTAAATTTTTTAATTATTGAAAGAACCAAATTGCCATGACGGTCGAAATTTAGCACTGCATTGACACTGTAGTTTTAAAACTGAACATGGTCTATGTTCAAAGTTAAAAAATGTATCTGTATATGTTCTCTTGATAATGATACATGTTGTATTGAAACGCATAGAGAAACAAACACTTCTAATTACAAAGTTGTGGAATTTTATTGTTTTTAAAACATTTATGCTACAAAATTATAATTTATCATTTTTATAACAACAAAGTAGTTTTCTCAATTAGTAACATCAAAAATATGAAAATATTCTTACAAACCGCAATATTTTCATTGGTTATTTGAAATATAAAAGTTTAAACGTGAGAAAGTAGATAGTTTTTTTTTAATTCAATTGCATCTAATTAAATAATAGCTTATTTATGAGACATTTAATGAGCTCCGTAATTATACGAGTTTAAAAGTACCATCTAACGTCATGATCAAACATAAGGCTACTATAAACGTTAGCTGACTCATCCGCCATATTGGAGCCAATTTTATATGTACGGTTGTGTTTTAAGGTGAAAAGGGGGCTTTTACCAATTAACTATTTTATATATAATGACTGGCTGTTCAGCTATAAAGTGTAATATGCATTCAAGTAGTGGTGATACATTTCACAGGTTATCAGTAGTTATAAAAAAGTAATGTTTATAAATCCGGTTGATTTTATTTTAAACTAACTTCAGAAACTTCCTATCAACAAAATACTTACCTATAAAATTTAAAACCATTCCTTGAATGATTGCTGCAATTGGGAACTGAACAACCAGTCATAATTTTTAATTTAATAACAAACTCAACGACGCCCTTTTACAAATATACGGGAAACATCAAAAATTGGGCTCCAATATGGCGGACGAGTCTGCTAGGTATTTATAGTGCTGTAATCAAACAGAACAAAAGTTTGCTTAGCAAAGTAGTAAACCTTGCATTATTCATTAGACCAAGTCAAAAGCTTCATTCACCTTCGCCGCCATCTTGATTTCCCCATTCCCAATTAAATCCTCTTACTACCTTTGCACCAACAAAAATTCCTTTAAGTTCACATTTTCTTGTATTTTTTCTAATGGGTAAATCCGCCCTAAAAATGTTTCAATAAACAACTTGTATTCCAGTTTTTGTTTAGTTATAATAAATGATGTGGTATGGAAATATGGATACTCAGAAGTACAAAAACCTCTTATGAACACAATTAAAGGCAAAATGATAAAAGTGTGCGCAACACAGTCCGTGCAGTAACAAAAGTAGAATTGCTGTATATCGTGTGACCCAAAAGCATATCATCCTTATTTTTGAATAGATTTGGAAAAAATAAACAAAATGACCGAAAATGGTATAAAATTTTTATTTTTATATGGAACACTTTTTTACTACACGTGAAATCAATCGAAATACGTCGAAAAACATTTTTAATTTCCGAAAGTTTTAAATGTTTTTAATTTTAATGTTAAAACTATGCAAAAAATATCTGGGGTGCAGTGCCATACGTCCTTTCGACCTACACATTGGAAATAATTTCTTTAAGATAATTATGAAACTTCTTTTGCAAGAAGTACATAATGAAAACAGGTAACATCGTCAAACAACACTCATTTGTCACACTTACCAACACGGCGCGACGCCGCAAAGAGGTCATTTGCTATAAAGTACGAGGAAATAATTTAAAAAATAAGAGTTGCAATTTACAACTTTTGTTGTATGTTTTCTGAAAGACAACATTCCAGACAAGCGCTTTCAAGGGTACCATTCAATTTCCGTTAGCCGAGTCGGTAACCTAGGCAACATAACAAACGAATCAACTGCATAAAAGTTGTACGCGTCAGATATTTGTTGTTTTATTTAAAGTGGCTTAAAGAATAATTTGCTGTGTATTATTTGGTAGTTTTGGTGTTGTTTACTAAGTTTGGTTAAGTACTACTTATTTTACTAAAATTAATAAAAAAATGCCAAGGTTGGGTGCAAAAATTTTTTTCAAAATATAATATACTAATATATTTATTATCAATCTAAATAACACATGTTAAGCAGGCTACATTTATTGGTGTTTACCCGTGTTTCCCTCAAATCATTTTTTTTTTAGTTTATTGCACCCAATAGCTCTTTAATAAGTTGAACTTTATATGCCAGAAATTGCCAACAAAATTGGAACTCTTTGTTTTAGGTAAGACGTCATTTACAAAAAGAGAGCTGTTTACCATTTGGTCTAAACACAAATCCGTAAGTGCTAAAAATGCTGCAGTATTGGAGTATGTTATCAATAGCCTTAATTTGGGGGAATGTCAAGATGAAGAATATTTTAAAATAAAACAGAGTGTCAATTCTTTTAACAGTGCGTTAGCGAAGAAATGGAGAGATAGTAATTGAGGACGAAAACTATTTGAAGAAAGGGAAAATGAGTGGCTTAATGGAAAAATCACCTTTAAGGAAATGAAATTAACTCTACCTAATATCTCTTTAAGAAAAAAAGAAGTCGTCCAAGCAAATAATTTCAAGAACTTTGCGAAAAACTTAAAAGACAAAAAGTGTTGCCGCTGTTAGAGAATTATCAAAGCGAAGAATTGTCATTTGCCATGCGTAAGAGTCTGGAATTATATGGACGCAGAGATGCTTCACGAATAGTTAAAGAGGTTTCCGCATATTCTCAAAATAGGGCAACACAAATAAAAAAAGGTCTATCGAGCCTATCAATCACCAACCGTCCTACCAGTCAAGTATACTCCAGAGGAAGCTTTTGGCGTTGTATTTTGACTTACAATTAACAAAAAAATCATATTTATTAATGCAAAAAGGGGCTAAAATACAAAATGCAAATATCTATCCGAATTACAATATCCTCTTGGAAGCTAAAAAGAAATGCTTTCCTAATGAAAATTTTATCCTAGTTTCGAACATAGCCGCAGAAGTCCAATTACAAGAACTTAATCATACAGTAAATAGGATTGTGGAAATACAAAAAATCATTTTCGAAGAGCGCCAATTTAATTTTTCAAATATAACACTTTTTTACAGATGGGGGAACGATGGTAGTGGTGGACATTCTACGCACAAGCAGGGATATTGTAAACAAGAAGATAGCGTTACAAAGAACGATTCCAATTTGTTTTCGGTGTGTCTTGTTCCACTACAAATGACCACAGACCCAGAGCATATCTTATGGCAAAATCTACGTCCTTCCTCTATAAGATATTGTAGACCTATTAAAATTTTATTTGAAAAGGAGACTCCCGAATTGTCAAAAAAAGAAATTGAAAATATGACAAACCAAATCAAATATATTCAACCAACTACAATTACGTTTGCAAATAAAGAAATACATATCAAGCATGATTTAAACTCACGATGATACACGGTAAAATGTTTGGTGTAGTAAGCGGTTCCTCCACTCAAACTTGTGGCATATGTGGCGCAACCCCAAAAATCATCAATAATCTTGAAAAAATTTGGAGCCTTCAGCCAGATCCTTTAATGTATGATTACGGTATTTCAAGCTTGTATGCGTGGACCAGGTGTCTTGAGTGTTGTCTTCATATCTCGTATCGAATCACTGTACAAAGATGGCAGATTAGGGACCAGGGTGGAAAAATACAAGTGAAGGAAGGGAAAAAATATATACAAGATCCAATTAGAGCACAAATGAATCTACTTATGCATTGGCCTCCACCATAACAGGATTAAACCAAGATTTTTTAAAACATCTTTATGTCATTTTAACAATTTCCTGTGGATATACTATTAATATAGAAGCATTTTCACATTAAAACACTCAGTATCTTAAAACAAACAACAATGGTATAACAGGAAGTATTTGTTTATTACTTATTGTATATATATATATATATATATATATATATATATATAATTTCGTATATTATCTCTTGTTTCTAAGTTTTTCTTGCGATTTAAATCGCCCTGAATAAATAATCATAAAAATCTAAAATTTCGCTTTTTTGAAATATTTATCCTGTCGAAGTTATTTCCACAAGCGATTGTCATATTTTTCTATGTTTCTACTTGCTTAATCTTTTGTTTACTAAAAACGGTTAATAATATGTACTTTAACGTGTTATATTAGAATTAAAAAAAATTAAAAACTATATTTCTCCCTAGAATTAACAAAACGACCTATGTGCACCAGTTACTGAATAAAAGATAGATAACGCAAAAACACTCCTCGTATCTAAAAGTCCCTATACGCCAAATTTCATTCAAATTGGTTCCATTTTTCCTCCCCTTTCAGATAAAAAGGTTTATAACGCAAAAAGCTTGACAGGCGTACGAACAGGAAACCAAACTATACATATATATATATATATATATATATATATATATATATATATATATATATATATATAAGTAAGTACGTTTAGGTTGGAATAAATTCAATATCTCGTAAAGCACAATTTTTTCAAAAATCACTCGGACCCGTCGATTTTATATTTTTCGGGCATATTTTGCGAGAAAAAATTTTATACAGGGTGTCTCAAAAAAGATTTGCTAAACAAAATTTTTTTTTTCAAATTGCAACCCAATTTTTTTATTGCATTTTTGGATTGCCCTTACAATTCTAAACATTTGTCATGTAGCATGTGCTATACCTAAGTCCAAGCTTTTGCAGTTATTCGCACTCAAAATTTAAAAATTGAAAAAAGATCATGAAGAAAACGAAAAATAAAATAATTTTTATAACGTTCTATTATATCGAAAACAAAGATTCGTAAACTTAAAAATAATTTTATTTCAGCAAATGTTCGAAATGTCCTCCGTTAGTCAACTGACGCCCGAAATGGTTCGAAATGTGCAGCAGGAATTTGTAGATCGATTAGACTATGGTCAGTTGGTTAACGGAAGACATGTCGAGCATTTGCTGAAATAAAATTATTTTAAGTTTACGAATCTTTGTTATCGATATAATAAAACGTTATAAAATTATTTTATTTTTCGTTTTCTTCATGATCTTTTTCAATTTTTAAATTTTGAATGCGAATAACTGCAAAACGCTTGGACTTAGGTATAGCACATGCTACATGACAAATGTTTAAATTGTAAGGGCAATCCAAAATGCAATAAAAATTGGGTTGCAATTTGAAAAAAATTTTGTTTAGCAAATCTTTTTGAGACACTGTATAAAATTTTTTCTCGCAAAATATGCCCTGAAAAATATAAAATCGACGGGTCCGAGCGATTTTTGAAAAAAATTGTGCTTTACGAGATATTGAATTTATTCCAACTTAAACGTCCACACTGTATATATATATATATATATATATATATATATATATATATATATATATATATATACACCTGGTGAAACTTATAAGGCACTTGATTAATATTTAGTTGATTCTCCTATAGCGTTTATTACGGCAGCCACTCTTTTTGGTATATAGGCTACCAATCGCCGACACTCTTCTCATATACCATTTATCCCTTATCGCAACTTTATACGCTCTTCCTAAAGTTATTGTAAGATAACTTAAACATGGTCAATGCAATAGGATAAGCACATATAGAATTACTTAAGTGCGTCAATCAGTCAATTCTAATTTTCTTGCTCTCAATAAAACCACGTGACGGAGGAGTTTGAGATTTAGAATATGAAACGTTACGCTAATTGCGTACACAAAATTACTATTTGTACGTGCAAAGGGTACACCTAATGTAATAACAGATGCAACCAAACGGAAATGCGAGTTAATTCTGTATTATAAGCGTTTTGTAACTTCTTCCTTCTTCTTAGGCATAGTGCCTGATTGTTCTTCGATTTCTTTTCCTGTCTCTACTCGTTTATGTTATCGCTCCATCTTTTTTTGGTCTTCCTAAGCTGGGTTTTCCTATTGGCGACTTGTCTCTAGATATTCTGACTATTTTTTCTCATCCATTCTGTTTATGTGCTCGTTCCATTCGTGCTTTCTTTTTAATGCCCATTCATTGATGTTCTCCACGTTGCATTTCCTCCTTATATTTTCACTCCTTTCCCTGTCTAATAGTGTTTTTCCAACAAATCTGCACATCTCGCTTGTTTCCAACATTCGTTTTGTTTTTGAGGTATCAGGTCTGGTTTCTAAGGTGTATGACATTATTGGCCTTACGGTGGCTTTATAGATTCTTTATTTCGTTTCGACCCCTATAAATATTTGTTTTTCCATATTGTGCTGTTGAGGCATGCTGCTATACTCGTTGCTTTGTTAACATGCTTTTACCGGGAATTAAGCAAAGGTTCAACGAAGAGGTTATAAACGACAATGGAGAGCTGTAGATTAATCTGTGTTGACTAACCGAATTTATTTTTTAATCATAAAATACAATACAAGATCACATTTGAAAACACACAAGGATAGACATCAACAATTGACTATATATTAACCAACAAGCAGATGCACGCCACCCAAATTCAAGACATAAGAACTCTGAAGTCGGCCAACATAGAAGTGGTCACAAACTACTACTCGGAAAAATAAAACTTGATACTAAATTACAAACAAAATCAGAGGTACCAAGAACAAAACATCACAAAATAAGAATAGAATCGCTAGGGGACGAACCCGTGAATTTACTATACCAAAACAGGCTCAAAGAGAAAATTGACAAACACCCGATAAACGAAATTGGAGACATAAATAATTGTTGGGAAACATTAAAGACAAATATTAAATAAACAGCCATAAAAGCACTCAGCACCAGAACAGCAAATAATACACACAAAAAATTTAATGAAACGCCCTAGTTCAACAAAGAAGTGAAACAACAAGTGTGAAGAAAAGAATAAACATACTTAAAGTACCGAGCATTAAGAAATATAGAGTCACATGAATAATCAGTACGAAATGAAACGACAGCACTAGTAAGACAGACAAAGGAAGAACATTGGAAAATATTGTCAAAAAGAATGGAAAATGACTTCTACGGACTTCAGAAACACATATGGAGACTAGTCAGAACGCAGAGAAAAAAAGTCAATGAGCTCATGAAGACTAAATATATAACAAAGGAAACTTAGACCGAATATCTTAAGGAAATATACAGTAATCAAGACAGTATAATGGAACAAAATACGCGCGAAATAATAGTTCATTACAATGTAGTAATAGAAGAAGCAGTAGTACAAAAAGCTCTCTAGCAGCTAAGAAACAGAAAAAGCCCTGGTCAAGACGATATAACCAATGAGTTATCGAAATATGGAAGACAACACCTCACTACACAAATAACCAGTCTGATCAATAAGATTTTCGATAGCCAAAGGATACCAGACGAGTGGCGGACTTGCACCATTATGTTAATAATAACCCTACAGGACGAACAGCAGGGATTCAGAACAGGAAGATCCTGTACAGATGCCGACTTCCTTATAAGACAAATAACAGAGAAGTCCATCGAATATAACAGAACAGCCTATATGTGCTTTGTGGTTCTGACAAAGGCTTTCGATCGAATCCAACTGAAAGACATAATACACCTATTGTACGAGCGAAACATACCGTACAATATAATTAAAGTAATAGAAAACATCTATGCAGCAAACAAAATACAAGCTAAGATTGATGTAGAACTAACGCAACCAATTCCAGCAGAAAATGGCATTCGTCAAGGAGACTCACTAAGTCCACTGCTTTTCAATATCGTTATGGACAAAATCAAAAGGTGCGAAATATGAGGGGGTACACAAAGGGAAATCGCAATATCACTATACTATGCTACGCTGATGACGCAGTACTAATAGCGGAAACTTAAGGTTTATTTATAACTGGTACTTTTATTATGCTACTTTTATAAGAGAAACTTCATAAACTTCAAATTTTTTGTGCCGTAAAAAACGTACCATCGTTACTTGTTTTTGAGTTATCAGCTTTAACTTGAATTTTTCTTAACGAGGGCATATTTTTTTACGATTGGTCAGATGCTAGAACAAAACTTTTCAATGGCATTTTTTATTATGATCCAGCAATTAAAAAAAACTGATTTTACATTCTTTATGGTATTGTTCTCAAGAAAAAGTTTGTCAAGTTTTCGAAGATTTTACGTCTTCGCCATTTCTAAAACGATCTACTCAACTTCCAGCATAATGTTTGTATGCGTGTGAGTAGAATACGGATATGAGGTAAACAAAGGAACATAGGACGAGGATGGTGCCGATGTGTGACGTCGCTGTGTAACGTCATCAAAGCTCATATAAATAGTATTTTTTAATGGCTAAATATCACTTTCAATGTCAAGCAGCCAGAGCGCTGGTGGTGTATTGCTAGGAGTCGTCGTCCACGCTTTTGGTGCGGGTTCGATTAACAGGATGTCATATTTTCTTTAGGTTACAGTAGTCTATGTTCATCTAATCTACTTTTTATAAAGATGGATATATTATGAATAATGCCTTGTTTATGCCGAATCATAAGCGTTATGCAACTTTCACAGTAATGACAAGGCATAAGAATCAGATGCATAGAATAGAAATTCAATAGGTATAATTGCCAGTGGTTCTCAACACTGCTACATTATATAATTGAAGAAATGCAACTTTGTATAATATAATAATAATCGATTACTAATTACCTATAAGTAATTTCAATTGACACCTGTTCACTTATACTAACAATAAGACATTTGTATTATGTTAGTAAATATTAATCTAAATTACAAAGATATACTTTTATAGATTAAATGCTAAAAATTATAATACGTCATTATATTAATGGTTATTTATAAATCGCTTACTCAAAGAAAATGATAATGATAGATATTGCAGATGTTTGACTTATACCTATGTACCTACTAAATGGTATAATATTATTATTATGGTTATTGTTAGTATTGCATATTTATTTATTCTAGTTGTAATTGTAGAGACTAAAACGTCATTACCATACTTAGGTATGACAATGAACTTTCTAAATGTATATTGATAGATACGATGGCTTAATCGATATATTATTATGAATGGCTTTTATAAATGTTTATTATAAAACTTGCATTCTTCCATAAATTTTAAATGTAATGTTAAAGCAGTGTTGAGAACCACTGGCATTTTATTATATCTATTGAATTTCTATTCTACCTGCATCTGATTCTTATTGCCTTGTCATTATGTGTGAAAGTTGCAAACGCTTTTGTTCGGCAGAAATAGAGGCATTATTCATAATATATCCATCTTTCTTTGTCACGTACAATAAGTACGAGACAGCAAAGCATTAAGGCGGTTTCAAGCACAATAGAACCATATATTGACAATCCTCCTTGTTAATCCGATACCCGTTCAGTTCTACCGGACAGGCTTTAGGAGTCGTCGTCCACGCTTTTGGTGCGGGTTCGATTCCCGGCTCGTGCACTTTTTTTCTCTTAGGTTACAGTAGTCTTGTTCATCTAATCTACTTTTTTTAGGTTATTATAGTTTTGTTTATCTAATCTAATTATGTTAAGTTACAGTAGGGGCCCTAGTCTTGTAAGACGGGAATCTATTCGCGGGCTTCGCCCCTGTCATAAATATTGTATTCTAATAAAATGATTAAATTAAATCGTATTATTGATGTTTTATAGAAGCAGATGGACTTGGTATTTTTTTAAGTTAACGTGCCTATTAAAATTATTACAGGTAGCGTAAGCCTAAAAATTAAATACGTATGAAAAATGATTAAATCGCATTATTGATAGAAGCAGATGGACTTAACCTTTTAAGTTGATATGTATTTTATGGTTATTAAAATTATTACAGTTGAAGTAAGACTAAAAATTAAATATGAATGAAAATGATTAAACCGTATTATTGATAGAAGCGGATGGCCCTGGTATTTTTAAAGCTGGTGTTTATGTCTATCTAACATGAAGTTTAAATATCATTCTGCCGGAGATAAATGTTTTTGTTTGTACAATGTGGTTTATTTTTCGTAATTATAAGCCCTATGTCTGTCTTATAAGTTAGCAATATGCCCCTTATTAGAATACAAGTTCAAATTTCCCCTCACATATGGCTCCACAAACAAACTCAAACATTTGGGGGGGGCGAAGGCCTGAGAGTAAGTTGCTAAGCCTTACATCTGTCTTAGAAGTTAGCATTATACCCCTTATTACAAAACAAATTCATATTTCCAGCCATAGCCTGCAGACTTAAATACAAATTCAAATTTTCCGTCAATGGGGCCTCGGCAAAGGGGCAGTGCCCCGAGGGCAATTTGCGCAGCCCTACACTGTCTTACAAGTTAACATTAGGCCCCTTATTATAATACAAATTCAAATTTTCCGCCAAGGGTACCACGACAATACAAGAAGGCCCACGAACAAGTTCTGATCACGGCAAGGGACGAAGATCCGAGAACAAGTTACGACGCCCTACACCTGTCTTACAATCTCGGTTATGTTCGGGGAGGGTTGGAGTGGGGTCACCGAAACAGCCTTCGCCGAAAGCCTCGCATCGTAACCCATTAGAATACAAATTCAAATTCCCCGCCATAACCAAACAGAACGCAGAGACAAATACAGATTTAGATTTTCCGTCAAGGGGTCCACCTTATTAGAATATAGATTCAAATTTACCGTCTTAACCTACAGAGAGAAATACAAATTCAGATTTTACACCTAGGGGTTAGGACAAGGTGTCGAGGTCCCGAGAGTAGGTTGCGAAGTCCTACACTTGTCTTACAAGTTAGCATTAGGGCCCCTCTTATTAGTACACAATTTCAAATTTCCCGTCAAAGGGCCTGGGTTCTAAACCCCGAGAGCAAGTTGCGAGGCCTTATACCTGTCTTATAAGCTACAATTAGGCCCGCTTACATACAATACAAGTTCAAATTTCTCGCAATAAGTAATCAGAATGTAAACACTTAAATACAAATTCAAATTTTCCGCCAAGGTACCAGGGAGCTAAGACCCGGAAGCAAGTTGCGAAGCCCTATGTCTGTCTTATAAGTTAGCAATAGGTCCCTTATTAGAATACAAGTTCAAATTTCCCCTCATAGATGGCTCCACAAACAAACTCAAAGATTTGGGCGAGGGCGACGGCCTGGGAGTAAGTTGCTAAGTCCTACATCTTACAGGTTAGCATTATACCCCTTATTACAATACAAATTCATATTTCCGGTCATAACCAGCAGAGACTTAAATGTATATTCAAATTTTCCGCCAATGGGGTCTCCACAAGGTGACAGAGCCCCGAGAGCAAGTTGCGCAGCCCTACACCTGTTTTACAAGTTAGCATTACGCCCCTTATTATAATACAAATTCATGTTTTCCACCAAAGGTACCACAATACACGAAGGCCCACGAACAAGTTCTGATCACAAGGGCGAAGACCCGAGAACAAATTGCGACGGCCTACACCCGTCTTACAATCTCGGTTATGTCCGAGGAGAGTTGGAGTGGGGTTGCCGAAACAGCCTTCGCCGAGCTATATGAAGCGTAAAACAAACAACTGTATTGCATATGTGCAACCATTGAATGCATTTATTTTCTGCTTAGACCTTGTACACATAATTTTAACTGTCAATGTTCAATATTTACTTTTAATTAATATGTGTATTAACTAACGTATTAATGCAATTTTATTTTCCACTTAAATCTTGAGCATATAATTCAGCAGTCGACATTCAATATTTTACTTTTAATTGATATCACTATTAAAGGTGGTACACAATGAAGCGTAAAACAGACTATAACGCATATGTGTAACCATTTATCGTATTAATGCATTTTATTTCTGCTTAAACCTTAGACACATAATTTAACATTTTCTAGATAGAAATCGTTTAAAGCATGGCAACTTAATTACTCATTTTTAATTATGCATAATGTTGAGGTAAAAGTAGGTAAAAATAAGCATGTAATAACATTCGTATATAGGTAAAGGTCACAACCGTCAAATGGAACTCAAAAGAAATGCAATAATAATTTTAATAACAATTATGCAGTCTACTTTATAATAAACCCTATTACGAAAACACAATCATTTAACACGATGTAAATGAGTGGTTGTTAACTTCCGATTGCATTGTATAATAGCTTAATAAATGCATTCTACATGTAAAATAATTTTAAAGCATGTTATTGTCGTAAGCAAACTAATTAGGTATAACTAAATTACTCGTTTCATTTTAATGACATGGAAGTGAAATAATTTAAACCATGTATAAATAAATTTTCGTATAGATAATAGGCCACAATCTGTAGATAGGAATTAAAAGAAATGTATTAATAATTTTAACTACAATTATCCAATGTCTTTTATAATAAACGCATTACGCTTATAATTACGAAAAATATTGATCTCCGGCAGAATATTTAAACTTCATGTTAGATAGACATAAACAGCATCTTTAAAAACACCAAGGTCATCCGCTTCTATCAATAATACGGTTTGATCATTTTCATTCATCTTAATTCTGTCCTTACGTTACCTGTAATAATTTTAATAACGATAAAATACATACTAACTTAAAAACTCCAAGTCCACCTGCTTCTATCAATAATACAATTTAATCATTTTTCATACGTATTTCATTTTTAGGCTTACACTACCTATAATAATTTTAATAGACATTATAACTTAAAAAAATACCAAGGCCATCTGGTTCTATAAAACATCAATAATACGATTTAATCATTTTCATTCATATTTAATTTTTAGTCTTACGGCATCTATGCCTTACAAGATTAGGCCTCTTATTATGTATATGACAGGGGCGAAGCCCGCGAACAGATTCCCGTCTTACAAGACTAGAGCCCCTTATTAGAATGCAACCTTGAATACATAAATAAATTGTTCGTATAGGTAAAAGATCACAATCTGTAGATGGAATTAAAAGAAATGTAATAATAATTTTAATAACAATTATGCAATCTCTTTGATAAAAACAACCCTAATAAATATTAATAACAGATTAAACATTTTATTCTTAGGTGAAAAAAAATACGACCCGCACGTAGGCATATATAAAAAATGGCGACTAAAGGTGTCCCAAGGGTAACGTCACAAAAAACAAAATGGCGGCGAATGTGTCCGTATTCTACTCATGTGTTTGTATGTCTAACTGTCTCAGGCAACGATAACTTAAAATACCACACAGTCTTTAATGAAACTTGATATTTAGAATTACTACTGATACTCAGGGAGGCAGCGACATACATTTTGCGACGATTTGTACAAAGCTGTTTTGATATTATCAGTAAACAAAAGGGTAGTCTACCGAGAGGTCATCGTTTCCGAAATTAACAATAATTAGTGTAAAATGAAAAAAAATATTATGAAATGCCTCATACCTACAAGGCTGAAACTTTGTACAATGATAAAGTATACCTAAAAGAACAGGAAAATGATAGTCTATCGCATCGAACGCGTTGCTATCATAAGTCTACCACCAAACAAGATATAAAACAACATTTTTCGCCTCATTTCTACAAAGCTGAAATGTTGTCCCCTATTAGTTTAGCTTATAAAAGGACCAGAAAACATAGTCTACCGAAAAACTATATTGCTAAAGTCTTGGTAGACTCAACGGAATGGACAGTACTAAGACCGCAGCCGCTGCGTCGATGCGTTACGGAACGCTCTGAATTATTTTATTTAACGGCGTCAATTTAAAATCTACAAAGCTAATTTTGTTTTTACATACACTTTACTGAATTTATAGTTAAAATAACCGTCGTCTACTTTTAGTACAAGGTGGCTAAGGCTTTGGTAGATGCACCCAAAGTTATAGCGCGGACATACCGTAACATCTCAATATTATTTTTACTTTCGCGGTATTATATATGTTTTGCAAATACGAATTTCAGTATAAATATAACTATAATTTAAATATTCAAACCATTATTACAAATATCTCATAGTATTATTTTAACGCCAAATAATTAAAAAAAAATGGTTACCGCGTGAATTACATAATAATATAATATAAGAAAAGTAACCGAGTACAATAGGATTTTATTTAGAATATTTAGGTGTGCATATGTAAATATGAAGGAGTTGTTATTATTGAATCATTTAAATAATTTCATTTTATTAAGACAAATTATTGATAACTTAATTAATGTCAAGCGAATATAATAAAAAAATAAATTTAAAGTAAATATCATTCGTCATCGCTGCTGGCGTTATCTTGGCGATCCTCGTCAGTAAGGTAAAGTGCCCTAAATCCACCCCCCTTAACAGTATCTCACGTGATAAAAATTAGTGCGGGTTAAAAATATCTAAAAAATTGATTTAAGTAACTCAACTCATAAGTAAGAGTTCAGTTAGTATGATTGTACTAGATACATCCTGTTTCAGCAGAAAAATAAAAACAAGTAAAAACACGCAATTTATGATTTTTCAATAACAAAAATCGCAAACAAAGTTTTTGACTGATATTGAAAATGAACACAATACGTGGAACCACTTAAAGCACTTGGTACGCTTTATCAATTTCTCTCCCCGCTTATCATCGGCAAAACGTTTTCCACAAATAGCACAAGACACATCTTCATCAGCTGAACTATCCTCATCATCGGTAGACACAAGTGCAGCTTCTGTTTCATTCTCAGTCACTTGAACTCGATTCATATTTCTTCGTTTTTCTTTTTGGAGGTTTTTCACATGATGTTCCAGACTGATTTTCATCGTCAATGATGATCCGTTTGACTTTTTTTGATTGAAACAGCCTCTTCTCACGCTCTTCCTTCATTTGTTTCTTTTCCATGGCAGATTGTAGAGACGCTTGATGGTCACTTCTTGTTTCCCAAACTGAGGTCCCAGATCTAGAAGATGTGGAAGACTGCTTTACTGGAACTTCTCTAATATCTTTTGGACTGATCACTAGAGGAACGGTTGAAGCATTTTGGTCGCCTTCATTTCCTTTATTACCAGGTACATCTGGCTGGTTTTCAAGTTTTCCTCGTTAAAGACATCTGGACCAAAGGATAAATTTCTGTTTTCCTAAATCCATTGACGACAGTTTCAAGAGTAGCAGCACGAAGATACGCTTCCCCAACAAACTAGATACTTGTAGTTTCTCACAATTCTGTTTGGATTAGAGTCCATCCAATACTCTACAGCATGTACATATGTCTTCAAAGGAAACATAAAGGCTACGTCCAAAGGCTGTAGTTTGTTGAGTGAGGGGAAGGCAAACTATGGATACTTATCTAAACTTTTTATTTATGTATTTAATAAAATTAATAATAATGTTTAATTATGGATACTCCTGTTTCTCTCGCGCGGTCAATAAGCTGTAGGTTCCTAGTGTGGGAATAATGTCCATCAAGGATGAGCATCAGAGGGTTCTCTTTTGACGGCTTAACAGTCAAAATAAATGTTCAAACCACTTTAGAAATAATGGACCAGTAACCCATATATTAGTAAAGGAGGAATATATGACCTGCAGCTGACATACACGTTATTACTGAGATTGACGATCCACGTTCAACAGATGAAAATTTGTGAACTTGCTTTTTTCCGTTGCAGCTAATTACTCTGCTAGCCTTGTGATATACCACAGATATTCCGGTTTCATCTACATAGAATAATTTTGACGGGTCAAAGTTTATTTTGTAAAGATTAGTTTTTTTTCCTTTTTACTCCGCCAACAAAAACCGTAATTAAGTCAGTAAATTATCAAGTACTCACCGTTGAATATTGATAAGAGTAAAATTAAGTAATTTATTGTGACTCGTACTAAAGGTCAAATAATTAGTGCAAAAGTTAGTTATTTAAAATAAATTCATTTATGTTTAGCAGAAATTAAACAGATCTAAGAGATTGTCGTTAATTATAAATAGAAATTTTCTCTTTTTTATTCCGAAACTAAAATTTATTAAGTACTATAAATAATTACACCGTTAATATAAATGCAAATTTTCTTTTTGTTATTCCGAAATTAAAACTTGATAAGTAACAATTTAGTTTGTATTAAAACGCACACGTTACATGGAAAATGCATTCAAAGCTTTTATATTAATAATAGTAAACCGAAGCATTCAAAAATAGGATTTAAAACCCGATAATATAATTAAGAGAGTTTTAAATTAGTAAAACAAGTTATAGTTAACACCTTCATAGTATCGATTAATTCACTTTGTAGAAATTGCATTGTTAAATCACATTTTCTATATAAATAATTAAGTTAAACCTGAAACACTTTCTATCAATTTCAACTACAAAAAAAATAATGTAATCTCTTTAATATCGTATAAAATTTTGCATATTTAAATAACGCGAACACCGACATATGTAGTCAAACAGTAACCAGCTTCTGGAATTGCGTGATTTTGAATTGATAT
Organism: Vesta saturnalis; assembly: GCA_036346205.1. NCBI lineage: Eukaryota > Metazoa > Arthropoda > Insecta > Coleoptera > Lampyridae > Vesta > Vesta saturnalis. Next base: position 913,664 of record JARFJB010001939.1, on the reverse strand, counting down.
GTTATTAATTACTAATTAAACCGTTAGATAAAATACGTATTTTTTTGTTTATGGAAACTTGCCGAATTTTATACCAATCACTCTGTTATTTCACAAATAATAATTTTAGAACGACGAATGAAATATTAATTCAGTAATTCATTTAATATCAATTAAAACAAATTGTTACGATGTCGCCTCATCGTTAAAATTATGGAATTTCCAGCCGTTCCCCCCTTTTAAATGTCGTACTCTATATAGGTAGGTCCTTTTACCAATATGATTATCTTTTGTTCTCACTGTATAAAGTACAGACGAAAAAAAATTTTGTGAATTAGTATGAGGTAAAGAGTAGTTGCTACAGATTAATTAATAGTAAATACTTGCTCTGTAACTGAGTATAAAAATTTAGATAAATTTATGTTGACAAGTAGTAAAACGTTGCTTTGCTACCGAGCACCGTTTTGATTAAATCGCAATCAGTGAATTTAAATAAATTCACAAAGTTCATATTTATTAAGAATCAGTCATTTTCATCCATCATTGGTGAACGAATTTTGTTTGTCAAGGGGACCTGTGACCTTTGTCTACCGTATCCCCTGTCCGTCCGATTTAATTGAGTTTTAGGTACATCTTCTAGCATAACGATTCGACCCTGAATTTTATCCTCCACTGGGAAACTCGACGCAGCCTGTTTGGAAAACCGTATACGTTCAGGAGTGGACCCAAAGACCGCTTGAACAGTAGTTTATCTTTGGGTGGCGCCCGAATCCGTTTTCAACCACCTGGAAAGATAACCGACATTCGCAGCCCGTCCAGGAGTGGTCATAAATATTCATAATTACCGTAACTTATAATTTTCTTTAAATAAAATATTCCCAAACAAGGTTTAATTTTTGTGTTGGACTTCGTTGGGGGCAAGTTTCATCTGCCACCAGCGAAAAGCCATTACAATTTTTTCAAGTTCAGTTTTCAGTATAGAGAAATACTTGTCCACATATTGTTTTGTGAATCCTTTGGCTCTGCCCTCGACAGGTTCTGTGGTCGTCTAAGGGATAGTTGTTGGTGGCGGTTAAAAAATGAATTAACCCACTCTTTGCCAGCAGCCTTTGCTTTTCAAGAGAAAGGATGCGAAATTTGGTTTCTAATAGCTAACTGGTAAGCTAATCGTCGTAGATCAGAAATAGTCAGCCCATAGTAATGCTGTTCCATATCCAAACAGTATTTAACAAGACTCTTCTCAAGCTCAACGGAAAAAAACGGTTTCATTCCAAATTTCGATTTCACACAATTCGCAGATGGGAGATTAGATTTTACATAATTTTTCAGAGTAGACCTGGAACACCATAAGCCTTTGCAGCTGCTTTATATCCCATCTCGCTGTCTCTTACAACAGTGATCGCTTTAACCATGTCATCAGCATTCCATCTTTTACGAGGTGGCATCTGGAAAGATGCAGGTGTTAATTTACTAACACGTTGCCAAAAGGTTGATAAGTCATCATACTAACATAAAAACCAGTCTTAAACGATCACAAGAATCTAAAATATATCCCAAACAAAAATACATTGTGATGATCCTAAATGCGACCCGGGACGGATTTAAGAAACTCGAAGGGGACGGATTCCATGTACAACAAAAATTGCGACCGTTTCTGAACAAATGAACAACAATTACATGGTGCGACAACTGCAGAGCAACATTCAAGTCTCACCTACCAATACTAATGACTAAATTATAAAAAACTTACCATATGGCGTCGATACAGATTTTTAAACTTGATTTGACACTGTAGCACGTTGTTATCGTACCGACTTTGGAGAGTTTAAGCTGAAATGTACACAACAAATAGTAACCCGGTCACTACTAGTTATCAACTGAATGGTTTCGAAGTAGTTCCTGCATTTTTGCAACGTTGCCGCTTTGTACATGGACATTAGAACGGGGACGGATTTAGAGCGGGGGACGGATTTAGAGCGGGGGACGGATTGTGGGCACTTTACCTTACGTCATGGGAGCTGTTGGCCTCGTTAATTACCCTACCATTTTCCAATAGAAACCGAGTACAGCCGTCATCATATAACATTTCTGTATCTCTCAGCACATTTGTTTTTGCAAACAATACAAAACAATTAAAAACTATTTGCATAATATGTAAATTTAGCTTATATTGAAAAGTACAATTTTCTACCTGAATCTTGCTCTTGCAGTTCCTGAAGTAGATTTTGTAGGTTTTAAATTGCGCCGTTAAATCTGCGCAGCGGCTGCGGTCCTAGTACGTGCATTCCGTTAGTCTACCAAGACTTTAGCAACATTATTTTTTCGGTAAACTATGTTTTCTGATATTTTATACGCTAAACTAACAGGGGACAAAATTTCAGCCTTGTAGAAATGATGCGTGGGTGGTAGACCTATGATAGCAACGCGTCGACGTGCTATCATTTTCCTGTACTTTTAGGTATATTTTATCACAGTACAAAGTTTCAGTCTTGTAGGTATGGGGCATTTCATAATATTTTTTTCATTTTACACTAATTATTGTTAATTTCGGCAACGATGATCTCTCGGTAGACTACCATTTTGTTTACTTATGATATCAAAACAACATCCAGAAAGAATCAGCTTTGTAGAAATGAGGACACCCAAATGTAGCTGCCTCCCTGAGTATGAATTATCTTCATTCCGTCCAATTTTGGTTCAAATCCGTTCACACATAAGAATACCTTATACGATACTAAATTACCTTTTGTAAACTTCTCCAACACTGTTAACTTTAGAGGAAAAAGTGTAGATGTTTTTTAAAGATAATTTAATTTTGGATTAAAACTTTTTGCAAACTGTATAGACAGCTTTTTTAAAGGTAATTCAATTTTAAATAAGTTTTTCTTATAGTTTTCATTGCTAAACTAAATAAACAGTAAAAAGGTATATTCTATTGTATTGAACTGTATGTTTGAAAAAGTTAAACCAAAGAGCATATATTATATGACAAAAATTGATTAACATATTTTCTTGCTCGATTAAACGTCTATGTAATATTCCTAATATTTTTTAACATTAATTGTTAAATTGTGTTGTATATATATTAGAAGAAGTATAAATAAGTTAGAAATAGCCGTACCACAACTGATTAATTATTTCCGCTATACACTCTTTACTAATGAAACATTATGCAGGTATAAGAAGGCGCTAGCAACACCAAATCTTTTAATTATTCTGAAATGAAATATCTGCCTGTTTGCTCTAAAACAATTTCTTAGTTTCTACCAATTGCTTGTAAATTCCTGTTTTTGGTGAATTCTCAAACTAATGTAATAGAAATGAGAAAGTAGATATCAATTTCCAATTGAAAAAAATTATCGTTATTCCAACTTTCATACAACCATGTGTAACACTGAGAATCAAGAATGAAATATTTTTAAACAATAGGTAGTAATCCTGTTTCCAAATATAACGTTTTTCAAAAAACCAAAATTACAAAATCAGTGATTCAAGAAGCCTTAAAAGCTAATAAGTATCACCTATACAAATCGTCCATTGTTTAAAATTTAATTCACAATTATAATAACCACATACAATTAGAAATTTTGTAGATTGTTTTTACCAAAAATAATTTTTTTCCCAAAGTAATATGATCAGATGAATCTCATTCTGCAAATTGTGGAATTTTCAATAAACACATTTAAAAACAAATCTATTGCAGAATTAGGTGGGAGTTAAAACTAATGTTACAAGATAAAGCTTTTTATAGTGCTGCAAAAGTGCTAATTTCATCAAGTACATATTGTACGATAATTTGACATGACGTGTAAGGTTTGATGACAAATACATATTATTATTTACTACTATTCGCCACATAACTGACTTCTAGTTAAACCAAGAAGAGAACTCAAACCAGGTTTTATAATAAAATTTCAATAATAAAGTAGTTTATTTAAATTTACTTTGAAACATTTAATGATCAAGTAATTTCCAATATGATCCAGTTTCTTACCTTACCGTATTATGACATAATTTATTGGGTACTATAAAACATTAAGTGTAGGAACTAGGAACTTGGAACAATTGAAAATGAGTAAGAAGGGACCTCACATTTGTAAATACAATTCGAAGAGTTTGTAAGTACAAGCAAAAAGTGTGAACAATGTATTAATGAAAATGAAGGGCTTATTATACAATTTTATTCGTTATTGTTACTTATCTATTATGTCATTTACTACTTACTTGTATGTGTACTCTATAATTTTTTTGGTTTGGTTATATACTAATTTTGTAGTTCTAATAATAGTATTTTATTGTGCTGTACCAAAAGAAAGTACTTACACTTGTCAAGCAAAGGACAATGAATTAAATCTAATTACATGTATACTTAGTTTAATTGTATTAATTCAAAATTTATGTTTGAGAAACTCATACGCATGAATGCCTTACTAATCAAAATTAGTTTCCTATGTTCCTTACACTTATTATTCGGTAAGGACCTAACGTAAAGTGGAATATGGTTAAACAATTTTATTGATAGAATATTAGCACTAGTTTGAGTTTCAAGTAAACGACAATGAGGGATGGTTGTTATTCTTATTGCGAGGGTCATATTGGCGAGTTTCAAACAGTAATGTGTGGGTATATTATGTATATTAGCCGCACAGAATTTGGATTCTGAAACAGGTTAGGTACGGGGAACGCTCTCTTTAGTATTCAGGTTCTTATCCAACGCTGCGGAGATGTTAATTGCGATGTGTTTGTGTATTTTATAGATTATCAAAAGGCGTTCGATAATGTACAGCATAATAAACTTATTGAAATACTAAAGGAGACTGGAGTGAATGAGCAAGATATTAAAATAATCAGTAATCTATACTGGAACCAAACATCAACTATACATATTCAGGGAGAGGACTCAGAGGATATTCACATTAAAAAAGGGATTCGGCAGGGTTGCGTATTGTCACCCTTGTTGTTCAATGTATACTCGGATAGAATTTTCAAAGAAGCCCTGGTAGAGATTAATGGTGGTATCAAAATTAATGGGGAATACATTAATAATTTAGGATATGAGATGATACAGTAGTAATATCAGTCTTGAAAGTCTGCAAGAAATAATGATAAGGGTAGTGGAGGTAAGCCAGCGATATGGGCTTGCAAAGAATTTTGTGAAAACGAAATATATGATAGTGTCAAAAAATAACAACATTCCTGGGCAACTCTTTATAAATAACGAAAACATAGAAAGATGGCAGATATATACCTGGGAACAACAATTAATGAAGCTTGGGATCACTCACTGGAGATTAGATGTCAAACAGAGAAAGCTAGAACCGCATTCCTGAAAATGTCCAAAATATTTCGTTCGAGATGTGGTTTTATCGACGAATTCTGAGAATTTCATGGACGGCCCATATCAGTAATCAGTCTGTCCCGGGAAGAATTAGGAATGAAAGAGAATTGCTTTTATCAGTGAAGTCGAGGAAGCTTCAATATGTTGGACATATAATGAGAAACAACCAAAGATATTAATTATTACAACTAATTTTACAAGGAGAAATCGAACGCAAGAGAGTCTGGAACGAAGAAGAATATCATGGCTGACAAATCTACATGAGTGGTACAACACAACAACGGTGAGATTTTTTTGAGATGTAGTAGATAAGAAGAAGACAAACAATTTCAAAAAAATGAGTAGTAGCAACGAATATGAAGTTGTAGTCACAAGGCAGATTCCTAATGAATTGCTCCAAGATGCAAAAGCAGCGATTGACGCCGTAACCTCTTGCGCAGGTGTATTGCGCTTAAGCTCTTCGCGCATTATGGGTTTCATTTCTACACTAGCTTGGCTTATTAGATTTTCTGTTAGTGCGATTGTCTTCGTTCCAGACATGTTCGGCGATTCTTGATCTTTCTGTTTCGCCCTTGCGGACGTTGTTCTTATGTTCCTGCGTTCTCACTTTGAGTGGTCTACTGCTCTCTCCTATGTATGCGCTGCCGCATTCGCATGGTAGGTTGTATACACGATTCTTGGAATTCTGATCTTCATTGTATGGTTTGGTTTTGGTTAGTATTCCCCTGAGCGTTCTGGTCGATTTAAAGGCAGTGCGTATCTTGTATTTGCTGCCTATCCTTCGTATTTTGTCTGAGGTACCTTGTATATATGGTATTATCGCTGTATATTTAGGTTCTTCTTTTTCGGTTTCCCTTTTAGCCATTTTCTTTGAGTGTTCTAGCGATATTTTCTTTTTCTCTGTTCAGGTCCTCTTGTTTTTACTCTATCGTACAAGCATTTTGCTACGCCTAACTTCACGTTTTTGTGGTGATTGGAGTTGTAGTGTAGGTACCTCCCGTGTGGTAGGTTTCCTGTATACACTTGTCGTGAAAGTGTTGTCATTCCTGTGTACAAGTACATCCAGGAATGGCAGTTTTTATTCCGACTCAATTCCATTGTGAATTTGATGGAGGGCGCGCGCTATTTAGATGATCTAGGAATTCATCTAGCTTATGCTTGCCGTGTTGCCAAACTACGAATGTATCGTCCACGTATCTAAGCCACATCCTTGGTTTCTCTGTGAATTCGGATATCGCTTGGTCTTCAGTATCTATATATATATATATATATATATATATATATATATATATATATATATATATATATATATATATATATGCTCACTATGGGTGATAGTGGGGAACCCATCGCCATCCCAAACTCTTGTTGGTAGAATTTGTCTTCTACCTGGAAATATGTAGTTCTAATGCATATTGTCAGAAGTTCCATTATTGTGTTTACCGAGAGTTGCGTGCGTTCGTCTAACGTTTCATCCTTTTCCAGCTTGTCCCTTATGATAGTTAGTGCCTTATCGGTAGGCACATTTGTGAATAGACTCACAATGTCGAAGCTTACCAGTATTTCTTCGTGGTTTGGTTGGAAGTTTCTGATGGTTTCCACGAAGTGCTGCGTATTCTTGACCATAGATTCGGTTTTTCCCGATAAGGGTGTGATGATACCTAGCAGATAGTGTGCTAATGGGTGACAAGGTGAATTTCTCGAGCTTACAATTGGTCTCAGAGGAATTCCTTTCTTGTGAATCTTTGGTAGGCTGTACAGATGCGGAGGTTTGCTGTAGTGTGGGGTAAGTCTAGTTCTCTGGTAATCGGAGAACTCCCCCTTATGTTTTGCCAGCGTCAGGTATATCCGTCTTTCGATTGATGGTGTGGGGTCTTTTGGTATTTGTTTGTACTCGCCCCGTCTAGTAGTTCTTGGATCTTACTGTTGTAAGTGTCCATATCCATTACCACAGTCGCGTTTCCTTTGTCTGCCGGGAAAATTTTGATCGTTGGGTCATTCTTAAGGGAAATGACCGCTCTCCTTTCTAGGTTAGAGAGGTTAGGTTTAGTTCGCCTAGATGAATCTAGGACTGATCTAACCTTACTTCTGTATTCTTCGGCTTCTTCAGGATCTAATTTCATAGCTGTTTCTTCGACTGCGGTTATTAAATCTACTTTCGGAATATACCTCGGTGTTATCGCATAGTTCAAGCCTTTGTCCAGAACCTGCATTTCGTTTTCGTTCAACTGTCGTTTAGAGATGTTTATGACAGTGTTTTTTCGATTGATGTTGGTTGGTTCTTTCTTCTCCTTCATTAGCTTTTCGAGTTTCTTCTGCTGAATTTCCTTGTGCATTGCCTTGGTCTTCGAATATTTACTTCTGGTAGCCGTATTTATCCTATCAAAGTCTTGTTCGTTCACTCGATTTCGAATGGTTTCTCTAATCTCATGGTACTTTCTGAAACGGTGATGTCTGATTCGTTCTTTGACTAATGCTTCGCTAGCTCTACTTACTTGTGTCTGTAATCTATAATATTGTTGGTTTGATTATATACTAATTTTGTAGTTCTAATAATAATAAGAATAATATTTTATTGTGCTGCACCAAAAGAAAGTACTTACACTTGTCAAGCAAAGGACAATGAATTAAATCTAATTACATGTATACTTAGTTTAATTGTATTAATTCAAAATTTATGTTTGAGAAACTCATACGCATGAATGCCTTACTAATCAAAATTAGTTTCCTATGTTCCTTACACTTATTATTCAGTAAGGACCTAACGTAAAGTGGAACATGGTTAAACAATTTTATTGATAGAATATTAGCACTAGTTTGAGTTTCAGGTAAACGACAATGAGGGATGGTTGTTATTCTTATTGCGAGGGTCATATTGGCGAGTTTCAGACAGTAATGTGTGGGTATATTATGTATATTAGCCGCACAGAATTTGGATTCTGAAACAGGTTAGGTCCGCGGAACGCTCTCTTTAGTATTCAGGTTCCTATCCAACGCTGCGGAGATGTTAATTGCGATGTGTTTGTGTATTTTATAGATTATCAAAAGGCGTTCGATAATGTACAGCATAATAAACTTATTGAAATACTAAAGGAGACTGCAGTGAATGAGCAAGATATTGAAATAATCAGTAATCTATACTGGAACCAAACATCAACCATACGTATTCAGGGAGAGGACTCAGAGGATATTCACATTAAAAAAGGGATTCGGCAGGGTTGCGTATTGTCACCCTTGTTGTCCAATGTATACTCGGATAGAATTTTCAAAGAAGCCCTGGTAGAGATTAATGGTGGTATCAAAATTAATGGGGAATACATTAATAATTTAGGATATGCAGATGATACAGTAGTAATATCAGTCTTGAAAGTCTGCAAGAAATAATGATAAGGGTAGTGGAGGTAAGCCAGCGATATGGGCTTGCAAAGAATTTTGTGAAAACAAAATATATGATAGTGTCAAAAAATAACAACATTCCTGGGCAACTCTTTATAAATAACGAAAACATAGAAAGATGGCAGATATATACCTGGGAACAACAATTAATGAAACTTGGGATCACTCACTGGAGATTAGATGTCAAACAGAGAAAGCTAGAACCGCATTCCTGAAAATGTCCAAAATATTTCGTTCGAGATGTGGTTTTATCGACGAATTCTGAGAATTTCATGGACGGCCCATATTAGTAATCAATCTGTCCCGGGAAGAATTAGGAATAAACGAGAATTGCTTTTATCAGTGAAGTCGAGGAAGCTTCAATATGTTGGACATATATAATGAGGAACAACCAAAGATATGAATTATTACAACTAATTTTACAAGGAGAAATCGAAGGCAAGAGAAGTCCGGAACCAAGAAGAATATCATGGCTGACGAATCTACATGAGTGGTACAACACAACAACGGTGGGATTTTTTTGAGATGTAGTAGATAAGGTGCGGGCACCACAAGAAGAAGACAAACAATTTCAAAAAAATGAGTAGTAGCAACGAATATGAAGTTGTAGTCACAAGGCAGATTCCTAATGAATTGCTCCAAGATGCAAAAGCAGCGATTGACAGTTTATTGCCAATAAAATCCAAAGCACTTTATGAAAAAACGTATTCTACTTGGAACAAACATCCAGACAAGTAAAGCCATCTACGCTTTGGTTTATTTTTTCAATGTTGAAGAGCACATTAAGTGTGAAAGAAAATATAAATCTTCGGAAATTTCCAAAATTGATTCCCTACTAAAAAGTAAGAGTGACGACAACCGTGGCAAAAAATCTGCTATTTGGACAAAGGATGATATACAAAAATTTATAGCTGAAGCAGTCGATCAAAATTATTTATTGAAGGTACAAATTTTCGTTAACAAAAACTACTGTACTGATATTAGGTTTTGTTTGTTTGCAAACAGTTGTGATTTTGGAAGTATATAGTGTTTGTCGCAGAAAAGAACTAATAAAAATCACAATAGATGACATGGCCGACATGGGACACATATTAATCGTTAAAGTTATCGATACCAAAACTCACAGGGACCGCACGTTTACAGTTTCAAGATTAGAATACATTGAAATATATAGAAAATATAGAGGTTGGCGCCCATTACATAGTACAAGTCTTTTTCTGAAGTATGCAAAGGGCATATGTATAAATCAGAACGTAGGAATAAATAAAATTAGAGAAAAACCCAGTCTTATTGCTGCATTTCTGAAGAAAAAGAACCCTAAAAACTGCACAGGCCACTGCTTCCGAAGGTCTTCTACAATTCTTCTAGGCAATGCTGGTAGAGATTTGTCTTCCTCTGTAGCAGAAGGATATGTTGAAGACTGTCTAAATAACAAGATTGAAATTGCAAATAAAATATTAAACTCGGTGTCCACGTCCACCATCAGTGATCTTGGAAGTATACCCTCAACAATGACACCACAGCAACAAATTCGTGCAACAGCAATATCACCTAATACGAAGCTAATTAATAAATGTTCCAATTGCAGTATCAATAGCAATATGCATCATAAAAAGGATAAATAATTTAGTTATTTTTTGTTCAAATTCCAATGTATTATTATTTTTTAATTCAGTCTTCAAGTGTATTCATTTATCATAATTTTTAAATAATAAAATTTATAGTCTTGTGTGTAAAGATAATTTTTAAAGTCATGTACGTGAAGCACAAATTCATACACACCTTAGATTTAATCTAAGACACACACTTATTGAAACGTTAATGTCATCCATTTGTGACAGTTGTAGAAAAATGTAATTTGAAGTGTTTTGTATATTTTTGGTTTGAAGTATACTATTCCTTTAATTTATTATACTTTTTCAAAAAAAAGCCAAACAAAAACTGACAAAAAATATTAAATTAAATAATTGTGGGCTATCACCAATGTCTAAAATGTTTTCCATATATTTAGTACAAAAGTAGTTTTTTTTAATTTCCTGATAAAAATACAAACCATAAAAAACAAAATGAAGGTAAGAAACATAAAAGTTAAACCAATCTGTGTTGAAATACTAAACAGTGTTCTAGAAGTTACCAATATAGAGCTACAATTAACACATTATGTTTCGTTTATCACCTCAGCTGAATTTCTAACGCTAAAAGTTCTGTTAAGAAAAGGTGTGCAAGTTAGAGGAGACTACAGGTCCAACTGGAAGACCCAGAAAGTTACTGAAAATTGTTTTGTGCATTTTCAACAAAGTAAAGATTCAAAATAATAAACAATAAAAATTTTGAAGCTTATTTTGATTATCTTTTCGAACATAGTTGGATTCTATTTATCTAAATATGTTAAAACAGTATTCTCCAACTTTGTAGGATTTTTCCAAAATCATAATTAGAGTTAAAAATGCAAATCAGCAGTAATACTCATCAGGCATTAAAAAAAAAATTAACAGAACAATACATTATGTATTAAGCGTTTCTATGAATGCATTTTCATTTGCCTATTGTTCAAAGAACAAAATGTTTAGTTTACACACATTTTCTATTGGTTGTAAAACAAACATACCTAAAATGACAAACATAAATTGCTAATTGTAATTTATAAATTGTTACCCTAAAGAAGTTGCAGAATCAAATCTCTTGAATGAATGTGTCAAATCATGTTTATCGCCATGGTAACACATGTAGCAAAGATCATAGTCATAACAAACAGAACATTTGTATCTCATGCCTGATATACCTTGACTATCACATCCATCACAAACTATATTTGGATGTTTAACACCTAAACGAAACACATATCAGATTTAAAAATAATCAAGTATTGAATATTACCAATTTGTGCATTATCTATTACTCTGAGATCAAACTTTCCCAAATAACCAACTCGATAATTTGTGCGTGTGCCGTTATCCCATTGAACAACAACAGTTTTATCCGGTGAACCCACAGTACCCGTTTTACCAATTTCACAAACTGTTCCTACATAACCTTCACCTCCGTCTACAAATATATGCTTAAAACAAATGAAATTATACAATTACAGCTTAGGGCACCTTGATTCCCCCAAGACCAATCCGGACCACGAACTATTCTAACGCCTGGTGTCAACATTTCATAAAAATGTTCAGTTTTATTTTTAATAAATTATTTTTGGTATCACAATATACACAATAAACTAACCAATCAAGATTTTATCAGTTTTAAAATCAAGTGAAGGATTGAGAAAAAGGGCAAATACATATTCTTGAAATTGCAACCTAAAAACAAGAGTTAATTATGTTCACTTAACCCTCATTATCAATAAATTAACATTTGTTTATTGAAATCAGCTGGAAATTTCGCTGATGCACTTGTGCAACATTTTAATCGATTTTATATGCTGTAGAGGGCGGGCGTTATACATTTAACAAACTTTAAAAACAGTTCAATTCCTTTTTATCATAAACAAACAAAATGTTAATTTTCATCTGAAAGTTATTATCAAAACAACGCTCTAATAAAAATTACTGAAGAAATTAGCATTAGCATTAATAATTCAATTTATTCTGATTTTGATATCTATGTCTGTGTACATATACAGGGTGATTCAATAGTAAAGTTGGTTTTATTTGGAAGTCAAATTTCTGGTGTGAAACCAACACACGACCTTCCAACCTACAAAGTGAAAATGAAAAGAAACGAAATAATTTTAATTATAATTTTTTTAGGATAACTATGTAACCTCTTATTTATACGTTCATGACGAAAACGGGCAACATTGTAAAAACAAAAACAATAATCTATGTCAGAATGACGTTTAAAACTTCATGTCAGATAGAAATCCATAGACATAAATAGATGTTAACTTACAAAAAGATGTGGTGTGGAACATCACACGACTTTCCAACCTATAAACTGGAAATTAAGAGAAATGACATCATTTTTTCCTACGACCATGTACGAAAGTGATTCAATCGTACAATTAACCGTACAGAAAATAATAGGTACTTTCGCACACTAGTGCGTTTCTTCCCCATTGTACCCAATACAAAAGTAAAATATCTGGTGTGGAACACCACACGACCTTCCAACCTACAAAATGGAAGTTAAAAAATGGAATAATTTTAACAACATTTTTTCAGAATAATTATGCAAGCTCTTTTATAAGAAGTTCATTACGAAAATAGGCAACATTGTAAACGCAAAAACAATAATCTATGAAACAGACATTTAAAACTTCATGACAGACAGAGTTTAATAGATATCTAAATGCTAACTTAAATTAAAACAGATGAAATAATTTTTGACTCAACTTTAAACAATATTTTCAATTTTTTATAAATTTACTAGTCCAACGTATTAATAAGATTAACTTAAATGTGAATAACCTACAATAAAAAAGTTCAATGTAGCGAAACACAAATTGACATATTCCAATTCATTTTACAGTGGCGACATCACTAATGCTTCCTCGATTGAACAACAAAGATACACTTATAGATTTTTCTTGTAGTTTAACAAGGACACACAATATAACTAAAAGCGAACAAAATTGCCTATGGAGGATGGAGTTACACGTCTCTGTGTTGTCTCTGGTTTAAGTTATACAATTTAAAACTAATAGGTTAAGTGCGTACCGGTGATTTTAACAAAGTAAACAAATTTGACGTAACAAAATCGAGATATTTTATGAGTTTATATTAGCAGTACGTTTTAAGTTGTCAATACGTACTGCAAAGTGTGCGACAAGGATAAAGTATGGTTGCTAACCCTACACTGTTAATGAGTTTTAATACCAACTGTACTTACGATGACATTTGGCTTTAATGCAAATTTTATTAAAGTTTTATAGTAAATTATAATTATAGTATTGGTATACGATTAATGACCTGCAGCGACTGGTGACTAGAATAAAGTATATTTATGTTAATATTTTTAATTTTAAACAAATAATAATTAAAATGTAAGCCTTGCTCAAAGTGACCGTACGTCGGTCGCTCAGTCATAACTCGATGATGATCGATAAGTGCAACCCAACCTCAAATAAACGCCAAGCGATAACAAAAATAATGGTTTTATTATTGAAGAAATTAACAAAATCGTTGGTAAGTAATTAATTAACATCAAATTAAACAATCTTAATGTTCTTCTTCAGGTGAACGAGAAGAAAGGATCCAGTTATTGAAAATCCGCACATTAATGGTGCAGATACTAGGTTTTGCCTGTGAATATTGAATGTGGTAGATGATGTTGATGGGCTATCTGTTGCTAAGTGCACAGGCAGCGGTGCCTGAATTCTTTTAGATGGGTCAATTTTATTGCGTAGGAGTCATGAATGTATGATTCACTAACTGCTGATGATTTCCAACCAACCCCTCTCCACTATTTGCCAACAAGGTTGCTGAACTTCTACGAAAACTATGACCAGTGTATGTCCATGAATTTTCAAGTTTCAAGTATTGAATGGTTGAAGTGAGACATTTTCCATTAGTAATTAGGAAAAGTGTGGTCTGTTTTTCTTATATTGTTATGTTTTTAGTTTATCGATCCATGAAGGGTTTGGATGGCAAACGACCTGGGAATGCCTTTCTGGTTTCAGGAATAGTATACTACCACATCATTTCGAAACTCAATGTCAGCATGTTTCATTTTGCACAGTTCTTCTTCTTAATGCACCAGAAATACCTAATATTAGAGCTATCTAATGGCAATATTTAAAATGTTAATAAAACATGAACAAGTGACGAGTAATTTATTACCTTCATCATCAGGTAGGACGAATCAGATACTTCATTTATAAATTTTAAAATTTGTATATCCTCCAACACGGCAGATTTTTGAGGTTTTATCGCACTTTTTATAAATGCAATTAATTTATAAAGTTTTGAAATATCGACATTTTCGTAGACCATTAAACACAATTTTATCATTGAATAAATAGACTACATTGATTTTTGGCTTTGTTTTTGGAAAAAGGCCAGTATACATCCACACACACATACACACACAAACGCGCGCGCACGCACGCACGGATACGCATGTACGCTCGCGCGCACGCGTACACGCACGTACACATACAAACAAAACACACACGCACGCGTAGTCCCACACCCACACATCCAGACCCACACACCCACAGACTCACACCCACAGGCTCACACACCTACACACCCACATGTACACAACGCTCGCACGCATGCACACACACGCAAACACACGCACACGCACGCGTACACGCACACCCACACCCATACACCCACACACACACACACACACAACACACACGCGCTCGCGCGCGCTTCCAAGGTTGAATGAAAATTGGATAGTAGGTACAAAGAGAAAGAAAAGAGGTAATGAGTTTAGAAAAGACAAAAAATCCCAGGAGTTGCAAGAATCGGCTAAAACTTGTTCAAAAATAACTACTTTGTGTTTCTATGTGAAACCCAATTCAAGCAGTAACCATCCTGAAAATGAAATTGAGAGTAGTGCAAAAATAACTAACTCTAACACAGAATCAGCAGTAGATGTAGTTTCTATACAAGATGACTACGGAAAAGTAAGTGTTTACGATTACGGCTCTTCGACAACTATTGATCCTGATTCCAAAACTGAAAGTATATTTATAACTGATCTTATGCAGACGTTGGAAGCTTCTTACGAGAAAAAATCTTCACTACCGTCGACGCTACAACCATCACGAGTATTATTAGCACAACCATTCAACGTCAACTTCACTTTTAGTTGGAGACCTTTCTGTTTCTGTAGAAGAAGCTGACTTTCAGAAGAGAAAAAAGATTATTTTATATTGTACGTGTATTGACCTAACCTAAAATTTTATGTGTATTAACCTAACCTAATACGTGCGTATTGACCTAATCTAAAAACAGTACGTTTATTAATCGAACCTAATATTTACGTGTATTAACCTAACCTAAAACGAGAGAAATGGGAGAGACGAGCGGAACTAGAGAGTCGAGAGAGATGAGAGAATTGCTAGAAACGGGGGATACGAGGGAGAGGCGAGAGACGAGAGCACCGATAGAGACGAGGGAAACGAGAGATGCGAGGGAGACAAGAGAGATCAGTGAGAGAGACGGAGGAGACGAGCACGATCAACTTCTATTACAGAAAATATTCTCTAGTTTAAAAATACACCACTCGACGGCGTAGCAATCAAGCAAATCTGTTTTTAAAAATAAGTGTAATTTAATTGGAGGAATATTTTGTCTGATTTGAAATCAGCTTCTGTCAGCCTTATTCGATTTAATGCAAAAACAAAAACAAGCTGTACGTCTAAGGGTAAGGGCGAAATCAATAACAGCCATTTAACACTTATGACTCATAATTAAATTGTCTACAGTGTTGTCAGACAAAAACAAATGATTTGATTGATTAATCGATTTGCTTGACGGTGTCTTATGAGTTAGTATGCATTAGTGATTTTAGTTACGGCTTAGGGTTAGTATTGTCAGAAGTCAGTATTTTTGAGTTGAGGGTTAGTTTTTGCAAGTTGTAGCTTAATTCACTTGAATTTGAGTCTGTTTTTGAAGTGAGAGTTGTTTTTTGCAAGCTGTAACTTAAACCAAGTCAGCGTTTTTGAAACGAAAGTTGTTTTTTGTATAAGTCGTTATTCAAAATAGACAAATGTCTGGCGTTGATAAACAAATGGTCAAATTCCTGGGAGACAGATTCAAATTCCCGCAGTTTCTCAAAAGCGAAGCTCTACCCGCTTACCTTGAATCAAACAAATCTGCTTTTAAAAACAAATATACTCTAATTAGGGTCATGAACAAACAACATGTAGACCACAATTGCGTTTTTCAAGGTATATTTGTCTTTCTCGTAATTACGTAACTGGGGTTTTTCCCAGACACGGTAGAAGAAATTGAATAGCAATAAGTGATTTATATTGACCACTTAAAAATATACTACCTAGGTAAAGCCACGATCAGCTTCCATTACAGAAAACATGCACTAGTTTAAAAATACACCACTAGATGACGTCACAAACAAACAAGTCTGCTTTTAAAAATAAGTGTAATCTAATTGGAGGGATTCTTTGTCACACGCAAAAAACGTGAACATCATATACTCCTGTTGTGACCGTGTTAAAGTGGTAGGATAGAATATATGAAACATCCTGTATTATACAAAAAAGATAGGTTAAGTTGTAGTTTAATACATGTTGACGTTACATTCCGTAACAATGTATGTGTATGTACAGTTCTTGTGTTGCAATTATATTAATAAATTAACAATAACGTTTCTATACGCGGGTACTTCCCATAAAATAGTTGGCAACGAGGTAAATTGAAAATTAGGTGTTCGTTTTTTTATTTAAATAACATTGAATAATGAAACGTTAATATTACCCTATAATGAGATTTTTGTTATATTTGTGTTATACTAGCATCAGTGAGGGTCGTATTCTTAGACTCATATAACCTTAATAAGTAAGTTTTATACATATTTTATAATTATAAATGTTCCATAATAAAATAAAACAATTCTGGAACGTAAAAATGAATATGGATAAAATACACTAAGTAAAAATTAACAAAAATTCAATAAAAATAAATTAAATTTTCTTCCTCGTTGGGGAACGCCTGTTGCTTCGGCAGCCCCTAATGCAGCGGGCCTCGCGATGTTGTGGCAGGTCCCTCTTCTTCAACTAGGGATTTTACATAGACTGGTACTAGTTCTGTAATACGATCAGATGTAAAATTTTCAAACACAAAATGACGCTTGGTTTAGTGATTTTAATTTATTACTGGGTTATTTTGAAAAAAGTGTGTATATAATTATAATGGTCTTTTCTCAAGATCATTGAGTTGATTACACTAAATGAGTAAGTATTATTTACTTTTATAACGGTGATTTAAATTACTACAACGTTGATACAGAACCTCTAGTGGGACTAGGACAGGTAAATAATTAATTCGATGTTAATTATTTCTAATCTTTCGGTCTAGATAGGTTTCAGTGTAGTCGTAATAGGGAATTAATGCCCTTACGAAATTAGGTTAATGTCAGCATAATAAGAGTGGCCCTGGTTTCATGCGTAATGTGAATGCATCTACAATTTCTGGGATAATTAATTCTTATATACACACGATAATGGGAAAAGAAAATTAAATTATTACTTAGGCTTAAATTTTATATACAGGTTTGAAACGGTTAATTTAATACCGGGATATTTAGTTTCTCAATTTATTTGCATTTTACCTATAATGAAATATGCAACAGATGTCAATTGATGTCAATAAACTATTTCAATTGAATTTATATAAATAGAAAGTTTCGATAATACGGGGAATACTTTGTCATTTATTTAAGGAAAGGATGGTTTTAATTACGTTAATATATAAAGAGATTGGTTATATAGGAAATTAAATAATCTACTTATTGAAACGTATTCGCTTTATTACAAAGCTAACCTTGTTTAATTCAATTTTGAATTAATTTTCACTTTCAGTTGTTTAAGGGAGTATTTTCGGAATTCTGGATTTAATTATAGAGGTAGTTCTTAATGATGACAGGATATGACTATACAGAGGGTTTAGTTTTTGTTATCTTTTATAGCCAAGGGATTCCTTAGTTGACTAAAAGCAACGTTCTGGGTTCTAGATATTTATAGCCAAAGCGGTCAACCACAAATACTTAGAATTTGTTCGTCTGGAATTATTTATACAGGGAGTTGGATTATTATTATCTTTTATAGCCAGTGTATGTCCATGAATTTTCAAGTTTCAAGTATTGAATGTGTTGAAGTGTAGATACATTTTCCATTAAGGTAAGTTAGGAAAAAAGTAAGTGGTCTGTTTTTCTTATATTGTTATATGTTTTTAGTTTATGGATCCATGAAGGGTTTGAGATGGCAAACGACCTGGGAATGCCTATTCTGGTTTCAGGCATAGTTACTACTACCACATCATTTCGAAACTCAATGTCAGCATGTTTCATTTTGCACAGTTCTTCCCTTCTTAATGCACCAGAAATACCTAATATTAGAGCTATCTAATGGCAATATTTAAAATGTTAATAAAACATTAACAAGTGACGAGTAATTTATTACCTTCATCATCAGGTAGGACGAATCAGGTACTTCATTTATAAATTTTAAATTTTGTATATCCTCCAACACGGCAGATTTTTGAGGTTTTATCGCACTTTTTATAAATGCAATTAATTTATAAAGTTTTGAAATATCGACATTTTCGTAGACCATTAAACACAATTTTATCATTGAATAAATAGACCACATTGATTTTTGGCTTTGTTTTTGGAAAAAGGCTAGCACACAAGCGCGCGCACGCACGCCGGCACGCACGGATACGCATGTAAGCTCGCGCGCACGCGTACACGCACGTACACACAAACAAACACACACGCACGCGTAATCCCACACCCACACATCCAGACCCACATACCCACAGAGTCACACCCATAGGCTCACACACCCACACACCTACACACCCACACCCACACGTACACAACGCTCGCACGCATGCACACACACGCAAACACATGCACACGCACGCGTACACGCACATCCACATCCATACACCCACACACCCACAGACTCACACACACACATACACACACGCGCTCGCGCGCGCTTCCAAGGTTGGATGAAAATTGGATAGTAGGTACAAAGAGAAAAAAAAGTGGTAATGAGTTTAGAAAAGACAAAAAATCCCAGGAGTTGCAAGAATCGGCTAAAACTTGTTCAAAAATAACTACTTTGTGTTTCTATGTGAAACCCAATTCAAGCAGTAACCATCCTGAAAATGAAATTGAGAGTAGTGTAAAAATAACTAACTCTAACACAGAATCAGCAGTAGATGTAGTTTCTATACAAGATGACTACGGAAAAGTAAGTGTTTACGATTACATCTCTTCGACAACTATTGATCCTGATTCCAAAACTGAAAGTATATTTATAACTGATCTTATGCAGACGTTGGAAGCTTCTTACGAGAAAAAATCTTCACTGCCATCGACGCTACAACCATCACGAGTATTATTAGCACAACCATTCAACGTCAACTTCACTTTTAGTCGAAGACCTTTCTGTTTCTGTAGAAGAAGCTGTCTTTTCAGAAGAGAACAAAGATTATTTTATATTGTACGTGTATTGACCTAACCTAAAATTTTATGTGTATTAACCTAACCTAATGCGTGCGTATTGACCTAATCTAAAAACAGTACGTTTATTAATCTAACCTAATATTTACGTGTATTAACCTAACCTAAAACGAGAGAAATGGGAGAGACGAGCGGAACTAGAGAGTCGAGAGAGATGAGAGAATTGCTAGAAACGGGGGATACGAGGAGAGGCGAGAGAGAGCACCGATAGAGACGAGGGAAACGAGAGATGCGAGGGAGACAAGAGATCAGTGAGAGAGACGGAGGAGACGAGCACGATCAACTTCTATTACAGAAAATATTCTCTAGTTTAAAAATACACCACTCGACGGCGTCGCAATCAAGCAAATCTGTTTTTAAAAATAAGTGTAATTTAATTGGAGGAATATTTTATCTGATTTGAAATCAGCTTCTGTCAGCCTTATTCGATTTAATGCAAAAACAAAAACAAGCTGTACGTCTAAGGGTAAGGGCGAAATCAATAACAGCCACTTAAAACTTATGACTCATAATTAAATTGTCTACAGTGTTGTTAGGCAGAAACAATTGATTTGATTGATTAATCGATTTGCTTGACGGTGTCTTATGAGTTAGTATGCATCAATGATTTTAGTTACGGCTTAGGGTTAGTATTGCCAGAAGTTAGTATTTTTGAGTTGCGGGTTAGTTTTTGCAAGTTGTAGCTTAATTCACTTGAATTTGAGTCTGTTTTTGAAGTGAGAGTTGTTTTTTGCAAGCTGTAACTTAAACCAAGTCAGCGTTTTTGAAATGAAAGTGTTTTTTGTATAAGTCGTTATTCAAAATAGACAAATGTCTGGCGTTGGATAAACAAATGGTCAAATTCCTGGGAGACAGATTCAAATTCCCCGCAGTTTCTCAAAAGCGAAGCTCTACCCGCTTACCTTGAATCAAACAAATCTGCTTTTAAAAACAAATGTACTCTAATTAGGGTCATGAACAAACAACATGTACACCACAATTGCGTTTTTCAAGGTCTATTTGTCTTTCTCGTAATTACGTAACTGGGGTTTTTCCCAGGCACGGTAGAAGAAATTGAATAGCAATAAGTGATTTATATTGACCACTTAAAAATATACTACGTAGGTAAAGCCACGATCATCTTCCATTACAGAAAACATGCACTAGTTTAAAAATACACCACTAGATGACGTCACAAACAAACAAGTCTGCTTTTAAAAATAAGTGTAATCTAATTGGAGGGATTCTTTGTCACACGCAAAGAACGTGAACATCATGTACTCCTGTTGTGACCGTGTTAAAGTGGTAGGATAAGAATATATGAAACATCCTGTATTATACAGAAAAGATAGGTTAAGTTGTAGTATGTTTAATACATGTTGACGTTACATTCCGTAACAATGTATGTGTACAGTTCTTGTGTTGCAATTATATTAATAAATGAACAATAACGTTTCTATACGCGGGTACTTCCCATAAAATAGTTGGCAACGAGGTAAATTGAAAATTAGGTGTTCGTTTTTTTTTATTTAAATAACATTACGTAAGGTGTTACAAAAAAAAAAAATATGGATTCTGATCAATTTAACGAGTTTTTAAGTGCCTTCAAAGGTTCTCAACAACTACTAATTAAACGAATCTCTGATTTACAAATAATCAATGATTCTACCATTCCTGTAAGTAATGCACCTTCTTTTGAACCTTTTGATCATAAGCAGGAAAAATTCAAGAATTACTTGGAACGTTTTGAAACATATTTGTGTGTTCGTAACGTGACAGATGAAAATAAAAAAGCACAGCTATTATCAGTTTCTGTTGGTTCTCAGCACTACAACAGTTTGTAGGCTTTACTTGGACCCGATAAATCAATTAAAAATTTAACATACACCGATCTTGAGGATAACTTTAATAAAATACTTTCACCTCACAGAAATGTTGTAGTTTCGCAGCACTACTTCCTTAAGACCTTTTAAACTGAAAATCAATCCATTGCACAGTTTGTGGCTACACTTCAACGGGATATTTCAGAATGTAAATTTACAGTAACATGTAAATGTGAAAAGAAGTCTCTGCAGCGGAAATACTTTTACGTGCTCAATTTATAAGAGGATTAAAAGATAATTGGATACGAAAACAACTGCTTCAATCAGATAACACTGCTTTTAAGGATTTTCAAAAAAAGGCAATTTCTTTAGAAATAACTCAACAAAGTATATGTCCTATTCAAATCAACCTAAATCACAGCCAGACAATTCGCTTAAAGTTGAATCTTATACATATGGACTAAATAATGTCAATATTATTCAAATATCTTCAGATTTACAAAAATATTTTGTCACTCTCTTCTTAAATAATATTCCAGTTACATTCAAAGTTGACTCTGGTGCAGGCTTTACACTACTTCCCGAAGAATATATTCAAAAATTATGTCTCGAGCTGCCATTGTAGCCAACAAATATACAATTTCGAACGTATATTAACGAGATCTTTAAACCTAAAGGGAAAACTTTAATTAATGTCACATATCA
The DNA here is from genome assembly GCA_036346205.1 of Vesta saturnalis. Lineage (NCBI taxonomy): Eukaryota > Metazoa > Arthropoda > Insecta > Coleoptera > Lampyridae > Vesta > Vesta saturnalis. The sequence continues at coordinate 891,272 of JARFJB010001939.1, read as the reverse complement.
AAACCATACTACTATTGAGGATCTCTATATTGTACCAACTGGTCATCCAGCTATTTTAGGAAGAATATGGATTCGCCACTTAAAAATTAACCTTACAAATCTTGACTCACAAACAAACTTGAATCAAGAATCAGTTTCTTATATACGTTTTTATTCACTTGAAGAAATATTAAATCGCTATTCAGAACTTGTCAAAAAGAAAATTGGTTGTATTCCAATTATACTGTGTCTCTGAAACTCCGAGATGGAGTAACTCCAGTGTATACCAGAGAACGAGATGTACCCTCTTCTCTTCGAACAGCAGTAAAATCGAAAGTAAACAAACTAGAATCAGCTGGTATTATATCAAAAAGCGGCGCATGCGACTGGGGGTCTCCACTAGTAATTATTCCCAAGGGAGATAATGACGTTCGCCTCTGTGTGCACTACAAAGTTGATGTAAATGACAGACTGGTTAACTGTAACTACCCTGTTAGCAACATACCTGAAGTTCTACATAGCTTACGAAATTCAAAATATTTTTGTAAATTGGATATTTTAACGCATTTCTTCATGTTCCTGTGGATAAAGCGAGTAGTCAATTCAAGCAATTACAACACATAAAGTCTCACACGCAGTAAATCGACTTAGTTTTGGAATTAAAAATGGCCCTGCTGAATTCAATAAAGTTTTCGACATTCTACAAGCGTTAACAAACGTTGAAAAGTATTACGACAATGCAATTGTACATGGCGCTTCTAAGAAGAATGCCACATCTACTTAGATGCTTGTTTAGCTATATTGCAAGAATATGACCTACATTTAAATAGAAACAAATGTTTTTTCCTATCAGAGAAAATGGAATACCTAGGTCACGTCATTGAACAAAATAAAATTTCAAAATCACCTACAAAAATTCGTGCCATTATTGAGATGAGTCGCCAATGAATATTGGAGACGTTTGAAGATTTCTTGGCATGGTAACGTACTACGCATGTTTCATCCCAGATCTGTCTACAATGACTACGCCTCTACGAAATCAGTTACGTAAAAATTCAAGATTTTCCTGGACATCCAATTGTGAATCGTCTTTTATAAAACTAAAACAGGAATTATGCAGCGATCGAATCTTGGTTCCATACGATGCAAACCTTCCTATTATTTTAACTTGTGACGCTTAGCTCTACCGGAATCGCTTCTATAATGAGTCATATAATCAGTGGTGAAGAAAAACCTATCGCATATGCGTCCAATCATTAACACCTGCAGGATGTAACTACAGCCAATTAGATAGAGAAGCTTTATCGATAGTTTACAGCGTAGCCTATTTCTTCAATTACCTATATGGACAAGAATTCCTATTGGTTACAGGCAATCAAGCGCTGTCTCGGATATTTCATCTTAAAAATCCTCTGCCTTCCATGACTTCAGCTCGATTACTACGTTACGCTACTTTCTTAACAGGCTTTAATTACTCTACAAATGTAGATTGTCTATCCCGAGCACCGCTCACTTCTCAATCTCACATCACCACTATCGACATGCACATAAATCAGGAAGTTGAATCTCTCCACATGGAATCTATTTTCGAAATCTCTTCTACATCAATTGCTGCAGACACAATTGCTAATGAAACAGACTCTGATGACGAACTTCATGATATCAAAAACAGTCTTTTAAACTCAGATGTGGACTTACCATTTACAATCGATGATGGTGTACTTTCTAAAAATAACCGCGTGGTTATTCCAAAAACCCTTCAAAATAAAATTCTCCAGGAATTACACGCTACACACATTGGTATCACCAAGATAAAGCAATTAGCTCGCAGATATGTATACTGGCAAGGAATCGACAAAGCTATACAATAAATGGTAAAATTGTGTGAACATTGCGCTAATATTAAATGCAATCCACCGAAAGCCCCATTCACCCGTGGGACAAACTAGATGGTAACTGGGAACGTATTCATATTGATTATGCAGGCCCTTTCAACAATTATTTTTTTCTAATATACGTGGATGCTAAGTCAAAATGGGTTGAAGTGAAACCTCTACCAGCCGTAACTACTAGTACTATCAATTTACTTGAAAATATTTTTTCTAATCATGGTTACCCTCAAATAATGGTCTCTGACAACGCAAGCATATTTACTAGCAATGAATTTCAAAATTATTGCAAATCCATTGGTAATTTTCAAAAGTTCATTGCCCCATATTATCAATCTACCAACGGGTTGACAGAAAGAAACGTTCAAACGGTCAAACGGAGATTAAAATCATTAGAAGAAGACCATTGCAAGTAAAACTTCAAGACATATTACTCAGATACCATGCAACTCCTCTAGCGTGTAGGAAATGTCCATCAGAGCTCTATTTACAACCCATCCAAAAATCAAGCTCAAAATCAATATTCATATATTCGAACCCTTAAAGTGGGAGAGAGTCCAAGTGAGAGATTACTTTCAAGGTAATAAACCAATATGGATATTCGGAACAGTCACTGATAAACTAGGAACTCTTCATTACAAAATAAAATTAGACTCTGGCAGAATAATAAAACGCCACATCAACCAACTCCGTTCAACTCAAGTAAAAAAGGTTCATTTGGACAATCCTGTTCAAGTTCCAGACACAGACATTACTATTAGTATTCCATTCCCCGATAGCAATTATAATCCTAACCGTCGAGTCTCAGCACCACAACCTATTCAGCGACAAGGTCTACCAATTCGGAAACTCAACTGATTCAACGGCTGACTTCCAACAACCGGTTACCAACACGAACTCACCTGCTACTGTCTCTCTATGCAAATCATTCCGTCAACGTTTCCGTTCTGGGCATGTAAAATACTATGTGTTGCAAGTGGGGGAGGACTGTTGTGACCGTGTTAAAGTGGTAGGTTAAGAATATATGAAACACCCTGTATTATATAGAAAAGATAGGTTAAGTTGTAGTATGTTTAATACATGTTGACATTACATTCAGTAATAATGTATATGTACAGTTCTTGTGTTTCAATTATATTCATAAATGGACAATACCGTTTTCTATACGCGGGTACTTCTGATACAATAACTCCGAGTCCATTTAACTTTCATAAAGATTTCACTAATGTAGGACTGTTATTTTTTCCAAATACATTAGATGTGCTTGAACAGTGAAAGGTTATTGTGGTTACATTACTGGGGAAATCCAGAAATTTGTATTCAACGATTGCTGGCAGACTCTAAGTACTTTATATTATTCAGTTATAAGCAAGACGCCTAAAATGCATGTGCTGTAGTTGTAAGCAGCTGTTTACCCCGACAAAGCGTTCTTCCAATACGATAACCCTGGTAAGTGCTTGTTTTTTAACCCTTGCCCCTTATTTTATCATTTTTACTGATTTAACTGTAAAACGTATTTTTATCACTGTATGCAAAATTTGACAATAATGTACACGTTAATTTGAACGATATTGTTATTATGGTTGTCTAATGATAATGATTAGCGTGGGTAAAATAAAATAGCGTCCTATAGCTGCCTTACGAAATGAAATCGGTGTTAGTTTCAAAATGCTTGTGTATTATCAAAATTGTAAATAAAAGTCAGCTTGTTTATTTTCAAAACGAGATAGTGCGTTCAAGCTTCTTTATAAATCTAGCCCTCATTTGAAAGTATTTTCATTTGTAGTGATAAATTACGATTATTATTATGGTTGTCTAATGATAATGATTCAATTTCAAAATAAAACACGTGGTGCTGATATGCTCTGATTTTACCTAACGATTGATTTGATTAATTTTCTGTGTTTGACTAAGAGTTTGTATTTCAAATTTTTCACCAAAACAAAATGGCTGTCAAAATTTAATTAAGACTCATAATTAAAAACAGAATAATAACGACTTAAGACGTTCACGCTTCCTTATAAATCTAAAGCCCTTTTTGGGTGCTTCCGCTAAGGCAGATCTTTTATGTAAAATATTTTAATTATTTTTCCATTTCCAATAACGCCAGCCCCTATTACAGAAGACATTCATTAGTTTTAAATCTCAAAATTTTAATAAATGACTAAAACCCTTTATCTTTTGTATGAACAGATTAATAACGACTTAGGACGTTCAGACTTGCTTATAAATCTAAGGCCCTTTTTGACAGAAACATTCGTTACGGTAGATCTTGTATGTAATATATTTTAATTATCCTTTTTCCATTTCCAATAACGCCTGCCCTTATTACAGAAAACATTCGTGAGTTTTAAATCGCAAAATAGTATTACTTATAATAAACGATTAAAACCCTTTATCTGTTTTATTTATAAATTCAATCATAACTCATAATTAAAGTCATGTCTTTATACTGATCTCACAAGTTAGAGCTAAGACCTCTTATTTCCCCATAACCATTACAGTGATCTGTATGTAGTTTTAAAATATACCAGTAGGTGGAGCCACTTCTATTACAGAAAACGTTCATTAGTCTATACACAAGTAGATGGCGCCACAAACAAAATCAAATTTTGGGGCAAGGGGGCCATGACAAAGGGCTAAGACTGGAAAGCAAGTTCCGAAGTGCTATACCTGCCTTACAAGATAGAATTAGGGCCCCTTATTAGAATACAGATTCAAATTTTCCGCCAAACGTGTCAGAGGGCGAAGCCCCGAAAATAAGTTGCAAAACCTGTCTTATAAGTTAGCATTAGCCCCCCATATTATAGTACAAGTTTAAATTTCTCGCAATAAACAATCAGAATGTACAGACTTAAATACAAATTCAAATTTTCCGCTAAAGGGGAAAAAGGGCGAAGCCCCGAGAGCAAGTTGCGAAGCTCTACACCTGTCTTGCAAGTTAGCATTAGGGCCCCCTTATTAGAATGCAAATTCAAATTTCCTGCCAATGGGGTCACGACAACAGGCGAAGGCCCACGACCAAGTTCCAAAAACCTATGCCAAAAGGTCCTTAATCGACAAGATGGCTGACAAGGTAACCGACAAGAAGGCCGACAAAATGGCCAATTACACGTACAACCAATCAGGTAAAAGGATGGGTGTGAATGTCATGAGTGGTGAGAACAGACAATGTAGGTGTGAAATTAGTCTTTTGAGTTATAGCCAACAAAAAGAGACGTTTTCGATATGACCTTCAACAGATCTAATTTTATGTCGTTAGTAACAAATGGTTTGCTCGGTATATGAGTGAAGTGATTTTGAAAGTCATCGAGCTCTTTCGCTAGATCATGGGAATCAGTTCAATATTAGTTCTACCATAACCTACATTTTGTACGTAACATAAAGTTGCTTGACTGACTGACTAACTCACTCATAAGCGCCCAACCCATACTGTTTAAACTAGAGACATACAATTTTCAGGGATAAAATACTACATAGCGAAAGAGTGAGATAAGAAGACATTCAAAAAGGTTCCCTAAAGGGCAAAACACGCGTTTAAAGTGGATACTATTTTCGTTATAACTTTCATTACGAGATTCAAAGAAAAGATTAAACAAAACGAGTGTAGATGTACATATCTATCATTTTAAATATACTTTGTAGGTGTGTTCTCTTTTAAAAATAACTATAACCAGTTTTTCAAAATTTTAATATATAACTGAGGATGAAATTCAGGACGGTATGGGGCGACTTGAAATATCTAAATTCCAAACTCGAAATTCCACATTCGAACTTCGAGATTTGAGATTTGATTTTTTGTTTTTGAAAAGTGCCCAAAAAAATTAACGTGTAAATGGATCCCTAATTAAAATACTAGCCACTGAAAAGTGAAAATATTGAAAAGATAAAGGACAGCTGTAAATATTAGTAAAATTAAGTAGTTTTATCTCTTACATCATTTCGAATTTCGATTTATTTTGAGAAATAAGCAAAAAAGCAGAATATGACAGTCAATTACTCCTGCGGGTAACAGCGGCTATAAGAACCAAACGCAGGGGCAGTTAAGTAAAGGCGGAATTTTTTTACACGATAACGGTCAGCCGCATTCTACCCGTTTGACACAAGATACACTCACCAACTTGGAATGGGATGTGTTATCGCATGCTTTTTACAGTCCCGACTTACCCCTTGCGATTATCACTTATTTGGTCTCCTTAAAAAGCCCTTGGGAGGGCACAAATATAAGTCAGGTGAGCAGGCGCAAACTTGACCTCGCACTGGAATCCGCAAGCAAGACAGTACTTTGAAAACTAATACGTTTCATTAATTTATGTTATTATAACTGTTGCTGCAATAAAAAGTCCGGGTCAAATCTACACTCCCCTCGTTCTTAATGTCAAACCTGAATGCAATCGGTTTTCAACATTTTTTAGATACTGAAAGAAGTAAAATCAATCCCTTTACCACCTACCCCGCACCTCCACCACCACCAAAAATCACTCGAGTCTAAAGATTTAGGTCTTAAACAAGAATTGACCCACAATATATATTTTAGTGGAGCTATGAAGAATTTATTAAACGTGAAAAAAAACGAAGTATGGGAACATGTCCAAGAGCAACAACGTGAAAGTCCGGTTCACGTGGAATGGTAAAAGATTAAAACTTGGTAAGTTGCTGCTGAGCTCTCCATATGTAAATATCAACAAGGATAGGGATCGATAGCGCAGGGATGCCGTATGTATGAATAAAAATTGTTTTTTTAACTCGAAGTGTAAAATATAATTAAGTAAACAATAAATATGATCTAAGTAATTGATGGTTAGGTATACCAAAAATCAAAAGCAATTGATTTTCACCATTTCGCTGTAAGAGTACGTACATCACATTTCTCAAAATAGATAATGATATAACATTCAGTAAAACAGTTTGCTACAGGCGCAGCAAATAACGATTTAGTTTAAAATTGTCTGAAATGGCAACAATATCCTCTATATAGCATTAGAGCAAGAAACTTATTTACGTATACCGCTTGAAACTACTACACCTTTTATCGTAGGAGGTTAAAATCTTACAGCTCACTTTGGAGGTTATACATTGCCATTTATTACAAGTCTAAATAAATGAGGTAACACACACGCCTGATCCTGATCTTACCGAACATATTAACTGTATGGAATCGGGAGTCCAATGTTACCGGACTGTAGATCGTAGGACCAACTGTGCAACGGGTACAGAAGGAGTTAAAGTACTTAGTTTTAAACCAATTAACTTTAACGACTAATCTAATTTGTTCAGGACTAGTGACAATTAACACACACGCACGCAAGCACACCTACCCAGATACACCACACCAGATAACAGCTCTACACACCACAATACACTACAACTTACCGCAACGCACCACAATGCACCACACACGCACGCACGCACGCACGCACGCACACGCACGCACACGCAGCAGACACGCACGCAGACACGCACGCAGCCACGCACGCAGACACGCACGCAGACACGCACGCAGACACGCACGCAGACACGCACGCAGACACGCACGCACACGCACGCAGACACGCACGCAGACACGCACGCAGACACGCACCAACACGCACGCAGACACGCACGCACACGCACACACAACACGCACACACGCACTCACGCACGCATCACGCACGCACGCACACGCACACAGCAGCAGCACGCACACGACACACACACACACGCACACGCACACACACGCACACACGCACACACACTGCACTCCGCATCACACGCAACGCACACACACACCACACGCACACACACACACACATCATACGCACGCACTCACACACGCAAGAACTCACGCACGCACTCATGTGCGCACGCACCCACCCACTCACGTACCCATCCAACCACCCACCCACTAATTATTGAACAATCAATCGTCTGTAAATATTGCATAATACTGTTAATAAAATCTGTTGTATTGTAACACAACATACAAATCGTCAGTAATTTACTTCATTTCCATCAACAGACCTGGAAAAGTGGAAGCAAAATACTTACGTACTTAAAATTTTGTATTCAAACTTGCTTTCATTTGACTTGGAGCTGATTAGATCTTGGGAGAAATCCAGCGGCGGAAAGGGGACGTTTATTAGGGTCAGCTTTTCGTTTTTATCAAATATTTCTAAAACAGCTCTATATTTCAAACGTATAAATATATAATTATGTTCTATGCAATTTTTTTGATACGACGCGGCAAAAATCCTAAGGTAGAATTTAAGTGTTAGTTTAATTTTTTCCAATATTTTTTAATTTACACACCTTTTTTTTATAAAGTTTTTTAATAGAACGTGCAACGGGCGTAATACCTTAATATTACTTTTCATTTACATCAATCACAATACAAAGAAGAATAATATGAAAGCGGTTCTTTACCATTTTTATTATGTAACAATTTATTGAATAAATTTTCCATTGTTTCATATGTGATGTTGCTTGAAATGATTACCTTTTCATTTACGCTGAATGGGTTTAACTTTATAAAGAAGCATTTACTGGTTACTTTTAATTCGCTTACTAATTTAATTTCAGTTTGAATAAATGAACTGTAACGTTTGACGTTTGAAATGATTACTTTTCTTATTTACGCTGAATGCGGTTTAATATTATATAGATCATTACTAATAATTAATTCTTACTATTTAGTTTCAGTTTGAATCATGAACTGTAATATTACGTTTGAAAATTTTTAATTACGCGGTTTAATATTAATAGTCTTTAATAATAAAAATAAATCTAACGTTATATTTATTTAATTACTGAAATTCGCAGTACAAAAATGTTTTGTTTACAACAACATTTAACACCTTGAATTCTAAGTAACATTCTTAATACTAACATGCAACAAAAAACCTTTATCAAAATTGAATGGAATGTTTTCCGTTAAATTTTTTGTTATTCAAATTCAAGTTTATATAAAATAAAACACATAAACGTTTCTTTATTTACACTATTAGAAATCGTACCTATCTGGTACCTCGTTGAAAACCGATGACGTAACTGCAATTTGGCCAAGCCGTTGGCGCAATTGGGCCGATGATACAATTTACGCCTTGCTCCATTGTTCCCACGATATCTTGTTTACACCTTTTTTGTGGATTATATTGTTATATTATATTGCAATTTTCTTTTCAACGCTTTTATGATTTTAGTAAATAATTGCTATATATAAAAGTCAATTATTTCTTTACTTGTTCAATTTTAACGACAAATAGCTTGCGCAACGAACTGCAAGCGAACGACTAACGGCCGTGCTTTTAATTATCAATATTTTCCAGTTACTTTGATTTATATATCGATCTATTATACTGTATCGATTGTCTCATTTTGCATTTAAAAACCGTACGTTATTTTGACAGTCTAAACAATTCAAGATTTCTCTTTATATTAAATACTTTCAAATATAATAACAATAACATTTCTTCATCTAAAAACAAATAACTAATTAACGTTATAACTTCATAATTTGAAATTTTAATTAACCATTTCTTTCTATCAAATATTTCTAAAACACTACATATTTGAAATTTTCTAAGACACCTGTTACAAACGCAAAGTAAGTTTAAAAATTAATTAAACATGAATGAAAATGGTTAACCTGTATTATTGATATCTTATAGAAGCGGGCAGCTTTGGAATTTTTTTTTAAGTTAACATGTATACACCGTGATAAGGATGCCCACTATGGAGAGCTGGGAAACGGTAAGAGATGGAAGGTCGATTAAATGGAACAAAAGTTACGCATTTGAGAGGATGTATTTATGGTCTTTGTAGAACTCGAATATCCCTTTCAGTTATTGAGATATTTGAAAAAAATTGAATTTTCTGATTTTCGTTTTAATCTTTTTCTGACCTTATTTGAAGAGCTATAAAGAAAAGAAGAGCACATTCTCATTGCCACTTTTCTAGCTCTACTTAATGCTGTTATTCAATTTTGGTACAACGTTTCGTTTGTTAGCAACCATCATCAACTTTATTTTTTTAAATAGACGAAAAAATTATTTTTGCCATATTTAAATTCTCTCCTTGATTCTGAATTCATCGATATATCACACTTTATATTTTTGATACGTTTCCGATGAGAAAATTCATATTCAATGTAAAACATCGAAAACGTATAGTTAAAACTAATACTAGAAACATTAGAAAACCGTAAAATTATTATAAAATTATGTTTTGTAATTTTAAAATAAAAACAAATTTATTTTAAAGGTTAATAAACTCACAAAAGATGTTCAATAAGATTCCCGTTATTCTCGAAACATAAATAGCATCTTCTAACTGTAGCATCTAAAACATTCTTCAGCATTTGAGGAGTAATACTAGCAAACGCCTCGAGAACTAATCTTTTTAAAATTTCTTCGTTTTCAATATCGTTTCCATAAATGTAATTTTTAATGTATCCCCAAAGAAAAAAATCCAAAGGTGTTATATCTGGAGAACGGGCGGTCCGCAGTACATTTTCATGAGTGCCAATACATCTTTCTGGAAATCTAACTGACAGGTATTCTCTGACAACTCTGGAATTATGTGCTGGTGCACCGTCCTGCATAAACCAACAACCTTCAACTTCTTGGAAAGGCAAATCATTCAAAGCTATCTCTAATTCATTTTGGAGTAAAATTTGGTAACGTTCAGAATTTAAGGACTCGTGGTAAATGAAAGAACATATAATTCGAGTACCGAACATAGCAGCCCACATATTAAATCCGAAACGGTGTTGGTGTTTGGCCGTTTTGTACAGACGTGGATTTACTCTTGCCCAATAATGAGCATTTCTACGATTAAAAATTCCATTATCATTAACCATACTTTCATCGGACCATATTATTTTATTCGGAAAATATTCATTGTCTTGAGATTGACGTGTATACCATTCGCAAGATATTCTACGTCTTTCTGGGTCACCTGGTCGAAGTCCTTGACAAATTTTAAATTTATATGGATGTACTTTCTCCTTCTTTAGAACATAATGAGCTGTGGAATGGGCTATGCCAGTTGCCTCTTCAATTTTCCTAGTAGAAACCTCTGGATTTTGCGTTACAGCTAATAAAACAGTACTGGCTTTTTCTTCATTGCAAGGTTTTTTGCGAGATTTTACAGGTTTTTGAACGCACCATATTCTTTTAGATTAACTGCTAATGTGCGAAAAGTTCTTTTGTAAGGTTGACGCCTTTCTGGATATTTGTTTAAATACATTATTTCGGCTTCAGAACAATTACGATGACACAAAATGTAACACGTCAGTATATCGAATTTTTCATTATTTGAAACATGTACTCCTACCATATTGTTTTTAGGTAAACACAAAATGTAATTAACTCAAAGACCACCAATTAAACGTAATACGGACAACAATCAATTATGACAGGTATGTAAATAAAATGCAAAGCCAACTTATTTTTTTCAAATGCATCAGTACGATGGAAGACGTATTTTAACTGTTTAATTAATAGTATTTTCACTAAATACATACTTGTGAATTATTTTATTCGCAACAGGCATTAGAAAATGAGAAAACATTATTTTATAATAATTTTACAGTTTTCTAATGTTTCTAGTATTAGTTTTAACTGTACGTTTTCGATGTTTCACATTGAGTTTGAATTTTCTCATCCGAAACGTATCGTTGAATTCAGAATCAAGGAGAGAATTTAAATATGGCAAAAATAATTTTTTCGTGTATTTAAAAAAATAAAGTTGATGATGGTTGCTAACCAACGAAACGTTGTATCAAAAATTGAATAACAGCATTAAGTAGAGCTAGAAAAGTGGCAATGAAAATATGCTCTTCTTTTCTTGATAACTCTTCAAATAAGGTCAGAAAAAAATAAAAACGAAAAACAGAAAATTCAATTTTTTCAAATATCTCAAAAACTAAAAGAGATATTCGAGTTCTACAAAGACCATAAATGCATCCTCTCAAATGCGTAACTTTTGTTCCATTTAACTGACCTTCCATCTCTTACCGTTTCCGAGATCCCATAGTGGGCATCCTTATCTTGGACACCGTGTATACATGTTAACTTAAAAAAAATTCCAAAGCCGCCCGCTTCTATAAGATATCAATAATACAGGTTAACCATTTTCATTCATATTTAATTAATTTTTAAACTTACTTTGCGTTTGTGCCAGGTGTCTTAGAAAATTTCAAATATGTAGCTGTTTTAAAAATATTTGATAAAAACGAAAGACTGCGCCTAATAAACCTCCACACTCCGCCACTGAATTTATCTCAGCTCCAAGCCAAATGAAAACAAGCTTAAATAAAAAAATTTAAGTACGTAGGTGTTTTCGTTCTGGAGTTATCGTAGATACTAGCATACATCCACACACATGCACACGCACGCACGCACGCGTACGCACGCACGCTCACATACGCAGACACACGCATACACACGCAGATACACACAGACACACACAGACATAAGTCGATTTAGCGATAGTGAAGAAAAAGTCGATTGCATAACCTTCTATACCTACATATGTAGTGACGGCCCTACCGGGTTTGCCCCGGGCGCCAGATCTCGGAGTGCGCCGCTGGCTGCTGCGGTTAAACTCAGTGGGTAGATATTCAATGCTTTGGGATTGGTTTCTAATTTCGTCCTGTCTAAGGTTTAGCCAACGTAACAACGCATAAAAACTTGAGAAAGTTAGCAAATTTCGATTTTACCTAAGCTATTGCTATTAAAAAGAGTTAGTACTGCACTCAGGAGGGGGTATGGAAGTATTTGCCCACGCATCACTGAGGCTAACGAGCGTAGTCTGCGTCTGCGTCTGCCCCTGCCCCTGCGTCTGCGTCGGCGTCTGCGTCTGTGTCTGCGTGTGCGTGTGCGGGGGTGTGTGTGCGTGTGCGTGTGTGAATGCGTGTGCGTGTGCGTGCGTGCGCGCGTGTGTGTGTGTGTCTGTGTCTGTGCTTGTGTCTGTGTCTGTGTCTGCGTCTGCGTCTGCGTCGGCGTCTGCGTGCGTGTGCGTGGTGTGCGTGGTGTGCTGTGTGCGTGTGTCGTTGCGTGCGTGCGTGCGTGCGTGCGTGTGTGTGTGTGCGTGTGTGTTTAATGTTGTTACAGATTTATTTAGGTACAAACAGAACTTTATTTGTTATGTTCGCACGGAGAGCATACATTGTTGAGAACACTTTCGCCATACAATTTGAAATTTTTACTGATAAAAGGTTATTCAATAGTGACTGTATAATGGTCTTTAGATAGTAACGCTTGACAAGAATAGCTCTGCGGCTGACGTAATAAAAATAAACCCTGTCTATTATTGCGTAGTGGTCGACAGAGAAATTGGAAGGAGAGTAGTGACACCAATAGGAGACGTTATGCGTCTAGAAACTGAAGAAAAATAAGTGACCATTATTTGAATAATACATGCATATTTATGTATTTGGCAAATTATCGGGTTAGTTCTTGAATATTTCCTTTAATTGCAAATTCAAAACTTTGGTACTATATGTGAGTTTAAGTTTAATTATAACAATATATTACATATTATCTTTACTACATTTTTTCTTGACTGCAAATTCAAAATTTAATCTAACTTTTATCTTTGTTACTATATTTAATCTTAATTATATATAATCCTAAAGTAGGCATTTAAAGTCGGTAACATGATTATGTTATTTATTATAAACCCTTCAATTAATAACAAGTGGAATTTAAAAATAATAATTAATTATCAAATTAATCGATTTAAATCATTATCCTTGGTAAGTGGATGTCCTTAATTTGTTCTTTAATTTTATTAAATCTAATAAAGTAATTTGATCGTTACTCGTTAAATTTACATAGTTACTATAACTGGCTATCGAACAAAGTCCCAATCGATGTAAATTTTGTCTTTATGATGTAGCGGGTACCTAGCATAAGTACAGGTCGTAGGTTCAAATCCTACTGAGGTAAACTTTTATTTATGTATTTAATAAAATTAATAATAATTTTTAATTACATATTTACCGTTGAACTTATTCGTTCATAACAAAACTTATAATAAATTTTTTCTTTGTTTTCAAATTTGGAGGTTGATCCAACTTTTATTTTTAGTACTATATCTGATTTTAAGTTTAATGATAACATTGTGTTGCATATTGTCGTAGACTATATTTTTCCCTGTCTGCAAATTCAAAATTTCAGCTAACCTTTACCTTTGTTACAATGTTTCATCATAATTGTAATTAGTTATTCCTAAAAGTAGACAATTAAAGTCGATAGATCTAACAGGGCGATTATCGTTATTTATTGTTACCATTCAATTGAATAAAAGTGATATTTAGAGAATGGAAACGTTTAAGTTGTCGCTATAACTCAGATATATAAATTTAAAATAATTGAAGCATTTGGTCGCAAATAAATAACAGCAAGTCCGGTGAGTGGCGCGAGAGCCAGGAATCGCGCAGGAACCAATCTGGTTGAAACGTGATGTGATTGAAGAGTATGTAAGTGAAAAAATGTATATGTATATATGTGCATTTAGATATTCATACAGTAAGTATACGATCTATTATTTATATCTTTCTTGACTCTGTCTATATTTCTACTTCTTAGTTCCTTACATGTCGAGGCAGTATACAAATAACTGTCCGGTAGTAGGACAATACCGTTAGTAGGGAATGCTACATCGTCCGGGGCACGATTTGGTCAGTAACCGGTCTGTTCGCTATGGTATTACTCAAGAGAACAATACAATTGCCTCGGATCGACCTGACTACAACGGGCAGTCAAGGTCGAAACAGACAGGTCCCGTTGCTGACGACTATGCAAGGAATGAATGGCGAGTTGGTATACGGAATGTTTTGGGAATGTAATGTACGAAAGACACCTGATATTATGTGTGTATGTCGGAGACAAAGCGCAAAGGAAAGGATGCTGTGGAGATGGGGAATGGCAAACTAGTACTATGGACAGGAGTTGAGACTGAAGTGCATGGCGCAAAAGGAGTTGGGGTGATCGTAAGTGAAAGAGCGAAAAGATGGGTTAAACACCACCAATTGGTATCTTCCCGGGTAACTTCTGGAATGGAGTAGAGAACGTGTTGAGCGTATGTAAACCAAACGAAAGAGTGATGATAATGGGGGATATGAACGGATGGGTGGGTGTACAGAGAGAACATACTGAACGCGTTCTAGGAAAGTTCGGAGACCAAAGAGTCAACGAGAATGGTGAACGCCTGGTGAACATCTGTGTGGAGAGAAGCCTGCTTATATCCAATACGTGGTTTAAACATAAAAATGTACATATGTATACATGGCAAGGTGATAATGTATGATGAACAGCTTAGAAACCTGGTGAAAGACACATAAGTGATGCGCGGATCGGAGTGTGGATCGGACCACTTTTTGGTTGTATCGAGAGTGTGATTAAGGCAAAATTGGGTCTTGAGAAGGAAAGCAAACGTAGTGCGAACGTCCAGAATTAGGGTGAAGAACTAGTGGATAATGGTGCGAGAATGAAATACGCAGATGCTGTGAGTAAAGATTTGAATGTGAATGAAACAGTGTGGTACGAACAAATAAAAGACACTGACGTTGAAAGTGCATGGATAAGCTTGAAAAACTGTGTTGTCAATTGTGCCGTGCGGATATGTGGAAGAGCGACTGTAGGTAGGCACAAAAAATGTGCTTGATGGAATAACTCGGTAAAAAAGGCAGTATGTAAGAAAAAAAATGCGTACATAGCAATGATTGCTGCAAAAAATGAGACTGAGAAAAAGCAATTGTATGAGGTGTACAGATTAAAATCAAAGAAGCGAAGGAGACAGTGAGAATGAGTAAAGAGGAAGTGATGGCTGTCGAAGGAGAGAAAATGCAAAATGATTTTGAGAGAAACAAAAAACTCTTCTGGAAATGGGTCAAAAATACAAAACGTGGCCCCAACCAGAACGCTGCAGGAATGATGAGTATGAGCAACGAAATAGTATGAGACGATTGTGAAGTGAGGAAATGTTGGCAAGAATATTTCAGAAAGCTGTACAGTAGTGAGGAAAGTAAGACTGAAGGGTTAAATAAGGAGAATGTAGAAGGAATGGTGAATGGAACTGAGAAGGATATTGGGATAAATGAGGTAGAGAAAACGGTAGGAAGATTGAAAAACGGCAAGGAGCAGGCGTAGATGAAATCACTAGTGAAATGCTAAAGTATGGGGGTGCAAAGCTTATACGAATATTGTGTGAATTATTCAATGTATGCCTTATATGTGGAAAAGTGCGAGGGATTGGAAGAGAGCGATCATTGTTCCACTGTATAATGGTAAGGGGAACAAGAGTGACTGCAAGAACTATAGAGGAATAAGCATGCTTAGCGTGCCTGCTAAAGTATTTGGAATAATACTGATTGATAGACTACGAGAAACTACACAAACTAAGATTTGGGATGTGCAGGGTGGCTTCATCCAGGGAGAGGACGTGTCGATGAGATGGTTGCTCTCCAGCAGGTGATCGAAAAGTGTTTAAGTGTAAAAAGGAAGCTGTGCTGTGCGTTTGTAGATCTGTAGAAAGCATACGACAGAGTGAATAGGTAGAATCTATGGGAAATATTAAATGAATATGGCGTAAATAAAGGTCTAATAAACGGAATAAGGGCAGTATACAACGGTAGTCGGGCATGTGTTAGGGTGAGAAGAGGTGTGAGTGAATACTTTAATATTGAGCAAGGAGTGCGACAAGGCTGTGTGATGTCACCGTGGTTGTTCAATATATACATGGATAAATGTGTTAAACAATCATGTACCGATACAAATGGTGTAATGGTTGGTGACGTAAATTTACGACTTCTGGTGTATGCATATGACACAGTCTTATTAAGTGAGAGTGCGGATGAGCTACAAACCGCTCTGAGGAAATTTTAGACAACCTGTGAGAGCATGGACCTAAAGGTAAACGTGAACAAAACTAAGATTGTGGTGTTTAATCGGGAAGGTGGAAAGGAGAGTTAGAGTATTTACCCGGCAAGATGAAATTGTGGAGCAAGTGGATGAACAATGGAGTGCGGGATTGGACGAAGGGTCAATGCTGGAAGGAAAGTGATTAGAAGTATGTGGACAATAATGAGAAACGAAAGCATGAGCCTAGCTGCGAAACGAGCAATCTATAATGGCGTGTTTGTCCCATCAGTACAGTATGGAAGTGAGACATGAGTATGTCAAAAAAAGCACGGAAGAAAAATAAATGTCTTGGGTATGAGATTCCCGAGAAGCGCATGCGGTAAAACAAGAAGGGACAAGATAAAGAATGAATGCATAATGACGGAGTGTGACGAGGAAAAGACGATGATGAATAGATATAAAAGTAGTACATTACGTCGTTTTGGCCACATTGAAAGACTGAACAACGCAAGATTAACGAAGTAAATATATGTGGGCGAGGTTAGAGGTAAGGCTGCGCCTGGTAGGCCGCGTAAAACATGGCTATATGATAAAAGAAAGAAAGATAAAGAGTTTTAAAAATAAAAGGGCATTACAGACACAATGTATAAATCTTGCGGGACATAGGGGGGTATGCGGTGATAGGAAAGCATGGAGAAAGATTGTGAATGAAAAATAAGTAGGGATCGTTTTGCCTACCCCGCAAGAGAAATGGTGTGAAGGTTAAGATTGATGTACTTTAAGGTGTCGAAACGGTGATTAATATTCTTTCTTTTCAAACCTTAAAAAGTCCGAAATTTCAATAAAATAAAGCTTTTATTCAAAATGTCATTAGGTATACCGATATCTAATAACATTTTGAATGAAGGCCTTATTTTATTAGGACTGGATTGTCATTCAATTGAACTCCAGTAGCTACCTAACGAGGGGGGGCTCAGGTATCGCTTGCACCCCGGCGTCAAATAGGCTAAAACCGCCTCTGTACCTCTATATGTATATGTAGGTTAGGATGGAAGGTAAAAACTGGTACAGCCTAAATTTAGTTGTGTGAAATGTGGTGGTGATATCTTGTAGAAGCAGACGGCTTTGGAATTTTTTTTGAAGTTAACATGTATACAGTGCCCGCCTACAGTCTCCCCTAAAGTGTAGGTTGGAAGGTCATGTGGTGTTCCACACCAGATATTTTAGAAAGCAGTGATTAAATATGACCGGTGCTTACTAAAAAAGGGTCGATATAGTAACTATGAGTAATATAATCCCTTCTGCTTAAACTACAACTACAAATAAAGGTACTTCATAAAGGCGTTAATCTACATTATGTGAATATCTCAATAATTGCTAACTTTATTGAAAAAAGTGATAAGACCTTTATTAAAGATAATTAATTATTAAACAACTTCACTTAACGAATATTTTTTTAGGGTAATAGCTAAGCCCTAGAAAAACCAAAAAAGTCTTAAAATAACTTTTGTCTATACTGGAAATGTCCTCAGCACTACAAGCACTTTTTTAATGGTAATTCAATTTTTAATAAGTTTCTCTTATAATTTTTTTAATAGAAGTCTAAAAAAGTGTTAAAAAGTGTTTAAGCATCAAATGCAACAAGTGATAAACAAAATAAAAAAATTACCTTTTATTATAGCCTTGATTTTCATATTTCACAAATGAGGATGAAATGTTGGTATTGGAAAAATATAAATTTAAATAAAATTGAGTATTACTTATTGAAGTGACCCAAATATTATGTATATCGTATTATACAAAGAGAAAAGTGTCTAATAAATAAATTTAGCCAGGTAGGGAGTATATAAATATATACATATATATATATATATATATATATATATATATATATATATATATATATATATATATATATATATATAATACAAAAATTTGCATATGCATTATGTTTAAATGATTACGTGTTTTGTATGCTTAAAGTAGAGCAAATAAGTTAAAAATACCCGTTATCAACCCTATTTGCTAATATACCAAGACAATAAGAAAACCACATCACATTTTGTTAATGCTTAATAAAATGAAATGTAAATCTATTGTGGTACAATTATTTAATTTTTTATTAGGAAAAGTTAGTATTTATTTTTCTGCTTGCTAATGTATTTACATCTTTTGAGATATTTGTTAGTGTAATCTGTGTTTTTCCAAGTCATCCTTAAATATAAATTTATTAATTAATAACGATGGGGGTCTTAAACTCTCCTGGTTTTCATGGATGTAAAGAGGTTACCTCCAACATGTGATATTACTTCCTCATGTATTCATTATTTTTGTTCATTAAAATTTATTACTGTATTTTTAACAAATAGTTGATTACATATATAAATTAGTTATTAAGGTTTCAACATTTATGCCATATTTTATATAACTTAACAATTAAGTCGTTTTGAAGATGGGAATAGAAATGTTACTTTCCTGAAACGTAAACAAGATTTGCAAAGAAAAAAAATTTGTTATTTGAAAATTACATAAAATATATGTTTCAACTATATTAATGTGATTTTGTCTAGCATAATTACGATTATTTTTGAACTGTTTACCATGAAACTAACACCTTTACACATTAAATTACAGTAGTTTTGTTTATCTAATCTACTTCTGTTAGGTTTACAGCAGTTTTGTTTATCTAATCTAATTGTTAGGTTACAATAGTTTTGTTTATATAATCTAATTTTGTTAGGTTGCAGTAGTTTTGTTTATCTAATCTAGTTTGTTAGGTTACAGTAGTTTTGTTTATCTAATCTAATTATGTTAGGTTATAGTAGTTTTGTTTACCTAATCTAAACTAGATATATAAAACTACTGTAACCTACAGAACGCTTCTTGTGGTTTATCCTCGGCTAAATCACAAGAGGCATTCCATGTTTTCATTGGTCCCCTACGGAACGTATGTTGCGATTCAGCTTCTCGTGTAGCTTGCATCACTATTATCTACTATTAGAATATTATTTGTTTACGTAAATTTCACATTTCACTTACCTTTGTGTAATTACCCAGATTACTAAAAAACTGAGCATCATAGATGCAGTAAGTTGATTAAATTGTACCAGCCACTTTTTATTGTACAATTTGATTTAAATTTAAATTAAATATGGTGTGACAATGTACATTGTTGATGTACAAAAAATGCTTGAAACAATTATCAATACTTAAAAAATCTAAGATAGACAAGATTTTTATAATAAAAATTTTATTTGCATTTAAAAATAAAATAAGTGTAAAAGATAGTACAATGTTTTAACAAGATGCTGCTTTAAAAAACTTAAGTAGAGGCAATGTTTTTACCTTTGGTATGTCTTTTTATGACCATATAAACACAATCAATTTAAATGTCATATGTATTGTAAATTAAAATTAGACCTAACTTAAAATTGTTCAATAAATAATGACTAATTAGAGAGCATTTTCACATACATAACTTTGCTAAAATATAAATGTTATAAAACCACAAAAAATATATATATATATATATATATATATATATATATATATATATATATATATATATATATATATATATATATATATATAGTTAATTACCTTTACAATGTAACACATAAAATCACAAGCCTACACTAGAAGAAATCTCAAAACTACAATTACGTATGTAAACTATACTTCATAAAATACCATTAATATAGAGCTCCTTTGACACTTTAAAAATATACAATTGACTTAAGAAAAGATATAAACAATATTATTTACAACTATCTACAATATTATACTTAAGCTAAAACTTTTTATAAAAAGATTAAAAATAAAATTTTAGTCTAAATCACATTTTAATAATTCGCCATTAAATAAACGATATATTAAAAGTCTGCAGACTCATTGGTCCTATAACTGCATTTGAGAGATCAGACAACACCTCATTCTGAGCAATAGTACCTGTTAGAGTAGTTGGTTGCCATTCTTTAACTTTTACATGAACAAAATTGGTGTTTTCTTGTATATGTGACACTGAACAAACAAAATGTTTATTTACTGAACAATCATATCCTTGTCTATGTAACACTATCAGTGCATTATTTGAAGGAAATTGCGAATAGACAATATCTGGTTGTGTGCGCAAGGTTAATATGTGCATATCACATGGAAATTGCTTATTAAGCATTTTCAATGTACGTTTAACTTCAATTTTTCCATGCTCAGTTTCCACAATAAATATATTAACAGGATAATTTAAGGCATTAGAAAGTTGATTAGCATATAAAGATGGACGGGAAAAATCTGTTTTCTTCTGCGATTCAAGCTGCTGATCAGTTAGGACATTAAATGATCTCACCATTTCACCTTTTTCAAACACATCATCTCCACTATTATTCTCATTTTCAAACCTTTTAAATGATTCTTTTTTGACATTGACCTGTTGGATATCTTCTAAGAGTAACCAAAACTTGTTAACTGTTTTTCTATTGTCTACTAAACCTTCACCCATTCCACGTGCATCATCATACAAAGTTCTACGTTCCAACATGATTTCTAAAAACCCAGGTTGCCAACTTGCAGCCCCTTGTGCATGATTTGTTAATAAACTTATTCTCTTATTGTTATCCTGAATGTAAGTCATTGTGGTAATTGGGAAATAATTACCTTCAATACCAATTCTCTCAACTTTGACGCGTCTTTGCATTTGTAAACCGCTAGAATCGGTATAAAATTCTGGAGGATCTCCATTTTGTACATCAGTTACCAACCTCATGAACAATTCTGTTTCTCGGTTTTTCGGTGGCGTTTCAAAATCAATAGTATTTTCGATGAAAATGCCATCACTTAAATAACTACTATCAATGTGCAAAATCTGTACAGTGTGTACTAAAAATGGGCCATAAAAAACAGTAAGTTCGCTAGTTACCGGGCCTGAAGTTATAATAATAGTCATTTGATCTCTATAATGGTAAAATACATCTTTCTCAATATCACGTTCATTCGGATCCGGCATAAACAAATACGCACCGGAGTGGAATTGTGCACTTTTATATGCCGAAAATTGGATCGCACATTGTGTTATTTTGTGTGTAAGCTTTTCAGTAATTGATTTCATGAAACCTGTACTACCACTGAACAAAATTTTATACTTTGTATTTTCTAACTGTATATCACCAGGCTGAGTTCTCTTGATTTTAAATATCGAATTCACAGTGTCTTTTAATTCATCATCTAATTTAAGTTGATTACCCGCAGCATTATAGCATTTGCTACAATATACAGTAACAAGATTTTCAGAATTTCCTAGCTCATCATATTGTATACTGTATGTGACAAGACTTAGTTCTGGTAATTTAGCTACAAAAACAAGTTCATATTCATTTTTAGAAATAGATATTTTGGTGTTGGCTTCTGAACAATCCCAAACAGGGCTCAATTGAAAAACTACAGGTTTTCCTTCATTATCAATCACTTTGACCTTTGTAGTTGACACTCTGACTTGAACTAAGTTGTCTCTAGGTTGAGCCAAAGAATTGTATAGAATGATCTGGAAGGATTAAACACCGATTAATTTATAAACATCAAAATTAAACTTCATATATAAATATCATAAGAAAGTGATTATTGCTTATTTATTACAGAATTTATATTGTGTGTAACTTTTTGATAGCTGATATGTAATCTGAATGAGGTCAAAATATGAGATACACATATTCAATTACCGTGAGAAAACATAAGAAATGTTAAGGCCGGTTTCTATAATTGCGGGCACAAGTAGGACGTACGGGCGTAAGTTGTGGAAGTTGTGTGAAACAGTAAAACCTAAAGTGCGAGCGAAGTTATAAACCTCAAGAAGTTTTTATTTCATTTACTTTGTAAACTAGGTGTAAAATCTAGGCATATCACACGTCGTGTTTTTCGATTAACGAATTCGTTTACACGTCGTTCTCAATTAAGTATTGCTATTGATATCAACAAGTTAATGTTGTAGTGTACGAATATGCAATTAAATTGTTCCCTAAAATTATTAATAACTACGTTGAAGGCAAATGTAGTTACTTGGAAGCTTTAACCCAGGGTTGTCCAACGCGGCACATGATCGGTATCAATGTGGCCCACGAACAAATGAAGACGGCATGAATTTCAAATGTTGTTTTTAATATTTTATAACAGATTTTATGTAAGCGCAACAAGTTTTCCGCATAAAACGGTCTACACTTTACAGCGTTAACACCGAAATAACAAGACTCGGCGCTCTGACGTTACACGTGCACAATGTCAGGCCACCAATTCCGACCGTTATACCATGTGCTTTCGGTGTTTAACGTATTGATTATGATTTAATTTTAGTACCAAAAGTAAATTTATTTTATTTTGCCACAATAATGTTCTTTATACGCTTCCAAATGCGGGCGTAATGTGGTCTTTATAGCACGGAAATGTCATTGATGCTAAACAGCATGATTGACAGCAGACACATGATATGATATATAATGGCAATATCACAGTATCTGCATTTGCATTTAAAAACTTGCCGAAAATACTATCTTTTTAATATTTTGTTCCAGTTTCATGGTGCAAAATAAAATAAAACATTGTATGTACCACGGGCATAATAGTAGATTATGCCCTTAATACATAAATATCTATTACACACGTGTGTGTTTATAGGCGTTACTTTCAGTGCTATGTTATACTCAAAGTAATTATATAGGTATACAGGGTCCTGCATCATAGCTCCCGTCTTCTACTAATTTAAATGGTTTATATTCGAAAAAATATTAAAATGAAGCAATAAAAAGCTTGCTAGACAAAATATTTTAAAAGTATTTTCACAAATACCGGGTGGCCCATAAATCCATGGCAACACAAACATAGATTTTTTTTTAATGGAACACCCCATATATTAATCCATATTTGTATTCTCCTTACTTCATACATTACCTCAACAAAATTTCACCATCTTATACAGAGTCCTTTCAAAGATATAACAATTTCTTTGTCTGAATGGACATGTATTGATCACTCTGTATCTTTGAAGAACAAACGAAATTAATTATTATTTGTAGTAGGATATTTTCTGTATATGGTCTATTTTATTTTTATACAGATGGCTACACGAAATATCGAAAGTCGTATACAATATGGTCCACAACGAAATTATCAAATGGAACACCCTATATTTTTCATCGGCATGGGATAGCTTATTTGCTACTCTATCACTTTTATTAATCATTCACTATACCCAAACACACTAATTTTTTAGTTAAATTCGTCTTGATCCGAAACTACTCGTTATTAATCAAAACTAGGCGTTAAGAGGAACACCTGTACATTTTATTCCTTTGAGTGCGGAATGAAGTACGCAACACCATTATAACGAATTTGATAAGGTGTCTAACGGCTAGTCATGGAAAAAAAATACGTGGTAACTGCCAAATAAATAAAGCATTAACATTTCAATTTACGTATCAACTATAAGTTTTATACATTGTTAGTTACGTGTTGCTGAATATTATTATTTATTTGCGTTACAAGTATGTTTTAAGCAGTTTTATGTGGTTTTTGCTGATGAAAGTGCTTCTTGTGCTGGAGTACCAAAAAGATGAGCTCGTAGATATGATTTTTATGCTAGGGGAATGCCAAATAAACTCTATTCTGGCAAGTCGAGTTTATGAAGAGAGTTGTCCCGAACGAAGGCATCCAGACAAGCTAACTCTGGAAAATTTATTACAAAGAGTTATACAAATGGGACTATACAAAACCAGTTAAGAGTAGACCCGTCCGAAGTGAAGAAAATGAATTGTGTGTTATGTTATCTGTTACCGAAAATCCTTGAGTTGGTCAAAAAGCAATTAGTTCTGCTGTAGGTTATAGTGAATGAAGCGTTCAAAGGATTTTGAAGGATAACCGTTTTCATGCATATCATATCCAGTTTCATCAACAACTATTTGAAAAGGATTTGGCACGACGTACCGTATTTTGCAGTTGGGCTCAACATAACATTGATATAACTTACAACTTTTTTGATAAGGTTTTGCTCTCGGATGAAGCCCCATTTCAGAAAAATGGATTTGTGAATCGCCATAACTTCCACTACTATTCAGACCGGAATCCAAGGATTCTCAGCCAGGTTGTAACATGCACAAAGTGCGGTCGTAGCAAAAATAGAGAAAAGGTGTGCCGTAACAAGAATTGTGGGTATTAGCCAGCTCAGTCCGTCGTTAGGCACTTGGATGCATGGGCGTGTGACTAGCGGAGAGATACAGAAAGGTTAAAAGGGCACCACTTGATTTTTTTTATATCCCCCTTAGACCAAGAAAAGGGCTACGGCACAGTAAGAGATACACTACAGTTAAAATAAGGAATTGCGATCCTAGTCCACAGGAATAATGAAAACAAATACGGATAGTGTAACACAATGTGGTTTAATGATAAACATAAAGAAAATATTTCCCCAAATTGGTGCTTGTACTATACATATACATGTTTTATAAATAAACATAGGTTTCCCTCCACAATATTCTTAAATTAAATTCAGCAAGTTACACAAGAGAATGAGTAGTTACACAAGCGTTATCGCAAGTTGCGGACGAAACTTAGAAAGTTATAATTTAGGCAAAATAAATACATATGCGAACGTTATAGTAGAAACACACTTACCTTGCTGAGTAGTATGGACTGTATAATATAACTGACAAAAAAAAATGAATATACGTTAATCGAAATCAAAATTATTTTGCAGTGTTTGACATCTAGCGTTGACTCTAAAAACATAAATACCACAACAAACTCAAAATTAATTACCTAAAATAAAGCCAAAGTTATAGGAAGAGCGTTGCAGTTTTAAATCAAATGTAAACACAGCTAATTCAAAATTAATAACCAAAATTATTTCGCTTAGATGTCTACCACTGCGTCTTTCGTAAGCACAATAACATAAATTTAAAGGTACATAAGCAGTACAAAAAAAAAAAAATTAAGCAGAGAAAAAAATTTCCACAGCAATCAGAAAGGGTTAGGTTGCTACTATTTCTTTAGCCTAAGATCAAAAGCATAAATTAAAATTAATACAATTACAAAAAAAGAAAAAAAAAATTAAACTAAACACGGTTTCATCATGTGGCAGAAGGCTGAAATCGTTAGAGCCAAAGGAAATTGAATAGCTTCCTTATTATGATAGCGTTTGTTGACACATAAAGTTATATCGTAGATAAATACATAAAAAAATGATGTATAAGACTTGCATTAGTCATTTAGAATAAACATCTACAACATTTAGATACACGTAACCCTCCAATAAAACAGAAGACATAACGACATAGATTTTAATTAAAGAAATTTGAAATGCTACATTGATATCAAAAACTTTATTTATACATACGTTAACGATGCCACAATAACTTTGAAATAAAACTATTCATAAGTTTGTTATGTCTAATAACAGTTTTTGATGAATATCTCTGAAACTTTGAAACTTATCAGTATAATTACAAATATAAAAGATGTTGCGTACTTTATTCCGCACCTAATATGAATAAAATATACAGGTGTTCCCTTTAAGAGATATATTCTTCTACGCCTAGCATTGGTTAATAACGGGTAGTTTCAGATAAAGACGGATTTAACTAAAAACCGATTAGGTTTGGTTATGGGGAATATAGGGTGTTCCATTTGAAAATTTCGAACAATTCTCGGTTTGGACCATACTGTAGGTATACAACTTCTGATATTTTGTGTA
This sequence comes from Vesta saturnalis, assembly GCA_036346205.1. Classification (NCBI taxonomy): domain Eukaryota; kingdom Metazoa; phylum Arthropoda; class Insecta; order Coleoptera; family Lampyridae; genus Vesta; species Vesta saturnalis. Next base: position 864,828 of record JARFJB010001939.1, on the reverse strand, counting down.
GCCATCTGTATAAAAATAAAATAGACCATATACATAAAAAATCCTACTACAAATAATAATTAATTTCATTTGTTCTTGAAAGATACAGAGTGATCAACACATGCCCATTCAAACAATTGTCATATCTTTGAAAGCACTCTGTATAAGATGCTGAAATTTTGTTGAGGTAATGTACGAAGCGAAGAGAATTGAAATTTGGAATAATATATAGGGTATTCCATTAAAAAATATATAAGTTTGTGTTGTCATGGGCTTATGGGCCACCCTGTAGTTGTGAAAATATTTTTAAAATGTGCTATCTAGCAAGCTTTTTATTGTTCCATTTTAATAGTTTTTGTAATATAAATGATTTAGATGTAGTAGAAGACGGGAGCTAATATGCAGGAACCTGCATAATAACCAACAAAAGTAATTACGTTAGTTAGAATAGTTAGATTAATTACTTTGACTGTAACACATAAATTAATGCAGGTTAATTGTAGTGGTGCTTTTCGGTTGTGTAAGTTGCCAAAAATATACCTTAAGTGTTATGCATCCGGTTGTCGTGGATATTATAAAGATGGGAAGGTCCGCACATGCTCTTTTCCTAAAGATGATCAACTGTGTAAAAGATAGATAGCTGCCATTCCCTGGGATCATTTTACTCCAACTAATAATAGTGTGATTTGTGAGTTACATTTTGCTAAAGACAGTATTATAAAGGTTTCCAGTGCGGTAGATTCTCGAACCGGCGTAACAGTTACAGCACCCTTAAAAATTCCAAAACTCAAAAAAGGAGCCGCTCCTATAAATTTTCCTAACTGCCACTTTTATTTATCTAAAAATGTAAAACTCCGTCCGAGTCGAGAAGAAAAATTGAATCTACTCCAACAACAAAATCTTGCCAAAGAGATAGATCAAAGTAAAAGAGAATTTTAATTATTTAAAAAGTTATACAGGGTGATAAAAATTCGAGTGTACATAATTATGGGGAACTTGGAAACCGTAAGAGATACGCAGTTGGTTAAATTAAGGCAAAGTTACGCATTTACGTGCTTATCCAAAGGCCATTTAAAAAATTTCAAAATTCTGAGTACTTCCGGGGATATCCGAAAAAAACCGAAAATTTGTGTGTTAATAGTTTTAACACTCGAAGTTCGTTACTAAGTGATCATCATCTTATGGAACCCAAATTGTATTTTTACAGTTTTTAGTATTCTCGTTTATTATCTTTTTAGTGATGTATCATAAGTTACCTTTGTTTCTGAAAAGTTGGATACAGTAAGAATAAAAAATTGTAACATAGTTGACTATGAATCTTTGATCGGTAACAAATTTGTAAAACATTTTGTGTTTATCTGGGCAGGTATTCAGATCATTACAATTTTGGGTTCTCATTTCTTTAATGTAATTCTAAATAAAAAATCATTTGCTATTAACGTTAGCATTTGAGGAGTATTTTCATGATCAACTGTTGGCCGATATAACCAATTACGACATATCCAATTAAGAAGATTATTTGACAAACACATTTTGCTGGTTATTAATTTTTTAAAAACGGTTTTTATTTTTTCTAGGATTATTTGATAATATATTTTGAAATAAATGTTACATCATCACAGCCCCTTTTTCTTCTTTACAAAATGAAGTTATTAAATTTGCTGTACGACGTTTCGTTTCCGAGCAGCCATCATCAACTTTGATTTTTTAAATACGATCTTGTATTTTTATTTTTGTATTTGAAACTTATTGATCTCTTTAATACAATGATACTTTACAATGACGAAAAAAATAATTGCTTCTACGAAAATTGATGTTCTAAATCAGTTATTACGTATTCCGTTGTAATTAATTCAGATTTAACGGTAGACACATTAATGTATGGTAAAAATATACAAATTAATCATACTTCCTGACCAAAACGCCATTTACCAATGGTAATATTAACGAAATCAGTAATTTATTATTCGAAATAGATAAAAATGAAACTGAAAACATTTCCAAGAGTGACAAAAAAGTATCTTGAAGCATTCAGAAACGTCTACTCTACCATTTATTGCTGAACAGATACACTTACATACTACGGGCCAATAACACTAATATCATATAACACTATGATTTTATCGCCTATACTTCTCACAATCAGCCCATATGCCTAAAAATATTTAAAACATTTTGGGATACTGGTATTACTCCATCCAGATACAGTTCAAGCCATATGCAGTTCTTTGTTAACTCATCTAACGTTTGAAGAGAAAAATATGTCTCTTACTTACGCGAAAAACTTATTTAAATTGATATCAGAACGTGAACGGCATGTTATTCTCTTATTTGATGAAACACATATTAAGCCTTATTTTGACTATATAGCAGGAAATATTGTAGAAACCGCTGATATTAATGTATGTGTGGCCAACTCTGCTTTTGTATTCATGGTTCAAACGTAAAAGAAGCAATACATATAAACCCAACATCTAAATTAGATCACACTATGATCTTAGCTATAGAGTTATTTGTATAATCAGTGATAATAATGCCCTTAACAATAAAGCTATGGGAAATTTTTAAGAAAATAAAAAATTAAGTATTGTATATCTCCATACGATAGATAAAACACGCCCCCTTTTTTTATTGATACAGTTCATTTGCTTAAATGCATAAGAAGTAATTGGCTTAATTCAAAACAAGAATGGACAAAGTTACATTACAGGAATTAGAACATGGCAAATTGCTAAAATACAGTTTGAAAGTTTGAAAGACCTGTTTCCCTTGAATATTGAAAGACAAAATGTTTCTTTCGCTTTAAAAATTTTCAATTCTTTTGTTGCACAAACTTTATTAGAATTTGGGAGAAAAATAAATAACTCTAAAGATACTGCTGATTTTATTAATATTATACTATGTATTTTTATTTTAGTTATTTTTTATAATAAAATAGAGCCTAGCTTAGATCTAAGCTCTAATCATTCAGCAATAATAGTCACATTAAGCACAAACATAATATGAAAAACCTATTACCTAAGCTATGTACAAAACAAACTAACTGCGAACTTTTTCAAAACAAAATCAACAGGAATATCAACCTAAGTAATACAATAAAAGATCCAAGTGAAACTGAAGAAGTAGTAAAACATTTCACAAAAAGCAACATGGGAAGCCACGCCTAAGTAAAATAAAATTTCGCCAAAAACCCAAAATATACCACTTCACATTAGGAAACTAGTTGCAGCGAAAATACGTGCATGCGGAAAATTGCAAAGAATGAGAAATCCCCAAGATAAAACACAATACAATAGGTTAACTCATCTACTTCATTCTTCTCTACAGCAAGTTCGTAATGATTATTGTAAGCACTATATAATTAATCTTGCACCAAATAATTACTCAATATGGAAGGCCACACGAAAAATTCAAAAGACCGGTCGTATCCAATACCACCATTAAGAAAACAAGACAGAACATGAGCACGAACTGATGAAAAAAAGGCAAACGCCCTAGCTGATCACTTAGTAAATGCCATCTAATTGTAAGCAAAATCAATGAAAGTTTAGAAGAAAAGAATGTCTGGCTTTTATACAAAATTAAGATGCATCTACCCAACCAAATATACCGAATCCTAAAATCATATCTCGACGAACGTTATTTGCAAATTAACGTCAACAACGCTCTCTCGTCCTACCATCTAATCAAAGCCGGTGTACCCCAAGGCAGTGTCCTCGGACCTTTACTACTTTTTTATGGCGACACGCGCACCACTGAAGCGACTACAATAACCACATTTGCCGATGATATGGCCACCCTAACATCAGACACTGAACCTAACAGAGCCTCTCTGAAAGTACAAGACCATCTAGATATACTGCAGAACTCATTCCGGAAGTGAAAAATTAAAGTAAACAGTGACTAATTCGTGCAAATATCCTTTACAACGAGATGATGTAGTAAACCTAAACAATGTTGCTATCCCAGAAAAAACGGCAGTGAAATATCTCGGGTTACATATAGACAAGAAACTCATTTGGAAAGCCCACATCAAGTCAAAAGGACTCAACTACACTGCACAGGTGGAAAGTCCAAACTTTCACTAGAAGATAAATTACTAATCTACAAAAACCATCCTTAAAACCAATCTGGACTTACGGAATTGAGCTTTGGGATGTAGTAGACCGAGCAACACCAACATACTACAAACCTTTCAATCCAAAACACTTCGAATGATAGTAGACGCGCCTTGGTACGTAACTAATCAAACCCTTCATGCCGATCTCGGAGTTCCCTTTATGAAGGAAGAAATCGCTTAGGTACATTAGCGCACCATCGATGGACGGTGCCTGACACATGTCCCCCTTGAAAATTTTACTTATTACTCTGTGCAATTAACATGTAGAGTAGATTGTAAATTTTCAATGTTAAATAATAACGAAAAAAAGGTTTTTGCTCCGAAATTTCTTTTTGTATTATTAAAAAATGGAATTGGGTGTGAAGAAAGGCTCAGTTGACGCCTTGTCACCCTTTTTATCTAGAAAGGCCTTTCAAATTGTTCAAATAAACTGAAAAATTTCACTTAAATAATAATACCGCAATTGCGGACAAGCGACAAGCATGGTCTGGTTAGGAAAGTAAGTACAGGTAGCGGTCGGTCGCCTTGGCTTAATCGCTTGGAGGAAGGTAACCTCAATAAAAAAATCCTCAAGCCCAAGATCGTTTGGCAGTTTTAGCTGAAGGGAATGCGTGAGGGCAAGCCTGAGCGTGGCCAGGCAGAAGCTAGGTCCCTAGCGTTATAACGCCTTTGGAGAACGGGCACCTCTCCACAGTATCACGCTCTGCTGTGGTATGCCTACTCTGCTTCAGTTGACATAATTTCAGTTAAGGTAGGAGGCATGTGTACCCCATTCTGGCCGGGATACCTTCACTACTGTGAGCTCCTTAATATTGGGTCTTCGATTTTCTAAGCTCGGTATGGCCTGCCGTTGTCCCTTTTTCTTACCCTTAATCTATTCTCATCCTATTCTTCCTCTCGACGTCACTGTCTTCCTATCGGATTGAAAAAATTAAAAACTGCCGTGGTTTCTAGGGTAATAAATGCCGCACGTAAAATCCTATCTCAAGGATAATATTGCTTGCAAGAGGATTTCTCCTTTGGAGAAGAAAAAATTCGACATGGTCTGGTTTAAACATTCTGATCCTAAATTTGTGAAATTCTACTGTTGCATTTATAGGGCTCCTAACTACAGTAACTTTCACGCCTTCCTACTACTAATCTAGCTGGCCATAATGCAGAAACATTTGCTATTTCATGTGATCTCACGCAAATGATTTCTGAACCCACAAAAATCCCTGACAATCCTAACCATACTCCACATCTTCTAAATCTCTTCCTTACATCAAAGCCACTTGTTTATAAAACTTTTTTTCACCACTAAGGCTATCTGACAATTGTCTAATAGAAATAACTTCCACTGTCCCAAATTCCTCTGTTATTCGCAATACTGATAGAACCTTATGGTGTTTTAAGTGAGCTAAATGGAGTGATTTACGGATTTCTTTGCAACACTTACATGGCGCGAATATTGTTTTGTCGTCTTCATCTTGGGAGATAGCACTTTCCGTATGTGACTTCATCCTCATGGGCATGAAATTATACATTCCCAAAAAACAAAATCGTATAGGTCATTCTAGTTCTCAACCATGGTTCAATAAGGCTTGTTCAGATGCAATATACTTAAAAAATAAATTTTATGCTAAATGAACTAGATACATCTTCTTTGGACAGTCGCAAATTTTGGTCTTTAGATAAAACCATCAGTAAAAACTATAGTACATCTTCATTTCCCACCATGACATCATTTGACGGATCTGTAGTTGCTGATTCTGTAGACAAAGCCAATCTTTTTGTGGATTTATTTCCATCGAATTTGTGTCTTAATGATTCTGGAAAAGATGTGCCCCTCGTCACTTATTCTTCATAGACTATAAAATCAATTCATCTTAGGCACAAGCTCTTAGAGATCATCAGTAGGCTTGGTGTCAATAAGGCGACTGGCCCTCACGGTATCCCAGTTATTGTGTTAAAAAATTTTTACCCGGAACTAGAACCAGTCCTATCTAAGTTCTATTCGTCTCTATCTCTTCTGGGAAATTTCCCTCATCACGGAAGTTAGCAAATGTTCAACCTATTTCCAAAAAAAAGAGATAAAACCAATTCCTTCAACTACCGGCTAATTGCCATGACTTCCATTTTTCCTTGAAAATAACAAACTCCTTAGTGACCACCAATATGGTTTTAGGCAGAGTATGTAACCCAAGTTCGGAACAATACATTAGAACAATCCGGTGAAACGATTATAATCGTTTTAGATATTGATAGCTTATTTTTTAAATGAAGTTGGCACTAACGCGGGCGTGCCACAGGGATCAGTTATAGCGCCTACATTTTTTCTGATATACATAAATGATCTTATATCTTCAACGACTAATCCGGTGCATTGCTTTGCTGACGACAGCACTCTTCATTGCAGTTCATCTCGGTCTACACATAAAGGTAATCGACCTTCTATCTCAAATATAGACCGTAAAATTGAAATGGCAATTTCAATCAACAAAGACATACAACGTATCCTTGAATGGGGATATAATAATCTACTTAATTTTAATGCTAATAAAACTCAGTGTTGCCTTGTGTCCGTCAAAAAAACTCGATTATTTCCTATTGTAAGAATGAATGGCACAGATCTTAAGTTTTCAGACTCTATTTACTATGTTGGGAATGGCTGTATTTTCAAATCTATCATGGGTTGACCATCTTCTGTCAGCTATTAAAGAAGCTGTTCGTAAAATAGGCTTTTTTGCACAGATCTAAGCTGTATAAGCCCCAAATTCAACCTCATATAGAATGTAATTTTCACCCCTGAGTTGGTACACCCCAATACGCTTTCGATATCGCAGATCGTATTCCAAAAGGAGCGATTAGGCTTATAAATGGCTCGTCTTTACTTCTGACATACAGCCCTTTAGAATATAAAAATCGTTTCTGTTCTTTCTTTGTATTATCGATATTACAATGGCTATTGCGTTGCTGAATTACATTCTTTAATACCATCTCGGGCCACCTTTGCTAGGAATACGCGGTTCACTAATTCACTTCATCAGTTATGCAGTGAAAATCTCTATTGGTCGTACCAAACGGGATAAATCCACATTCTTTTACATGGCTTCTATACTCTGGAATGATGTCCGTAGTTCCTATTTTTCTCTCACTTATGATATAAAGAAATTTAACATAACCGTTCCTATGCATCTCTTGGCAATTCAAAATCCCGCTATCCATCCTCCGAAGTGTTCCTGAGTGCTTTAGCATGATAGGCCAAACTGTTCAGGACCACAATTAAAAAAATATATACAGCGTTTAACTTTTCTTTACACTTTTAGAATCAATTGTGACAAGAGTATTACATTCTAGAAGTAATAAAGACCATTATTTCTTGCAGTAATTTAACACCTTCAGTATTATTGATCACATTGCTATAAAAATTTGCAAGGCCTTTTAGTATAGATATCCACAGGTTGAACCAACTGTAATTAGAAATTCAACTGACAGTTTTGTGAGTTAATTTGGGTCAAGGCTGCATGGTCGGCTGTTGTGGAATCTTGTGTGCTTAACTATGCCGCCCCAGTACACACGTGTGCTAGGAAAACAGGTGGAAATGAGCGCTTTACTATCGCCCGACATTACCAACCAACATCTATATTTGTCCGGGATTGAAAGCACTTCGTTCACCCCCTTGGAAAATTATATACATCTACCGCCGACGATGCCCAAAGACGAGGAAATTACTAATAAATTAGATATATGTGAGCTCAGCGCATCACATTCTGTAGCGATTTTCGTCACACTATAATGAATAAAACGCATACCTTTTTCATAAAAAGCTACTGAGCACAGTTTCATAATTTACTTACATTTAGTTTGAGTGTATTGATTTCAAAGTTTTAAGTGATTTGACACAAGGAAGTACCTTGTTTCAAAATGAAAATCATTCGGGACTAGTACATTGGGCTAAATCGGCCGCCCATTTCATTTATGGCACAGTTGATTAACATTACAGCTACTTCCGAAGTCAAAATACGAAGTTTAAACAAATGCGGGCGAATATTTGATTAATTTAATGAACATTAATAATTGGCGTTGAAATGTTAATTTAATTATAATTAGTAACTCTTATTAATATTTTTATGGCATAACTAAATGCAGTGTATGGGTAAAACAGTATAAATGACATGATGAAGAGTAAGCGTTCGTACTGTCTCATAAGAAATACCAGGCTCGCTAATGTTTGCCTGCTAATAGCTTATTCGACAGTACTAACACACCCTTAAGTAATGTACTATTGTCTTATTATCCTTAAACTTTAAGCTTGATATATCTTTAGTAAAAATATGAACATAAACATAAAACTTCCTTACCTGCTTTGTTTTTCCTGGTCCAATTTGTATTGTAGTTTTTTTAGACATTTTCTCATAGGAATCTCTCTCAATATCACTTAATATTAAATTTGCTTCAGGTGCAGACTCTAGTGCGTTTGATATTAAACTTTGTATAGCAAACTGTTGTATAGCAACAGTATCTCTAAGACTACCAAACATTTTTAATCCATAATCTCTCATAACAAACGATTTGCTGGTACCAGTGATAGCGTCATGGTGTTGAAATAATCCAAGATTACGGCGTGCCTGAATTATTTTTTCATAATCTCTCTCCAATATCTTTATGAACGGTAATAAATTATTCTTTTTCGCATTATTTAGTGAAATAGTATATAAAATTTCTGCACCACGTAGGTTAGTTTCCAATTCTCTACTTAGAAGTTTCATATATGGTCTGGTTGTAAAATATCCAGACCAATATGCAGGACGGCCTTCAGAAAATATATCAGAATACACGAAGAAATCTCCTTTTAGTGTTGGGTATTGATCAAACCGTTTTTGTATTTCCTGGAAGTAATCTTTTGGAGTACCAAATTTAATTTCAGCTTTATATGTATCTTTATGAGAATTGATGTAATTTATAATTTTCATATAATTTACATATTGTTGATCCCATTCTTCTGGATAATTGTATCGAAAATCGTCTCCTAAAGGCATTAATACGACATTATGAGGGAACAGAGATCCTGTTCTAGAATATTGTTCTAATAATAATTCACTTTTTTCTTTTATATTTTTGTCATTTATAGGCTGAGACTTTATTGAGTACTCAGTAAATTCTCCAGCAACTTTACGAAAATCAAAATTCAAACAAATGTACGGATGAGGTCCACAACTATGTTTAATTGAATAGATATCAAAAGGTTGATTATGTGTTAAGATGTTTGTGTTGGATGCCCAATTAGGTACCCATTTAAAATCACCATATTGTTTTAAAGCAAACCACTGCTTCCAAGCGTAATGGATGCGTTGAATAACAGTACCTTTGATACCGGATTGGGATAAGAAATAAGGCTGCGCATTACCGTGTCCAAATGGATCAATAGACCAACCAGATGTTGGCCTTATTTCTAAATTTCTGAGTAACCACTGATGACCTGTAACAATAATTTCATTTAGTTACTAAGAAATAAGACGATTAACATTTATTAATTATTCATTATTTTCCTTTAAAAAACACAATTTTATTTAATATTCTAGTAAATTAATGCAAAATATTATCGAAGATAACTGTACAGTAGAAGAATGTTATTCCTGATTTTGCATAACGTTAAAAAAAGAGAATGTTGGCATTCCATTTAAATGTAGGTTTTATTAAATATAATTTACATAAAAAAAGGAGAAAAATTTACTCCGTTTCAAACAAACAAATAAAGTGCATTGCATTTCAACCTAAAACTGACTAAACATTCTCTAACCTTTTTTTTTTCACAGCTGCTGACGAAATGGTAAAACTCACTCCAGAACACTGTCTACGGTTTAACAATATTTAGTCAATTAACGATCTAGCTATTTATCATTACTAAAATTAATGAACATTCCATAGTAGTAGAAATAAAACTTGTAGCAAAAGCTTAACCAAAAGCAACATGGAAGAGATAAATAGTAACATCGATTACACTGTCAGACTCCTCATAAGGATTACCTATCAACTACAATATTTTGAAACGTTACTTTCTGTTCACTTTGACATACAAAAATAAACGTTTCGAGTCAAAGAAACTTCAAAACTTCTACCATAGAAATTCCAGAAGTTAGTTCTGAGTACTTCCGTTCGAAATGTGTTAATAAATGTTTTCATTGTGATATCACAGTTGAAATGTATTCTATACGCCGTGTAATCCACATGTCCGCGCACATGCATATTTTGGCAACAACTCATGAAAAACTATACGCATACAGAAAATGTAAATATCTTTTAAACATGCACCCTTAAAACACTAAAAGGTTTACTTAGGTAATTATAATTAAATACTTGGTATTCTAACACAATCAACTTAGTAGTTATTTATTTTAATCATATTCAAATGGCTAATATTAAGTCTATTATAATAAACTACTAATACTTATACCTTACCCTCAATTAATTGATCCACCATTGCATACACATGAGCATTCGCTTCATCAGTCATCACCCATCCACCTGTTGTAATTTCTAGTCTTCCGGATTTCACCAACGATTTTAATGCTTTTTGTTTACTGGGATGAGCCCCCTCCCACCATAAATTTAAAAACGATATTTCAGACCAAATAAAAGTCATATTGACGTGTTCTTGTAATTTAGTTACCATATTGCTCATAATTGCGCGTGATTGAGAATTAAAATAACCTTCAAATGTTTTCAACCATCCTGGATCATTATGGGAATGGGGTATAATTATGACTTTTAAAGGAGGCCTTTCTGAATCCATTGACTGTCGATCAAAACGGTCCTCAAAAAATTTATCCCAATATTCCTTCGTTTTCATCCATGTAGGCTACAATAAAAAGAAGACTATAGTGTAATTTATAAATATGCTAGATAGCAAGATATTATGACCATAAAATGAGAAGGCATAGGTACGGTTGCTTAATAGAATAAAATTTCGAAAAGAAATGGTATGAATAGGATTGACATTTTCGTAAATAGTCATTACATTATAAGAAACAAATATAGGGCAATAAGTATAATGAAACCTGCATTAACAATATTAAAACTTAAAAAGAGTACAGAATAGTATATTCACAAACAAGTTTCATAAGACCTATCTTGAAGCATGAATTCAAGTTTAAAAAAACGAGTTTTTGAAAGAATGAGTACTTCAAGGTGTTATGAAACACGTTTCTCATGCTATTTTTTTGTAATTTGCCCTTTTTACGCCGTTTTTAAAGAAACTTTTTTACTTTAGCTGATTTAGGAATTTTTGTGCCGGTTGGTAATGTCTTAATTTGATCTAGTCGCCTTTTGCTTTAACCACATTCTGTCACAAAACACGAAAATGAAAGATAATCAAGATAATCTTGCATGTACGTCCCCTGAAATACGTGAAATTGCCAAAAATACGGTCACGAATTTGCTCACATCAAAGTTTTCCACTGTCTTTGACGCATTTAATAAGAGTGACAAGCATGACATAATTCCAGATCAAGGTTTGCCAACCTAAAATAGTCCTAAAATGCTCCGTGAATGAATGGCTATAATGACATCTGAGATGATGTCGTCGCGTTTCTTAATAGGTCTATTAGAATATCAAAATGGAAGCAAATTACAAAAAATATGTTATATACCACGCTTAATAAAATTGATATGGTAAAAAGTACCTACAAGAAACAAAGGATAAGGATGCGCTCATAAAAAATAGTCTCCCTACATAGTTTGACTAATTGGGCTTAGTATCCAATGTCGTTTTGTAGTTAAAGCACTAAGAAATAAATGAGTTTACGCGTAACTAGTGTTTCATTCTGACTGACTATCATAGCCTGCGCCAACGTTTTAATCAATCTGTTTAATTAAAGAGATAGGCTTATATATGCACTTATTATTGAATGGTTCTTTAATGTAGTGCATTGTCAAGGACCATAACGAAAATGGATACCAATTAGGAATTAATTTCTCGTACAATCACATATTGCTGGTCCAATTTATTTTGGTATGGTGTTCTGCCTGAATTTAAGAATTATTTTAAAATTATGTACTTATGAGGATTCAAGTAGACTGAAAATATTTTTTAACATAATGATTCACTAATCTATTATCATTAAATGTTCGGATTTTCACTAGTAATATCACAAGAGGTTAAATTATGTCCGGAAATTTTTTCGAGCTTATAGGTGGCGGACCGAGAAAATTTTATTACTGTAATAAACGTTTTTAAAATCGCAATTGGTACCGTGAAGAAAAAGATAATTAATTGGTTTTAATATGATGGTAATAAGTCGTAAATTGATAGGTAATGTTTTTCGGGATATTTTATTTTATGTAACTGATATTTGGACTAAGGGTTGAAAAGAAAAAACATATATTGGGGTAGGAAACACGTATTCTCTGAAAACTGCCTTTACCGAAGGCCGTAACGAATCGTTGAAAATTGCTGTACACACGGATTTTTGTTAAAGACGTGTCGTTAGTAATTAATTACATTGGAACGTACCGCAAATCAAAAGGCATCTTTGTTTGGTACTTTTTTATCTATACATGTAAGGAGTGATTCTCAATTTCAATACTAAAATATTATAGGTACATGAGGAAGCATCTAATGTAGATGTGGGCATGTACCATCTACACAGAAACTTTGTTCACGGGGTCTGTTTAAGTGCGTCTTTTCTCATGCAATGTGCGACATAATACGAGAGATGAATAGAAAGCTACAAATGTGTATGCAAAATGGAATGATGATCATCCCCATAAACCAACTAAAAAGCGGTCCACTCTAACTGAAACAGAATTCTATGGATACTTTGATATCCTAATAATTGCTGACGTGGGTTAATCTAGTTCAGAACATGTGAAATATACCTGGAGCAAAGGAAAACAAGAAAATCTTGCCGAGTATGTAATCGTCTGATTTACGACGAATACACAGAAACTATTTCTAAATGCGAATTGTGATTTTTTTGTTTCAATAAAATATTACATTTGGTTGCAATTCTTTTGCTTTGTCTTTACTTAATCTAAGATGTCATGGGAGCTCAGACATTCAAACCAACGAAAAAATACTAAGACACTTAGTTTAAATTGAAAAAGGTACAGAAGTACCAATCAACAAAATCCTAATAATTGTATTCAGGATTCTAAACATATATATATATATATATATATATATATATATATATATATATATATATATATATATATATATATGGAAAATTTGACGTTTTACTTTTGTAACAATCTAAATTATCGGTGTATTTCTTGAGAAATTAAGTCTATTTCGGTATTGCTTTTGGTTGCAATTCTTTTGCTCTTGTGTTCTTCTGTGTATTTTGAGGCTGCGATTACTAGAGTGTGGGAACGTGAAAATTATCGACAACTGAGTGAATTCGACAGAGGTCGCATTATTTGCTTACGTGAAGGTGGTTTTTCATTCCATTGCTAATCGTCCTAACTGTAATCAATCCTCTGTAGTACGGTGTTATCAAACATGGTCTAGAGAAGGTCAAAAACGTCGTAGAATAGGAAGTGGATGGCCAAGACAGACAAATGTGGTCCAGGACCGCCATCTCCGATTAATGGCATTAAGATTCTCGAGTACACGTTCAATATCCCAGTAATGGTTCGGAAACGAAGGACGTCGTCATCGACAGCAACGTTTGGAGTGGTGTACCGTGCGACTGGATTGGGACGTGGAATGGCATAGGGTGGTTTTCAGTGACGAATCCCGATTCTGCTTGGGAAATGCACGATGGTCGCATGAGGGTAAGACGTAGACGTGGAGAACGTCGCCATGTGCGGTTTTCTGTTGAGCGGAATGTGCACCACACTGTGGGGGTTATGGTATGGGGTGCTATTGTTTATGGAAGAGGTCTCAGTTGGTATTCATCCGAGGCAATATGAATGCCCACCGATATGTTGATAAAGTGGTAGAACCCCATATCCTTCAATTCCTTTAGGAGCTGGAGGACCCGATTTTCCTACAGCATAATGCCCGTCCCCAGATTTCCAGGCATTCTATGGAGCGCTTCGAAGAGGCTAACGTCAATATCTTGCCGTGGCCACCCAGATATCTCCACCTTTCAGCCATCGAACGTGTGTGGGACATGATGAGTAGAAGACTTAAGCAATTAGCCAATCCTCCACAGACACTAGAAGCTTTTCGGCATGAATTAGAGATTGCCTGGGATGTAATACCTCAAGAAGAAATCAACCACCTGTTGGAATCCAAGCCAAGAAGGGTCCAACACATTATTAATAAAAAATGCCTAGTTTGGTCCAAAAATTCCAACGCCGTCTTGGTGTTGCATTTTTTATGTCACAGAGTATATATTGTTGACCGCCAGTTCTTGTTTCAACAAGTTTAATTTTTTTTTCGTTGCTTCGAATTGACCAATTAAGGAATTCTGTACGTTGGGATTAGGAGCTTTGATTGCAATTAACATCCTTTTTATTTTCCACTAGGCCTGTTGACTCTTTGTCAATTTGTTTTTCACCTATTTTTGACAGCTCAAAATTATTTTTTATCGCTACATCGAAGTTTAGCCGAGTTTGGTGCGTTTTGTCAGCCAAGAAAATCTGTTGCTAGACCCACGAATGAATGAAAATGAGGATGAAATTTTACGGGCAGTAAGCGAATTCCTATAGATTAAAGATAATCCTTTTAATTCTACACAGGCCATCGCAACAAATAGGAATCCATCACGACAGCTTGTAAATATCGCCCATTCAAAATTCATGTCATTCAAGTACTGCATCCTGTAGATCGTGAACGGCGAGTAATGTTCTGTAGGAATTTCATGGATCAGTTATGTCTAACATACTGACAAGTGTAAGATTACAAACTCAGATATGTTTAATCGTCACAACGAACAGGTCTGGTCCATTGAAAATCCTCATGAACATCAAGGACGTCGACCACAAATACGATTCGCTCTAAATGTATGGGTCGGTTTATTTGATAATACAATCATTGGTCCATACATTTACGAAGCCGCTTTAACTGCAGATGGATACTTCCATTTTTTAAGGGAATATCTAACGGATTACATTGATATTAATATTTGCCTCAACCTGATACGTGTAAATTTTGGTTTATGAATTTATGGTCTTTAAGTTACGACTCATCTTGTATGTTGTTGGAAAATGGCAACATTGCCACTAAAAATCGTTTTAAAATTTAAAAGGTTTCAAACATGTGATTACTTTAAAATCTTTGGATTGGTGAAAATAATCAGGCTATGGTTTTTTTTTGGTTTTCTGGTACCTTCAGATAAGAAGGAAAACGCCATTTTGGCAAAAAGAAATTGAATGCGTAGTTAGAAGCACATGTAAAATTTGGAAAAGGTGTTCTTAAAAATTTGATTGAATTTTTCAAGAAAAATTTTAACTCAGCCTGTTGCTGGTTTTAATCTTTTCCATATAAATAAATCCTGTTGGGATTTCGAATTTTAGTTCGGCTTTAATTTTTTTGTTTCTACTACACCTTAGCTTCGATCAAGAGGTAAGCTACTCACTTTCTTTTCTTATTTACTAGACATAGCTTTGAAATGCATGCGTACATGTTTTGAAATTTTTAATACAGCATAAAGATCATATTTTATAAAATTTGGGTATCGATTTAAAATTCTAACACAGTTATCTTATATAGGTTCTTTTTGGTCCTTTACACATTCACTCAAGATTAACATATTTCGTGCTTCCATAAGGAATAATTAAACCGTTTCTGACAGCACATTTGGATATCATTCGTCCGAGGTGTGAAATATTAGTTATGGGTCTTCGAGCCTGAATGGAAACAGTCTACGATTACTCCTTCTCATAGTATCTTCCGAATTAACCGAAGAAATATACGTTACACCTACGACTAGTTTCTGATAAGTATTATTGTTACATGCATACAAAATTTACCTATGGTGAGTGACTTTTGATTGCTTTTCTACATAACGAGGCTCTCGTTATCTGTACTCTACTGAAAGTCTTCTAACCATTACATTACTGTGCTTGCTACTTGTATTAGTGTGTTTCCGCAATTATCTTAATCCTGAAATTAATGCTTATGCTTTATTGTTAAACATTTTGATCGAGAGTAATACTATACATTTGTACCTGTAAAAGATAATTTGGGTTATTCCAAAGTTTCGCTTATACTTACATTTAACTGTGCAATAGAATTGTTATTTTGTCCATCAACTTTTCTTATGTACTAGCTTTATTCTGATAAATAACCGTAATTATTAAACCGTTAGAACTACCTGTGTTTACTATACAGGCAACAGCTGTTTTGTTGACTGAATGCTACTCGTTGAGTTTAAATATACAATGTATGTCAAAAAATTATGTTAACTGCTGGGGTTTCAATTACTGTGTAAATCAAATTGAATATTTATTTATCATCATTGGGGTTGTATAACATTAGTATTTTTTTTCTGATTACAATTTTAATATTTGTTTAGTATAAAACTGTTTGAAGTAGGATTTACTAATTTGAATCTTTTGTTGGTAGCCCTATGCTTACCAATAAATGAGTTATTTTGTGTTGCGCTTTATTTAATTCCTGTACTGCAATTGCCAAATCGGTAATAAACTTGGCCTTTCTAAATTTTCTAAATGCTTCATGCTTCTTATTTTGTCTGTAATGCTCATAGTAATTTTACTGAAGAATATTTTGTGCTTACATAAGTAAACAACAGGGTAGACATCTAGTGCTAATTTTCGCTTTATATTTGGGGTTTATTTGCGTCCGGTTGATTGGAAACTGATAAATTAGTCCAACGGAGAGCTCTTCGTGGAATATCGGTATACAAGAATTCAATTTCGGATAATTATAGATATATGTTTGGGTATTCTTTTCTTTTAGGGTCAACACTAGATGCCGAACCGTATTGTGTCTGAGTAGGTAAATTTTAAGTAAATTTCATAGTTTGTTTTCAGTTGTGGTGGAAAGGTAAGTTGATTACTGCTGGTTTATTTCGTAGATATATTGTCTCTGATTATATTTTGGTGTTAGATATTTACGAAAATTTAATTATTATTATAACATTTATACTATTTTACGTTGGGGTATATTAAATAAGTGGTGTTAAACGATTGTAAGTTCTTTCATTAATCCTGTGATCTACGATCAACTTCCTAGCCAGTCCTTTGTCAGTGTGGACTTAGTTCACCATTTTCTTTTAGCTGTCTCTTTTGTCCTATGTGGCCGTAGCCCTTTTCTTGATAGAGGGGCGATAAAGAATTAAATCAAGTGGTGCCCTTTTTAAATTTTATGTATCTCTTTTCTCCTGCCAAAACGCCCATGCATCCAAGTGCTTAACAGACCGACTGAGCTTCCGGCTAATTCCTTATTCCTTGTTACAGCACCTTAGCCACAATTTCTACCAATATCCTTTTGTGCACGTAACAAACCGCTTAATAACATCTGGTTCCAGCAAGATCGGTGCTCTGCCACATAACGCTAGAAGAGTAACTGATTATTTGCCACAAATATCCCCCCGTAAAATTATTTCTAATAATGGAGACATACGCTGGCCAGCGCGTTCACCGGACCTTTGTCCCTTAGATTACTATTTATAGGGAACCTTGAAAAATTTTATCTACAAAAATGTACCCGATGATATTCATGATTTACTAAGCAAAATAATTACGACGTTAAGGGTCAAAATATGAAGAAGAGAAAGTTTAAGAGCAACACAAAATTAACTATTAACTATTTAATTTGTCAAGTATTACTATTAACTCTGGTACTTTGGATGGCAATGAGTGAACGTTTAGATGCAACAAATCAAAATATCTAACCTAAAACAAAAGGCTTGAGTATAAATTTTAAACGAAATTATAAATCGAGTTGTAAATATACCAAATAGAATTTCGATTCATAACAAGAATTAGAAGCTAAATTTGGGCACCGAGATAACTGTAAAATTTATTATTTATTAAATTTCATTTTTGCAGTTAATGAATTTTATTTTAGGTGCACATGCTTACATGTATTTATGTTTATGAATGTTTACAATATGTAAAAAACAATCTTAATTACATTTACACATGGGATTATTCATGAACTTCACATGAGATATAGTCTTGATGTAAGAAACAAAACTCACATTATGGCCACATTCAAATTAACCATTAAGGAGTACCTAATAAAGTAACTTTCTATAACTATAACAATTACCATAACTACAACAATAATTTTTAGGTACAGTTCGTTAAAATTGTTTTAAATGTATCAAATACTTTTATTATATATAATTTTTTTCTATAAGTATCTCCCTCGATTGGTACAAATGCATGTATGATTTTGAGCAGTTATTTAAGTTTAACTTAATCTTAAGGTATTAATTTTTAGTTATTTTGACTTCTGTAAGTGTTTTTTTTTTTGCATTTTAACAGCAATACACTTATAATCTATCAGCGCCAAATAAACATTACTATATAAATCAAAACATTAAAACGTAGATTGTAAATTTCATATAGGGGAGAGGATTCATAGATAAGGGATAAATGGATTACCTGTTACATGAGATCGACACTACTACAGAATTGCTTTGACATGTAAAAGAAACACTATAACTAACACCATGCAACATTCGATGAAGTAGAAATTGAAACTTTGCCTATAATAGGAACTTGTGTGTATACAAATAACTTTATTAGAATGTTATAGGTACATCATTTATAGTAACGTTATAGGCTGGCCTAAAAAAAGATCATTATTTTTTTGTTGTGCTGTTCGTTCATAACGAATGGTTTGTACAGGTACAATTTGAAAGATCTACATGTATAAAATTTGCTTTTTAAAATTTCACTGTGTCAAGTGGCTAATTTATTTGTTAAATTTACTGTGATTTGTTCGCAAGTAGTTTCTGGTAGAACCTTGATATCAACACGTCATTTTCGGAGCCCATTTGTCACGTGGCCATTTTTGCCGAAATTTTCCGTTTTGATCGAAATTATAAGTTGCTTTGTAGTACCGTACAGCTGAAACGTAGCATAATTACTGTAATTAAATTTTATAACGCATAAATTTGGAGGAAAGCTTTGTAGTGAAACTTTGCTTGTTTTCCTTTTCACATAATCGGAAAGTATTTGAAAGCATTACAAAAATTAATCGCATTTAAAAGTCTTGTATTTAGAAAACGAAATAAATCTTTTGGTCTAATTGACAAGTTTGAATTGGAAGTGTAAAATTTAGATATGATTCACATGTTATCGATCGAGCGTGAAATCCTTTTACTAGTTTGTTGAGAATTATTAGTTCGCGTAAATAATAAGTAGCCGTACTTTGTTAGTTTTGTTGGTCAGTATAATAAATATGTAGTTAAACTGACGTAGTTTTTGCTATTAAAATTTGTAGGATTGAGTTAATATGGATTTCTTTGTTAGAACTAAATTAAATTAACATAGAAATATCGTATAAGTTTTTCAAGGTTTGAAAAATTAAAACACAATTTGTTGTTTAGTAAAGTGTAAGAATGATGCAATATCGCTAGAATTTGGCGACGGGAATATTTTCACTTATAGTTTACCGTTTCAGGTTTGTTGAATTAGTCGTAGCAGACAGGGAATTAATTTATATGGGCTGCAATATAAACTAAAGTAAAAAACAAATTACGTGAGATTACACCGTTGGGCGTCGGGAAAGCTGTTGATGCAGTTTTCGGAAGGGGAGAATTTCCGTCGAACATCTCCGAAAGTGAACTAACGCTTTCCCGCACTTGAAAAATTTAAGCGATTCTTTCTTTATGATAGTTAATATTTACTTAATGGTAGGGATATAAAAAAAACAATTAATAATAATAGGTAGTAACTTGTAGTTCAGACATTTAGGCGTGTACACGTTATCGGCGGCAGATAGAACAATCCCACGAAAGAACGTTTTCCTTAACTCCTGGTGATCGAACTTTCGTTGAAAAGGGGCAGTTTTCTCCCCGATTAACCCTCGTAGGGATCTTTTGATTTGTTCACCCATCACGAGTTTAAATTATCGTAACGACTTCGGTTTTATGCAGAAGAATTTTTCTTTTCTAGTGCCACACATTAGTTCACAGCTCGCCTATAACAATTAACTTGCTGTAAATTTCGTATAACGTTGACAACTAATATTAAGAATTACGCAGATCTGTTGCACAAAGTAAAGTAAAGTTTGTAAATAAAGTGTAAATACTTAGACTGTAATATAGCAACCACAATTTGGCATTCTAAATCAACGCACCGATATCCTTCACGAGGGAGTTTCGAGCGTAGATACCACACTCATTGCCTTACTATCGCCACCACGGAAGTCAACTACCAGGTCTTCTCTAAGTGTAACGTATAACATAAGGGGGCCTGAATCAGAATTAAGGTAAACTTTATGGTGCATTTACAGTTTTTTTTGCTTGTCATGTGTTTTTCTTAATGCATTATTTGTTTTGTATGTAAGTAGTAGTGGGATACCTCACCTTTCACTTTCGTGACGTCATTTGACCTTGGGAATTTCCCAATGCCTGCCACGTGGTTGACCACTGTTTGACCTTGAGAAAGTTGTTTACCTTGAGAAACAGGCTTACCTTGAGAAACAGGCCCCCATGGTCGGAAATAGTATTCTAATAAGGTTCTAATGTTAACTTTAAAACAGGATAAGGCGGCGTCCTCTTTGTCGCGGCCCCTTGGTGTATGTGATCGTAATCTAATCTTATAAGACAAATGTAGATTCCTATCGTAAAAAATTGTATTCTAATAATCGGATGAATTAATAGATAAGACATGTAGAGATGATAACAAGTGTTTTTATAATAAAGAGATTTGTGTATTAATTTTTATTAGGGCCTATTTTTGATTTAATCAAATGAGATTGCATAATTGTTATTAAATGATTACATTTCTTTAGGGCCTGTTTTATGTACACCATACTTATTTTACTTTAAGAAAATATTATCTAATTAAATGACTAATTAACCTGCCGGTTTGCTTTAAAACGATTTTCATTGTGCAGAACTTTTACTAAATGCACTTTTATGTTTTTTACTTATTAATTGTTGATATAAAGTGGTTATAGGTTTTAAAACCTTTCATTATCATAAACTAATTTATTTTTAGAATTTAGCTGTTATGTAAACACATAAATTTGATTGTAAAATAATACAAACCTTCTACCTATATACGATAACATACAGTTAAGACGACCATCACCGAATACTTTAACAGTCGACCTTCATTAGTTTATAACACTATTGTATTGTTGCGTTTTTATTTATTGATAGTTACGCATATAAAATTGATCGCGTTTCATTTTAATGAGGCTATCAACTATATGAAGTGTCAACTGTTAAAATCATGTTTCTAATTACCGTTTGCCAGGTTGTTTAAAGCAGTGCTTGTATTATTCATGTACAGGTGATATTTCGAAAATATTTTTATTGGGCACGTTTATATTGCATTTATAAATCTACATTCAAAAAAACAAGTATTAACTAATTAAGATATAATTTGTTAACAGACATATAGCAAAGATGGCCAATAGGTTTTAATATTTTATTAGGGGTTGTTTTGAAAAGACGGCTAGAATATAACACTGTATTTTTCAATTTTAGTAATACCTGCATAATCAATATAAATTTTAGTTATTACATTTTCTTTTATTTCCATCGTGCTGATTCCTTTTAATGGGTAATTAAATACATTATTTACAAAAAGTAAAATGTACGATTTCGTAAAACCAAAAATTCCATATACGATTCACGTACAAGTGGTATTTCGAAAAATATTTAAATATATTTTGGTTTAATTATCACTCGTGCTATTTTATTTCAGATTTAAGCTAAATTTTACATCTACATTACTCACAAGGTCTATCTGTCTTATCAGAAATACATCCATCAAAAAGGTCTTTTATCAGCGAGGGCTGTTTTGGGGCGATAGACAAAATACCTTGCGTCCGAATAGATAAATATCCAGAGCAAATAAAACAAGCTACGTTTGACATCCAATGGCTTTTGTTTTGTATTAAATCTAATAAGATGCCCAAGTGATGACATAATGGTGTTGCTAATAAAATCCTTATTTGCAAGACGCAGTAAAGAAATTTACTTGTTTGAAATTTTAAGCTACCCTAAGGCATATATTAGAGTTTGCTACAGAAACCATGCGTAAATCTACAGTGAGAAATTTACTCAAGACTGGTACATTGTGAGTAACCTTTAAGCCCATGAAATAGCTCCTACACCTGTCTGACAAGAACCCACACAATTTCAAATTTCCTGCGCTAGTCCAAGCCCTAAGCTACTCTCTGAAGGTAAACCCTAAACAACAACTTTCTCAAGGTAAGCCTGTTTCTCAGGGTAAACAACTTTCTCAAGGTAAACAACTTTCTCGAGGTCAAACACTGGTCAACCACGTGGCAGGCCTTGGGAAATTCCCATGGTCAAATGACGTTACAAAAGTGAAAGGTGAGGTGTCCCACTACTACTTATGTACATAAGATTGAATACGATTCCTTTGTAACATCCATTATTTCGGATATTACATTATTTAAGCAGATAGCTATTAGTCATTTGTTCACTGCTGCTCCTATTATTTTCTTATTTAACGTTGTCCTCATTATGTTACTTTCCTAAAGTAAATCATTTAATATTCTAAATTGTTGATGGTCACTCTTACTTAACACACATTTTTAGAATTTGAAACCACTAGTTACAGTTGGTAACATTGAATATTATTTAGTGAGTTCTTAAAAAGAACGTTTCTTCTTCCTGTTTAAAATGTTGTGTAACCCACGCTTTAATGCCTAGAGGAATCAAATAATTTCCGGATTTAATTTTTACGCATTTTGCGGATATAAAAGGTTATTAAAAGCGTTCAGCTATCACCACAGTTATCTTGTAATTTAAAATTATATACTTTAAGGAAAATACTTTAAATATCTCGATATCTAAACTTTGGTTAGGAACATAAGTTTATCTCGGAATTTCTACTTTGTGAACCTCGTGAAGAGGTTCGACTTCCACTTCTATGTTTACTTTTACTTCCAAGTTTAGTTCTACTATTAGTTTACTCTGGGGATAACTCAGACAACCATAAATGTGTTTTACTCGTTCAATAACTGTACACACAATTGGATAGATTGCTAACTGCTTCTCACTTTTGGTGAGATGTCACATTGACGGGAAAGTGCCTTAATTAATACTACTAAATATCACGAAGATCAGTAACTAACTCCGACAACAGGACGAATTAAAATATAATTATATGCCTTGTGTGTGAATGCAAATACACGTTCAAATTCTGTAAATGTACGGCTTGCCTTACCTTGTTATAGGTTCACTTAAAACAATGATTTCACTTTAAAACTTAATATAGTTATCTGCATTATTTTTAAAACAAAGTCAATATTACAGCATTTCGATTTATTCATAGATATTATTTCTTTTTGTAAACATAGGTTAGCCACAGGTAAATGCATTTATCGTCGAGCTCTTTGTATTATGGTTGTGTTATTAACTATATAATGTTTAAACATTTGTCTCATTGGGAGCCTAATGTATAATTGACTGCCACTGTTTAACTAATTTATTATTTGGTTTATATTATTGTACAATTGTATTCATAGAAAATGGGTACACTAAAATTGTTATATTGTAAATCGGTTTTGATTGAATTTGACTTAAAATCATGTATGGTTGACAAGCCTGTCAGTGTCAAAAATTTTCAAAATGACTCGTCATTTAAGTGAAAATGAAAAAGCTGAAATAATAGCCAGAATAGAAGATGGGCGGTCAATACGTACATTAGCAGATTTTATCGGAAGGGGAAAACACTATTTCAAGAATTAAGCAAAGTTGGATTCAAGAAGGGTCTTTGAAAAAAAAAGTTGGTACTGGTCCGGCACGTATTTCCGTCCTTGAACAAGATGATACATTTCTGGGATATTTAAGGGCAAATCCTTTTGAAACTACAAGAAATGCTGTCATTGAAACAGGATTTCCTGGGTCTCAACCTACCGGTAGCAGAAAAATAAAATAATCTGACTTAAAAAAACGCGTAGCTGCGAAAAAAATGATGCTCACAGAAGAACGGAAACAGTCTCGTTTTTCAGTCAACATATAATGGACAAATTAATGTCTACCGACCAGACAATACACGATTCGAAGAACGCTACATTAGCGATCTTGCTTTCAGACCTGGGCGATTTTCAGTAAATGTATGGGGTTGGATAAGCGCTTATGGACTTGGCGTCTGCTGGCAATTGGAGGGAAGGTTTAACGCCGAACATTATATGTCTGTTCTGGAAAATATAATGCTCCCATCTGTTCGAAAAATATATCCAAATAACTCATTCGTCTTTCAGCATGATAACTGCCCGGTCCATACCGCCAATGCTGTGAGGGAATGGTTTCATCGTAATAATATTGAAGTCTTGTGCTTACAGTCCCGATATTAATCCCATAGAGAATGTTTGGGGCCCAATTGTAAAAGAAATTTTAGACCAAACAATTCAAATGAATTATGAGAAGTTATTCACGAGTTTTGGGAAGAGCTTAATCCAAATGTTATAGTGAATTTAATTAACTCAATTCCAGACAGATTGGTTCAAGTAGTCGAAAAAAATGGTCATATGACCAAATACTAAATTTTATAATTTTATTATATATTATATATTATATATATATATATATATATATATATATATATATATATATATATATATATATATATTACATTATAATAAAATATTAATTATAGTTTTCTGTTATTATTATTGTTATTAGTTACGTTGAGTTCAAAAATTTGCGTTGTAGAAATATTCTAATACATTAAAATCATTTATCACATTTTATATGTTTTTGTTTTGTCTATTGGCGTGGATAAGCGTGATTTACGCAAATATGGCAAAATCTAGTCATAAGACTTGTACCCATTTTCAGTGAATACAACTGCACATTGTACAATACACTTAAATGTTTTGTTGGGTGGTCTGTGCATTTGAATTAACAATGGCAATTCTGATGGTAATATACATATAATTTTTCTTGTTTTGCTAAAAAGATATTCTAAATTCAATCTTCATTAGCTTGGGACCATCCTAATTTAATTTAATTAGATCTTTTGTTACATCACATGGATTACATCCATTATTAATTTCAACCTTTACTTTACTTGAATATTACCTTAGATATTCAGGTTCATAGTTCATTTGACCTGTACGTTTAATGCTTCATTTTATTTTTTATTATATTACAGTGAATATCTGTATGTAGTACTTTTTTAAGTTAAACAAAGAATAATTGCAACCGTTAGTTACTTTTGGGGTTTACATTATTTGAATAAAAGTTTTGGTATTATTTTGCAAAGTACAGGTCGTAGGTTCAAATCCTACTCGAGGTAAACTTTTTATTTTAATTATTAATCATTTTTATTATTTTAATTATTATTAATTTTATTAAATACATTTTAATAAAATTAATAATAATTTTTAATTACATATTTACCTTTGAACTTATTCGTTCATAATAAAAAATTATAATAATATAGATATAAAGTCAGTAACATAATTAACAAAACTACACAAACACCACTCTATGAATATATTAAATAACAAGTTCATTTACGACTAAAATTACTTACTAAGTATTAAAACATGTTTTCTTTGTCAAATTTACTAGTACTGGTATCACAGGAGTTTGAAGTCGCATTTTAAGTATTCTTCAAAGGAATAAAAGGGATTGTCACACAGATAAGATTTTAGAACATTTTTAAATTTGTTAGTAGACAATTCACGTACGTAGGCAGAGCGTTATAAAAAGCCCCGGTAGTTTTCGGCCATTTGATATTTTTTCAGCCTATGCCTATGTATACAAAAATTTTTATTGTGTCGCGTATCGTAATTGTGAATGCACTGGTGAGTAGTGTATTTTGATTTATGTGTATGCACAAAGATTAAACTGTCTAATATATATTGACATGGAGCTGCAAGTATACTAAGTTCCTTGAAAATGTTTCTACAAGACAAAAATCGCGTAGCTTAAAGTAAAATGACCATAACCAAAACAAACACATTTTAAAACTTTGACGGATACCGAGTTGGACAAGCATTTTAATATATATGCAGTGCTTGCCAATTTAAAACATACTTTAATTCATGTCTGAACCCCCAAAAAATTAACACACTTTTCATTCTGAGTCGCATTGTTTGATGAGAAGTGAGCGAAATGAGTTTTATGCTCGTTTATTAATAATTGATTATAGGTTAACCACGTTTTTATTAACTGAAGGGTATTAACCGCCCCTGGTTCGGCGAGGTTGGTCACTGTAGTATCGTCTGCGTACAAAGTAAAATAACTATTTCGGTCTGCTAAATATAGATTATTAATATAGATAATGAAAAGTAAAGGTCCTATAATAGTGCCTTGAGGAACTGCAAACTTGACGATTCTACGTTGTTATACCTTACAAATTGCTTTCGGTTAGAGAGATATGAGGCTAAAAGTTCTATACTCTGTTGATTAAATTTGTAACATTCAAGTTTTGTTAAAGAACGTTGATATGTATTGTTTATTCTTATCAAGGTTATCTATGATATTACCAATAAAATCAAGAATAGCGAGCGTCGTTGATTTATTCTTTCTAAACCCAAATTGATGTTGAAATAATAAATTGTATTTTTCCAAGAAATCTTGCATGCGGTTTTTTAAAATAATTTCAAAATTTTCGAGAAGACAGGTAAAATAGAAATTGGTGTGTAGTTAGATGATATGTCAACATTGCCTTTTTTGTAAAGTGGCACAACACAAGCAATTTTCAAGGCTTGCGGAAATATACGGCACTGAAGTGATTGATTTAATAGGGATGTTGATGGATAAATAATTAAATTGATTACCGATTTAACTAATTCTAGATTTAAACCATAAGCGTCCATGGCCTTGGTGTTTTTGAGAGAACAAATTGCAATTCTAACTTCCGTTTGCGACATTGGAGTGCAAATATTAAACAAATGTACTTCATTGTTATTTATCGCTTGTAGGTACACAAGTGGATCTAAGGATGCACCGTCAGAATGATTTCCGCATCAAAAATTGAAAATGTACACCGCCATGATTCATCAAGCGTAACTTTTTTTCTGGAAACGCAATAATGTGTGCGGACCTTAAAGTTTCTACTAATATATCAAATTTAGAGTTTATCTACTAATATATCAAATTTAGAGTCTATATCTTTTGAGGTGTCAGTTTTGTTTGCGCTGTATTATTTTAATGAGATCACATATTTAACGTCAATATTTTTGGTGTTTATTTGAGAAAGTGAAGTAGTTACGTTCGACAACGCTAAGAGTAATTATCTACTATAATAACGTTGTATTTAAAGTTTGTTGCGTTAATGCATCCTTTTTTTGGATTTCAGTATATTTTATAGCGATCTGATTAATATCCTTCCATTTGGTTGTAGATTAGAGTAAAGTAAATTTCTTTTTTTTTTTTGAGATATAAATTTCATTGAAAATCAGACATATTAAATGAAGAAACGTAACGACAATCATTGATTTAGTTAGGGTAATGGTTGTGTTTATTTATTATTGCGGCATGTAATTAGTTTAAATAAGCGTGCGAGAATATTTGTAGCCTTTCAGGTGTAACGGAGATCTGCTGACCCAGGCCCACCTGTGATTAGTAATTAGGCAAATCAATCCCTACTGCAACTTTTCAAATACTCTGGCGCCCCTTTCCGGTGTTTATGATGACTTCAACCTCTATTTTGACTCATGTATAGTAAACTATCCTACGGTGTGCAAAGTTAATTAATATCTTACCCATCCCAACCTTGAGCAGTGCAGCAAACCCCCAATTTTATCTGTTATTCCGTTTTACTGCCAGTTTATACCGTAACACATTAACTTACAAACATTTGAACCTGTACCTATTTTAATAATGCAGGGTTTCTTACAGTTACTTTTATAGAATGCATTTCTAGAATGTCATTTAGCAATGACTAGTGTAGACTTTAGACATAAGTTTTTCTACAGACGAATTTTTTGATATATTAATGCCCTATGCTGGAAGAAGTTGGTATTAAATTTACAATTTTTGGTTGAAAATTGAATGCAGCAGAAATAGTATCGCTATCTGAATTGCTTGTTTGATTTTATTTACATTTTCATTTCGAGATTTGCTAAATCTTGTTGTAGATACGGACTTGAAAATATTGAGACCTTTTATTTACCACAACACCTTAAATGGGGAAAGTTATTTCAACAGAATGTACGTTTGTAGTTTCAACAATACGGTGCTCCAGCTCATAACGCTAGACAGGTTCGAGACTACCTTTCCCAAGAATTTCTAGGGAGACTGGGTAACGTTTCCTGGCCAAACAGTTAACCCCATTGGATTTTTTCCTCTGGCGTTATTTAAAAACCGAGTTTAAGTTCACGATTTCGAAACTGAATAACAACTTTTCGGACCAGTTGCCGTGGCAATTAATAAAATTACTCCAGCCTACTAATAAAAAGTCAATAAAATTCAAAAAACCTTTTTTTGACAGAAAGTTTGCAATCAATCACATTGTGTTATATATCATTGAAATAGTTTTGAAAAATGCAATCTAACACATGGTGTATTATGTTTTCGCGCCATGTAAAACAATCAAGTTGTGGATGTTTTCGCGCCATATAAACTAATAAAGTTGTTGATGTTTTCGCGCCATATAAAAATAAAATTGATTATATTTACTCGTAAACGGGACGTTGGAAAACAATTTATAAATGGCATCTTGTAGTGCTCAAAAGTGGCAATGAGAAAGTAGTTTTTCGTTTTTGATATCTTTTGAAATAACTTCAAAAATAAATAAAAACGCAACTTTTTCCTAATTTAACGGACTCTGTATCTATCATGGTTTCTGAGATCCTCATGCAGTGCATCCTTATCTTGGACACACGGTGTTTCAAAGATACAAAAATACCAACATATACACCTTAAACATATCGATTAAATATGTTCGATGTAATATTTTAATACGACACGTAATTTACCGACAAAAAAATTTCTAAGGTAGACTTTAAGTGTTAGTTTTTTTAACATCTGAATAACGATTAATTGCATAAGATAATGTGCAGAAAAACGTTTTAAATAAAACTTAATTTTACATAACTTTCTTTATAAAGTTTCTTAACATAAAGCAAACCAAGTCTAAAAATTAGTTAAATACGATTAAAACGCTTAAATTGTATTATCGATATCTTATGGAAGCGAGCAGCTTAGGAATTTTTTTAAGTTACCACCTATATGTATGTTATGGTATATCTGACATGAAGTTTTAAACGTCCATCTAACATAGATTATTGTTTCTGTTTTTACAATGTTGCCTATTTTTGTTATAAACGTATTAAAAAATAGGTTGCATAATTATCCTAAACGAATTATTATTAAAATTATTTCATTTCTTTTAACTTCCATTTTGTAGGTTGAAAGGCCATGTGTTGTTTCACACTAAATATTTATCTTTCAATAGGCAACGTTTCTCATGGGCCTTAGCTATGTAACAAAACTCGTGACAATGACGCAAACGTGAAGATATTTAGGGGGGCATTACCGACGCAGGGAGAACTAGTATTTATGAAGTGTGAAAAACACAATATACTACATGTTAGATCGTATTATCGAATGAAAGGTTTACGTTGAGTCAAAAAACAATGTAAAGAGCGCGCGACAACCATTGGATTTGTAGAAGAAAGATTAGGCAATGGCTTGAGAACTGCCGAAAAGTGGGGTGTAGGACTTGTCAAAGCAAGAGGGTACTCAACCAGTTGGTCACTTTGTGAAAGAAAATAGACTTAAGAATAATTTCAAAAACGGAATTCCAGGTGAAGGCCAAGGTCAAAACACGCCACAAATTGGTTCTCTTCTGTCAAGTACGCCTGAGAAGGCAAACTACCATACTATTCAGTGCTGCTGAAGGAAAAGCGTCGCCATTAATATTCTTCAAAAGTAAACGTATATAGGACCCATGGATTACTCCTGTCGAATATGAGTTGAAGGAACTGCACTTATATTAACAATGAAACACCAGAATTCGCAATTAAGGAGAACTACAATTTTTAAGTTATGTCCGCATACCAGCCATTTACTATGACCGCTCGATCTGGATTTCGGCTAATTTAAGTGTAAATAGGATGAGAAGCTTGTGAAATAGCAACATCACCACTCTGGCCTGTCACACGCGAATCAAATATCATCTAAAGGGGTTTTTTTTGAAGAGTTTCTTTTATGTGCACTCAAACAAACTTTAAGCAGTAACTCAAAAGAAAACGAGAATGGCTCCTGGATTAAAAGTGTTGATTTCCACACAGGCCGAAAAGTTTTGAGAGAAAAACAAAAAGTAGTTAATAAAGTTACCAAAAAACAGTCGCGCATTTCAAATGATGAAGATGTATGGTCGTCCATCGAAAACCGATACTAAAAGACCGGGTTATGGTGCTCGATCATCTAGTTTCAAAGGTCATAGGATCACCTACAATGTTTATGGATTCGGATGATCCCGAAGAATTCGTCAATAAAGCGTTGGAAAATGCAACTAATAACTCAGAAATTACTCTCATAAGCCAGAAATATGGGTATTCGTTAAGCGCATTTCAAAAAGCCTTGTTAAAGATTTTGTATGGCCAAAATTTGAAGCTACAGATACTGTGCCTGAAGAAGACATTATCAAAATTTTACCTGAACCTAATGTTGAAAGACGAGGCTTATTTAATTTTGTTCTGCGCTTTTAGAAGACCGCAATAAATTAGCAAACTAGTAGCATTTTTCTCGCTGATTAAGATGGTGAAAACAGAAAAACAACTGAATGTAGCGTTTAAGAAAAAATGAGGAAAATGTATTTTTTTAATGAAATATCCTGCATATTTTTTTGCTAAATCGAATGTACATTTTTATAACAAAAATTAGCAATATTGGCTTAAAATTGAAAATAACCAAATTATCCAACTTACATTAAACGTGCAAACACATCACCGTTTTGTTCTATGCATTTTTGAGCATTCTTTATTACACGGCTTGTAGTTTTAGACTGCTCTGCCATTCACGGACCTTATAATTCCCGTAATGCTATTTTGAAGGTCGTCCAGGTTCGCATATCTTCTTTTGTAGACTTCGTCCTTGACATAACCACAAAAGTAAAAGTCTAATAGAGTAATGTCAGGAGACCTTGGAGGCCAACGTATCGGAACATTTATTGCTATCCACTTATTGTGGAAAAGTCTTTCTAATAACACTTTGATTTCGTGAAAGTGATGAGGAGAAGCTCCATCTTGTTGGAAGTATATTTGGTTACATATCTCTAAGTTGACATCATCTAAATATGTTTCTAGCAAGTCTGACAACATATCAACATATCTCCTCCCTGTTAAAGTGCCTTCATATTAGACCACACCACACATTGATACTAAATTGTGTTTGAGGATTTCTGGGATTAAACATTCCTCTATTGGAAAAATTAGCTTCATTGCTACTCAAAATGCATCTTAAAAAGTTCAAATTTTCCCTATACATATCTACAACCCATTGGCAAAAAATTAGCCTTCTTTCAGTGTCACCCGGTACTAATGTTTGTACTGGTCGGCATAAATTTATATTTTTTCAAAATTCTCTTTATAATAAATTGTTTTTCAGTTCCAGTTTTCACAAAAAAATTTTTCATTACTCCTAAATTTTCTGTACAATTTTAGGAAATATCTTCTGTCTGGTTGATTACGTTCAGGATATATTTGGCCATATTGTTCCAGTGTTCGGAGACTATTTTTTCTCGACACCAGATATAGCATGTAGCATTTTTCTAAATGAGTGAACCGCATCTTGTAGTATTAATAACTTAACTAATTGACGTTCCCATATAAATAAGAAAAATGTAATTCCTTTAAATAACAAAAATATCTTCTAATTACAATTCACATCTAATACGTTAGTTTAGTAGCTTGCTTTTTTGACATCAGATTAACTTAAAATGTTTTTATTTTAGACATACACAGCCAACTAGTCTAAAAGAAAATGCGATATGACAGAGATATATGTTGTGTCGAGAAAAAATAGATAAAATAGAAAATGTGTTGGCATATTTTGATTTTTAAGGCATTTTATTAATCGATGAAGCTAATTTAAAGATAAAAACGTAAAATTGAATTTTATTTCGCAACCATTAATAGCCAACTAGTCTGAAAGAAAAATGTAATGATAATTCGGTTATTTTAAATTTTAGGTCAATATAGCTAATGACCTTTTTTGTTGCAAAGTTGTTGTACATTCGATTTAGCAAAAAAATATGCAGGTTATTCCATTTTAAAAAAATACATTTTCCTTATTTTTTCTTGAACGCTACATTCAATTGTTTTAATCAGCGGGGAAAAATGCTACTGGTTTGCTAACTTAACCTACTTTGTATCTCCAAAAATAACAAAGTTGCCATTGGTGCGCACTTGATTTAGAACAGCCTGTAGGTGTCCACTACATTCACCCTCACAGGTTCTTTCTGTTTGACATATTATTTAATTGTGTTATTTACGTTTATGATATGTACCATTACGATCAAAAAATTCAAACGACAAGCTTTGAAAACATTCTGTATAAATCAGTTCTTATTGTAACTTAAACAATTGTTATTTGTATTACAAGGCCAGAAAATTGAAAATGGATGTTTGCGAGTATGAGTAAACTTTATGAGTACTCCCCGACCATTTTATGGCAGAGTGATACACGAGATTTTTTGTGCCGACGTCAACAAATGTTATTTATATCAATAAACGAAATTGTTGTACCTTTAAAATTTCATACCTGTTCAAATTAAGTTGGCGATAATGACAAATGACAGTAATCAATATAACCCAAAAATACAATTGCAAAATTATTCATTACTCGAATTTTGCAGGTACCTTTGTTGACTTTATAATAATTTATAGTTTATAAGGAACTAATACGCACATAATAACGGATGCGTACACGTACACGGTAACGCGATTAGGCCCTGTGTTATGTCAAATGTCGATAATGTGGAGTACTCTGTCAGTTCTGTCACTACAACCAATACCAACTGTAATTTAGTATTATTTTTGCCGCTGGGCCGGAAAACGCATAGTTTCCCGATCCATTTGCGGTGTTCATATACCTTATTACAGAACGAAGGCACAAAAAACATATTTAAAGTATTAGCTCTTACTTTAGATTGACTTTGTTTGTTCATAATTTACACTTTAATATCAATACAATTTGAACTTGTTTGAATTTTTTTTTCGGTAATTGTACATTATGAAATTCAAACGTGTTTCATAATGTTTGACTTTATGAGACGGTGTTATTCGCTTTTTTGATGTTGGTATGTAAACTAACAAATTACTTTGTTGGTGTAAACTTCGGACTAGTAGTCTAAAATGTAAACAAAGGTGTAACATAACCTTTACTTATCTGAAATCTGTGTATAATTAAAAGTAACAATTCCTCTTACATGAATTTACAATGTGAATGCTTAATACACTAATCGAAATAAAGCGTCATGTAGGTTTTGAATTTTCAAAGTCAGTACAATTATCAGACAATTATGTTGCAGCTGATGATTTGTTACTTTAATTTATATTTCAGATAAGCTTTGGGCCCCAAAATTAAGTGTGTATGTCTATGATTTATTACATTTATAGTAACCATCTACAATTTCATCAGGTGTTTGTAAATCAAAGCCACAGCCCGTATACTATACGGTTGTCTCATTAGTTGCAGTTAATTAATGCGGTGCAAGAGGGAGTTTCCGCTTGTGACGCAACTCAGATTGTAACAATTTTTTTGGCCGCATTACAATACGAACGAAAGAGCTCTGTCAATATTGTTTCCGTGGAGAAGATAATTATACAAATTATTTGTTGTTTAGTGAATATTTTCATAAATAAATACACACAGAAATACGTATTATTTAATAGTAACAATAAGTATAAATAATAAGTGGGAAGCGTAGGTCTTGTGTTTCATCTACCTGTAACTGAAAAGAAGCATTATAGGTAGTTACACGAATTTACAAATACCAAGAGCTAAATTTTTTTATTTTAGATTGCATTAAAAATAGGAGAATGTCAACTCTATACCGTAGGTAATAGTAAACTAGTAAAAGGGAAGAAAAGAAAAATAAATATTGTGCATTTTTTCATTTGCTAAAGATCTAAAGAGAAGTGAATGAATTACCAAATATAATTGAAAAGATAAAATTATACACCAATATTAGCGAACCTGCAGTTTACATTTTTTACCTTCCAACTTACCGAGTTGGTAGCGTAGTGGGGACACGATCTGACTTAGCATTTGGGAGGTAATGGGTTCGTTTCCTGTTACCGTCTACCTTGTATTAGGTTTTTTCAGGGGGTTTTCCTGATACACATGTACCGGCATGGTCACTGCGTATATGCACACCATGTGTGGCTGTTTAGGCGAATGCTGGGGTAGTATTTCCCCCCTCAGAACCCTAACTCCATTCCTTCCGATCCTATCCTGACCA
This sequence comes from Vesta saturnalis, assembly GCA_036346205.1. NCBI lineage: Eukaryota > Metazoa > Arthropoda > Insecta > Coleoptera > Lampyridae > Vesta > Vesta saturnalis. Next base: position 830,243 of record JARFJB010001939.1, on the reverse strand, counting down.
CACCCATCCTTAATCCCACCATGCATATATACGTAATGTATGTATGTACGCTGGGAATCCATGATTGTGGCTGAAGGAGCTCGGAAAGCTCGAGCAGCCCGCCCTGCCCCTTGGGGAGGGAATGAAATACGTGGCCTTTTCCTTTTCTTTTATCTTCCAACTTGAATAGAAATTTAAAAGCTAAAATACGGAATCTTTCAAGCAGGAGGACATTAAAACCAGATTGTAAAATAAACAACTAAAATTATGTGAGAATATAATTATAAATATACAAACATATACAGGGTTTTCCACGGTAGGCGTTCGTTAGAAGTTTATGTGGTTAGAAACAATTTAGAAATCTGAATTTTTGGACTTAAGGGTTATTTAAGATTCTCTTTCATTCTAAAATATTTTCAAGGTCATGTTACTTCCGGTTATACCGGAGGTCGCCACTAACTTCCTGATTTTAAATGGAACACCCTGTATATTATTTTATTTTTGGATTCTTGACAAAATTTTAGGATAAGTCTTATAAGGGTTCCCTATACCTGTTTTCAACTGTTTCTTAGATATCTTGATTTTTTCAAAAATTTTGAAAGATGTAACCCTATTTTCAACACTGCTTGTCTTACTTATTTTTGACTGATGGAAAGTGCTTCTGGAGTAGACAGAAGCATAAGAACTATACTTTTGAAATACTCATTGACAATTGATTTATTGCATACATGGTGTTCAAAATTTGATGAACTATTAAACAATTTTCAAAGTTGAAAACTTTGTTAATTCAAATGTGACACCCTGTATATTATTGGATGAATAGATGCAGCATTTAGTTATGCATCGTTTGGCTATAACATTACCTATACCTATTATGGACAATTTTCTTGTTAATTAATATTTTCTACTTTAATGTGATTTTGACAGAAACTGAAATGTTTTTCAAAAATAAAATGAACTTAATTCAAACTACACAAATTCTATTTTATTAAAACAATGAAATAAAACAAGAAGATAACAAAATTGAGAGCATAATAACAAATGAAAAACATAAAACAATTATTTGAACATAACTAGAAGAAAAGTGATAAAAAAGATAAAATGAATCATTACAAATGTTCCACATGACCGCCAATTTGATTTAAGCATTTTATAACTCTATCATATACTCCTTGCGAAATAGATCGCCGAATTTCGTGTGGACACATACTATTGAATGCATTGTGAACACGATTTAGCAATTCCTCTCTAGTTTGAACTGGCCTAGAGTACACTAATTCTTTTATACGGCCCCAGAGGTAAAAGTCCAGGGGCGTCAAATCAGGTGATCTTGGTGGCCAGTTCCAAGGTCCTTGTGGGCCAATCCACCGATCTTCAAACATCAATGTCAACTTCAAACAAACGCACAAGAAGAAAGAACTATAGGTTTTAATGCAGCAGCAATGAACATTACATGAATCGGAAACGCAGTATTGGCTGATGCTTATGTTTAGGAGTAATAGACAATATGGTACATAACTTAGAGGTCCTGTTAAATGTAAGTAAATTTAAAAAAATGACAAATGTTAAAACATTTTTCAAACATTCGACATAAAAAATATTTGTCGAAAATGCAAGACAATATTCACTCTGTTAAAAAAATGGAACAGGAAGGTTAAGAAATAACTATTAAGGAAGAAAATGTATACATTTACAAACATGAATTATTGTTAGCTAGTGGCAATAAAAATGAAAGAAAAAATTAAGTTTAAATTGAATAATATGGAATCCAACCGATGCGACAATAATGCAATTTATAAACTTTCTAAAAAGGTACATAAAAGTAATGTCCCTACAATTTGCAATGCTTTAATTATATGAAAATAAAATCGAGCTCTAGAAAATTTAATAGTTATTTATGTAACAAGTGCAAAAAGAGTGTTTATTGCAAGCGACATGCGTTTGTCCGACGAGGCCTATAGGAAAACCAGAATAAGCTTTAATAAGTACACGGACGCATACGCGCACGCGCGCACACACACAATACAAATGTAAACTTGTATTGTGTATTGTTACATTAATTACAGTTTAGATATCATTGTGGTTAAAATAAACGATAAATTCTTAGGGTTAACAAGGGAATCAACACCAATCGAGTTAACCTTCCAAAATAGCGAAAACAGTATTTACTCCATAAACTAAAACATTTTCAAAATACGAGTAAAATGTGTAAACTTTTTCAGTCTTGCTAATGTGCAGTTGCTAAAATCAAAATAAGGAGAGTTGTAAAATTGCGTTAAATACTACTGTACAGTAATAACCATGAATTATCTCGCAAACAAAAATAGTTACGAATAAATATTATGGATGTCACCTATTTCCATGTGCCTAAATAGTTTTTGGGTTATTTTTGCGCTCAAATGCTGATCAACACCGTAAAATCATAACATTAAATTCTTGCCCATCGAGTTAACGTGTTTAGCCGTTTTCCCAAAGAAGCTAGTGAGTAAGCCCCACACCGTAAAACAATAACATTTAATACTTGCCCATCCAACAAATGCGTTTTGTCGTTTTCTCAACTGACCTACGCCCTAAAATCATAACATTTAATTCTTCCGCATCTAGGGAATTCATGTTCCCGTTTCTCCAACGTAATTGGTGAATAAACGGTGGTTAGGCATATTTTGTACCAAATAATGAGCAACTCCATAAATCCATCACATTTAGTTTTTACCCCGCCAATGTCTTTCCACAACATAATTGATGAATAAATAAATTTTTGAGGTATCTTTGGCTTCAAGTAGGTAATTACCAATGCGCGAAAACCATAAGATTTCGGTCTTGGTCGTCGTGATTTTTCCAACACAATTAGTAACTAAAATTCTTGGGCACCTTCAGCTCCAACTCATAACTACACGTCAAACCATAACATTTAGTTATTCTTCATCCAGTAAATGCGTTTTTGCCGTTACCCCAACGGAAATTCTGAATAAGAACATTGTTTGGAGATCATTATCTATCGAACTCAAACCCTGAAATTTCCTTGTTGTCCATCGGGGTAGTGAACAAATGAAGTTTTTGGGAATCTTTGGCCCCAAATGATTACAAAAACAAAAATTCGAAAAAGTCGAAATGAAAACCTCAAGCCTAGTCATTTTAATTGTTTATTAGTGTTAAATCATGTATACAGTAAGTGAATGAACGTATTAAAACGATTCAACTCGGCATAAAACATAATAAAGTGGTAAATAAATTACGGGGTAAAAACGTCTTGTGAATTATATACATGCGGTTTTTATGTAATATACGATCGGTTATTTTCCGAAACTTTCGTTCTTTTTTATTATCCTTTTACTTTCAACAAAGGGTTTTAAGGTAACGCACTGCAGTAAATTGCAGAACAGAAAACCTTGCAATCAATATATCTTAAAGAAAAGGAAAAGTTCTCTTACATTTCCTCCTTCTAAGAGTCTCATTTTTCCAAGTTTCCTTTCATCTTTAGAAATTCATAAATATAAGATGGGATTACATTTGAAATATGCATCTCAAATTTTCAGTAAAGTATAATTCAAATCGTATACCTTATTAACATAAATAAAAATTTATTTATATAGGTGAATGATAAAAGCAGAACGAATTTCGTACAAATGGGCCGTAAGTTATGATCTCATATTTTGAAACTGAAAAAAAATATGTATAAAGGCACTAGATATAGCGTAGGATATAAAGAAAACATAATGCATAACATAGGGAGATTCATTGCAATATTTTTTACCGATATATACAAACGAAAACCAAAAATATTGAAAAATGTTACGTACATCTTCGTCTACTCCTTTTATTCAAACACATTCATAACAGTAAATGATTATGAGACGTTAAAGTTTCAATTAACTATAATTATAGATACTTTTTACGGGCCCGGAATTAGAATTTGGTAGCCTTGAAGAACGTGAATAAATTCATTCTGTCATCCTTCGGTTGGTAACACTGAAAATCAAAGATTAGGAAGCAAAAAAGATGGGAAACGTAACGACCAAGGCGAAGGTAGCGACATCTATCGCTTCACGTATATTCGCACAAACAAGTCGATAACAAATAATTATAGGAAACTAAAATTTTGTTTACATGTCTACCATATGGTTATGAGGCTCATATAAACATCGTGCGTGAATTGTTATATTTGTTTGTTATCTCATTATATTTAATATTCATTGTTTTTTATCTTGTTACGTGTAAATAACTTGGTGTATATAGTTTTTGTCCTTTTTAGTGTTAGTTAATTTATATAATATGTATTTCTTTTGTTTTGTATCCTGTCATATTTTTTTTTTAATTCAGTAAAATAATATTAGTTAAAATTAACTGTGAATGTATAATTGTATAAAAATATTTTAATATAATCTACGTTATTACTACAAACCTTTTTTTTTGTTTATCTCAACTTCATTTTCCTAAATCCTAAAAAAATACACCTGATAAATGATTATTGGGGAAATTAAATTTCGCGGTTATTCGTTTGGAATTCTAGGGCGCTCTCTGGTGCTTCAGATGTTCATTTTTTGGGTCAGTATTTACTATACTTGTCTTACATACGTTTTCTATCTTCTCTCTCTCTAATCTTTGCTGAAAATGTTATTGGGATTTATTCATATATATCTTACTTAATAACTAGATAAACAATCCTTGAAACCATGTCCGAATTGAAACTGCGCATGGGGGTATTAGGACTTTCGCACTAGTGAATACTGTACTGTGTAAAAACATAAGCCGCCGTGTGTGCAAGAAGGCAAATAGTTGTAATTATATAATTATTTGTGAACTCTCTTGAAAAATTGTAAATTTTCTTTGAATTTTTTGCTATCATTTTGACAAAAAGGCACTATGCAGCTTCTCATATTTCACTTCTACTAATAGTCTCGTAACAAATACAGTCAATTTGTGTATTATTAGAATACAAACACAAGCAACACCAAAAGACGTTCACGAAAACTCGAATAGCTCGAAAAACCGAGGTTAGAGAAACGCTTTTTGACAATTACAATTGATATCAAAATGCAATAATGATACGACTGCGTATGTCCGAATATCCCCAACTTGTAAATTTTCGATCATTTTCGACCTTATTGAAATGTCCAATTTGTTTCGTATTTTAAACGCGCAGCTCATAGGCTCTGGCTATTTAGTTATTAAGTAAGATATCTATGGATCTATCGAGTGTCTGTTGTCAGTTGTTCTCGGTGTTGCCAGAACGGTAGATTTTCTACTAAATCTAATCACTGAGTATATACTCAATGATCTAAAATAATGAGGGGTGCAATTAGTTTACAAATATTCGATTAAGGATCCATCTAATACATTTATTCGCCAGAAAATATCTTTGGAAACCATTGTTGACAATCATATGCTGGGAAGTTATCCTACAGATAAATTTTGAATAGACTGGCTATTAGGATAATAGTAGTTTCTAGTAATTAATACGCTTTTAGTAAATTCTTTCTATTGAAAATGTGACCTTAATAGTAATTGTAAATCTATGGTTTGTGTCATGTATACAGATGACACAAATTTTGATCATGGAGTTAGTATAAGAGGAAAAGATAGTAGCATTGAATTACGTAAGGAACAAGAGTATAATAGGCGTGCCTTTTGTCCTGCACAAACGTCCGATTTTCCATGACTGTATTTGGAAATTAAATTACTAACTGATTCTATTTGATATAGGATACGTATACCTTTTTTATTACTTTTTTCATTAAATACGCAAAGAATCATCGGGATGATGTGAATAAGTATATGCAGACAATGACTTGTTGTGTATGTATACTACAGTAGAGTTGAGCATCGATTATCCGAACGTCCCCTTAACCGAACTGCTACCCCCCCCCCCCGCATTCCACTCTCCCCACGGCGTTCTGGTCCCGCCGCACCTGTCCCGAATTATCAAAACGCCAACGTTTAGTAACCGTTAGTGTTCTTTTGTGGTTGATTTGGACGCATAAAGTTGATACATATTCAAAATGTTTAAAAGTAAACGTGTAGTCCTTCCTGTGAGAGATAAACACGAGATTAATAAACGATTAGAGGAAGCCGAATCTGCAACAAAGTTATCTATTGAGTACAAAGTTGGTAAATCGACATTTACGGATATAAAATAATAAAAGACGAGCATACCACACTTTATATACAAGATTAATTCCACTGATGGATCGAGTCGTAAAACGATGAAGCTCGCCACGAACACAGATCTAGTTGACGTTGTTTACTCGCGGTTTACACAAAAAAAATCACAAAGAGAACCTATTTCGTTTCCCATTCTATGCGAAAAGGTAATTCAATGAAAAACTTGGAGGACCGCCGAATATTCAAGCCAGCGCGGGCTGGTTTAAAAGATTCAAATCAAAACATGGCGTTCGTGAGCTCCGGATACAAGACGAAAAACTGTCTACAAATTCTTGAGCAGTCGATTCTTTCGAAGTCAAATTACGAGGCATATTGAAAGATGAAGAATATACGCTCGAAAAAATGTACAATGCCGACGGTTGTTAGAAGGCTTTACCACGAAAAACTCTTGCTTCACGTCGTGAATTAGCAGCACCTGACCCAAAAGAAAGCAAGGATCGTGTCACTGCTTTAGCTTGTGCTAATGCCACTGGTAGCCACCGATTACCTCTGCTCAGCACTGTAAAAGTAAGAAACTACGTTGCTTTAAACATGCTAAAATGTGCGATGCCTGTTGTTGATACCTCGTAAAAGAATGTCTGGCTGGACAGTACAATTTTTACTAAATGGTTTATGAAAGTATTTATACCCCCTATGAAAATCTGTCAGTTAAAGAAAGGTAAACGAGAGAAAACATTACTGCTCCTTGATAATGCTCCAACTCATCCGTCATGTGGCACCATAAACAAAAAAGACCAGTTTATAAAAGCGTTATTGAGACTTTCAAACGTTATTATAAAAAATAATCGTTACGTAAGTTATTAGAAATACAAGATGGAGGAGAAGAAAGCCTGATAAGAAATCATAAAACGATTGATTTGTAAGAAGCGTCGAATATGATCGGATCTGCATGAAATAGTGTAAAAGAACAGAGTTTGAATAAACCTTACAATAATATTTTCAGTAATCGCGGAAATGCTCAAAGTGAAAGTAGAAATGAGGAACAGAATGACATGTTCGAAATGCTAAATATTAATAAGATAAAATTTAAGACGAAACACAAGACTATATTCATTTAACATTACCGTTTATTAAGTACAGAAACCATTTTCAAAATAAATGTACACAAGATGACATGACAGTTAAATGTGATTTTGACAAATTGTATTTTAAATGAAAAGTTGAATATGTTAACCTAAAAATGGCATCAGTGGTACTGAAGCAATGTTAAGGTTGCCACATCTGCATATTTAAATATGGTTTTAGATAGTAAATATACAAAGCTTCTTTTATACTAAGATCATTGCCATTTTCAGCTCTATCCAATATAGTAAGGCCATTGCTGGTAATTTCATGATCTTGTTCAAGACAATGTTGAAACACAGCTGAATAAAATATTTTTCCAAGACGAGAAGTTAAACCCAAATGCTCACAGCGTCGAATAGCAAAATGCTTTCGGGTTTTCCCGAGGTATATAGGGTTAGAGCGATTACCTTTAAACTTATAAATGCAATTCGACGTAATGCCATCCGGGAGTACATCCTTAACTCCAAAATGAGAACCAATCCTGCTAAATGTGGTAAATGCACAATGTAATTCCAATTTTGGATTGGATTGGTCACATCGTATACATAAAACAAAAATTTCAGCCAGTATTCTTTTACTCGCCCTAGATTTGTTACTTATTATTATCAAATTCATCCTGTTTTATTGATTACTTATTACCAAACCGCCTCTTTCAAGACGACTATTGCGTGATAAAAACCACTTTTTTAGAGGAATTTGATATGATACTAATGAGGTTATGTTTTTGCTTAAATCATTGTTACTATAGGGGGAGAAGGCAGTAGTTCTACTAGGTGGGGCTTATTCTCACACATGAATGGCCGGTTTTCCATGCCTGTACTTGGAAATTAACTTAATAACTGGTTCTATTTCATGTAGGATACACATACTTTTTTGACCACTTTTTTCATTAAATATGCAAAGAATCCTCGGGGCAATATGAATAGGCAGACAATGAAATGTTATTAAATATAGTTCCCCAAGTAATAATAACATCCGTAGATGGTATCATAAGTTTGAAAATACCGGCTGCCTTTGCAAAGGAAGAGTACGGGACGTACTCGTAGTGAAGAGAGTGTTAAGCGAGTGAGAGAGTCTTTCACGTGTAGAGCGACAAAACTAGTTAGGCTAGTCGTGAATTAGCAATTCCGGTGAGGACTGTTTGGAAAGTTTCACAGAAACGCTTACAACTACGTCCTTATCGTTTTCAGTTATTACAGGCTCTAAAGCTTACAGACCATGGTTTACGTGTCAATTTTGCACATGAAACGTTGTTGAACAACGATTTTCTGGATCATGTTGTTTTCAGTGATGAATCGACATTTCACATCAGTGGACATGTGAACACTCATAATGTGCGCGTGTGGGACTCAGAATATCCTCACGAGATGGTACAATTGCAACGAGACTCACCTAAATTAACTGTTTTTTGTGCCATATCTCGGTAGAAAGTTTATGGGCCTTTTTTATTCGGAGAAGCAACTGCAACTGGTACTTCTTATCTTGATGCACTACAACTACGGCCATTTCCCCAATTGGTAGAAGACGAACCAGATAACTTCATTTGGCAGCAAGGTGGTGCACTGCCTCACTGGCATAACAACGTATACGATTGGTAGAACGTCACTGTACCCGAACGCTGCGTTGGCCGCAAAGGACCCAATGGCAGAGCTTATTTCGCATGGCCTCCACGCTCACCCGATCTGACGCCATGTGATTTCTACCTGTGGGGGTCCATAAAGGATCGTGTGTATGTGCCTCCACTATCAGCTGACCACCCGATCTAAGAAAAAGGATTGAGGCAGCTGTTGCAGCAATTACACCAAAAACACTAATCAACGTTTGGGAAGAACTGGGCTATCGACTTGATGTGTGCCGTGTAACGAAAGGTGGTCACAATGAACACTTGTAAGCTTGTAGGTATAACTGTTTGAGTTGCTCTTTCATTTCATGTATTAATTACAATTTTAAGTTTTATGTAATAAATTCTACACAGCGTTAAAACCCCGATATTCATTTAGAAACACCCGGTACATACTATTTTGAGAAAAAGTTTGCACGAATTTTATACGATTGACCATAAAATGCCAATTATTAACCTGCTAGTTAATAAATTGCAAGAAAAGATCGACTCTTCCGATGGACGTGAAACCTTACGTAAGGATTTACTAAAACTTGAATTTCGATATAACAAGTGTCACGCTGAAAGGAAACTTTTAAGGGAGAGAAGTGATTGTAGACTGGGAGTCTCGTTATCTAAAAGATTAAATGAACACGACAAGCTAGATGATAAATAAAGGCTGGAGTGTTTGGAAGAACCTTACATTCACCCAACGCATGGCGTGAATACATATTGACAAATGCACACTCATTTTTAAATCACGGAACAAATCAGAAGATTATCATGATGCTATGAACCATATATATGTTATGCAATGATTCAAGAACCAATTAATACCACACTAACCCAAAAAATCAGTTGTTGTGATGGATAACACCGCATCTCACAGCATTCAAACAAATAAACCACCATCAATAAGTAACGCTATGCACAATAAATCTTATTTTGTTGACGAGTTAAATATAATCCGCATACTGTTTTGAGTTTATCACTTTATCATTGTGATTTAAATCTAACTCAACTAATATGGAGTACGATAAAAAGGAAAGTGGCAATGATCAATGTGCTACAAAAAAGTAGTGCAATTTGTGATTTAGTAAAAAAAAACGCATTTTCAGAAATAACGCAACAGGAATGAGAAAATAGCTGCTTTTATACGAAGAAGTTACAAGAATAAATGTAAATAAACATAAGAAAAAAAAAATTTTTTTTAACACTTTTATATCCAAATGTACTAAAAATAATAAAATAATTATTTTATCTACCCAGTAACATCAAACATTTTTGTGACTAAAAATAAAAGTGTGGGCGCTCTTTGTAGTGCCTTGCACTTCATTATTTGAATGTAGATATAAATATAAATATAAGATATCATGTATGCCCCACACTTTTATTTTTAGTGACAAAAATTTTTGATGTTGCTGGGTAAAAATTATTTTATTCTTTTTAGTACATTTGGAAATAAAAGTGTTTTTTTAATGTTTTTTTTTACTTATTTTTATTTTCTACTTTTTAGTCGCTTGGGTGTAAGTTCCAACAAAGAAAGACACTCAATTTTTGAAGACCCTAGTTTTATAAATAAAAATTTCGAACTTGCTTGGCCAATATAAACATGTATGCCGAAATTCAGCTCAACCGGAGATCGTAAAATAGTTGATTCTTTTTTGACAGAATACAATACGTTAAGTCCTGAATTTTAAGGCCTTAGCTTTATAAACAAAACTTTCGACCATATTTGACCAAATTTGGCCGCAACGCAGTCCCCTGACCTTGAAACTGGTCACATATTTTTGTGCATGGTATTATGCGAAAAGCTTAAGTCTAACATTTCCAGGCCCTAGCTTTATACACAAAAATTTCGACCGTATTTGGTCAAATTTGGCCGCAAAAGTCAAAGGAAAAAACAGATATTCGTGTATTGTCATCAAGAATACGCATGTATGCCAATTTTTAGCTCAATCGGAGATCAGGAAATTCAATTACAAGATTTGAACCGGACAGACAAAGTGAGTTGAATAAACGCGTTAAAAAAGAAACTGTGTTTAACAAGCGACATTACCAAAAGTTTAAACTTTGTTGTAAATAAATACTAATAGTTCAGATGAAGATGAAGGTAAGAGTACATTAATTAACTTTATAATTTTTTTAAATTGTTATTTTCTATTTTAAGTGTTCGGTATAATTTTATTCGAACATGTTTGCAACACAAAATTGTAATCCATATCGAGTCTTTCTGAATTATGAATTAATTCCAGTTATAGTAGAGTTTGTCCAGTTCGACCATATTATATAAATATATTTTATCATATATCATCTTTTATATAAAAAGAAAATAAGAGAATCATTTCTTTATAATCTTTAAAATAATATCAAACGAAATATTGGGACAATTGAAACGTAAAGCCAAATACCTGAAAGTACTGCAACCCACAATACTCTGTAGCATTGCAGATCACTCGTTACGTTTTCGAACTTTTGTATTTGGATGTCCTTCGCTCTGCCGTTCACGCCTCCTCAGGGCTTTTGTTGACATGGTACTACTTGATAAGATGTGGATGATATACATACTGAGAACATGTACTACCACAAACTACTATAGTCTGATATAATATATCTAACTGAACTTTTTTTACATTTACCGTCGAAAGTTTTGGTAGCTATAACATACCTACTATTACATTGACTAGTATTCAAAATCCTCTAGTCAAATAATCTAAATATTTAAATCAAATTATCTAAATGAATATCTGGGTTATTTTTGGAATCAACGTCTATTATAAGATTTGTATATTAATAATTTTTTGAGTACATATGTTTCTTTCCAACTAATTTATTAATTGATCCGTTATCACTGCAAGTTTGTCTTTCCTGCCCTTTCTAGATATGTGGTTTATAAACAAAATTCGTAATAATTCCATTTTTCTTTATATATATATATATATATATATATATATATATATATATATATATATATATATATATATATATATATATATATATGGATACAACTCTAGAAAAATTCATGAAGCCGCAAATACTTAAAAAAATGTCAACGCCGTCTTTTTTAAGATGGACAAAGAACATTTAATAAAGTAAATGTAATTATTGTTTTTTATTTGTTTTGTTTCCCAATTAAATAGAATTTTTTTTATAAAACCACTGTTTTATTTACTAATATTCTCACAGTAGATTACAGTATTGTGGTTAAAATCACAGGTTTTTAAAGGAAACACTTCAATCGTATTTTCAAATATTATCGTTTTAGAGACGCCGCCAGCGTGGCGTGCAGTATTAAAATTGGAATATCTCGAAAACGCATTAAAATATGGGAGTCGAACAAGTATACCTTTTTTGTTTTAAAATAATGAAATTTTTATTATTTAGAATTAAAATGTACATAAATACAGGGAGCAAAAAAAATAACGTGGATTCATCCCATTCGAATTGTGTAACTAGCGCCCTCTAGGAGTATCATAAAAAATGTGACATCACCCTTAAAAAACTAAAGTGTACCAAATTTGAGTTCAATACATTCAGCTGTTTTCTAACTATTACGAATTTTCAAAATTAATATGCCAACTTTAACGCCTTATATATCGTTTGCTATTAGCATTTTACTAACGCATGTTTTTGTTAAACGACCTATTTTGATCGCCTTTTTACATTATATATATATATATATATATATATATATATATATATATATATATATATATATATATTATATATATTTTTTCAATTCTGAATAAACGTAATTCAACGTTTCGAACTTTGTTCCTTTGTCAAGAATTCTTGACAAAGGGACGTTCCAAACGTTGAATTAATTTGTACGTTTATTCACAAATTTGAAAGAAAATGTCTGATTTAAATATTATACTGTAAATCTAAATAAACATATATATATATATATATATATATATATATATATATATATATATATATATATACATACATATATATATATATATATATATATATATATATATATATATATATATATATATATATATATATATATAATGTATGTCCCCGGATCGACTTTAAAAGAGGGAAAATTCTCTTATTTTTGATTTCTCAGAAAATTTCATTCTTGATGATTTGCCCTGCTTGTTTTCAAACCCCCGAAACACAAATTACTTTCTATTTTACTCGTACGGTTCTCGAGATAATATCATTTTTCTTGAAAAATTGGACTTAGTAGGCGGATTTCATTGAAAAACACCACTGACAGAAATTGTCAAATGTGACAATTCTGTTGAACTGCAAATTAATTCATGCTAATTTGAATTGTATGCTATAATGTTGACTTTACAACAAAGAATTTATCTAATTCAATATTACGGAACTGGGGAAGAGTGCTACCGAGTTGTTATCAGAAAATTCAACCAAAAATACCCGGAGGTTGCCATTTCGAATGCCGGAGCAAAAAACTTGGTAACTAAATTCCTTCAAACAGGCTCGGTTTTAAACCTAAAGAAGCCAAAGAAGTTGTTCGATGAAGAAGATGCTGCTACTGTTCTCGCTGTTCATTCCGCAACAGAAGTTCCAAGGTTGTCTTTAAGAAGGAGGGCACTACGAATTGGGATAGGTAAATCTCATTTACAAAGAATCTCCAAGGAGAACAAAATTTTACCATTTAAGCCCCAATTTAGGCAAACTTTAGAGAACGGTGATTAAGCCAAACGTCTGGATTTTTGTTTGGAAATGGCCAATAGAGTTTTGGAAGATTCAAATTTTCATAAACGAATAATGTTCTCCCATGAATCGACCTTTTCAACTAACGGATTCGTTTCCTCCCAACATTGCCGTTACTGGAGTAGGACGAATCCAAGCTTCCGAATTGCTAGTCGCAGACAATGTTTGAAAAAAGTTAATGTGTGGTGTGAGGTTTCGTACCATGGAATTATTGGCCCATATTTTTTTGATCAAAATTTAAACCGTTATTCATATTTGGAAATGTTGCAAAATTTTTTAACTGATAAACTGGATGAATTTCCATTGAACTACCAAATTGAAATGTTCTTCCAGCACTATGGGTGCCCTGCTCATTATGCCGGTACTGTTCGCCAGTGGCTCAATACAGAGTTCCATGATAACTGGATAGGAAGAGATGGTCCCATTTTATGGCCGCCGAGAAGTCCTGATCTCACAATAATGGACTTTTATCTGTGGGGTCGTTTAAAAAAAATTGTGTACAGTGAGCCATTAGACAATGATGAAGAGCAATTGAAAAATAGGATACGGATTGCTGTCCAGTACCTTTCAATCGAAGAAATAAGGCGCAGTTTCAATGAATTCAGAGCTCGCATTGAAATCTGTGCGGAAAAAGGAGGAGCCTTATTCGAATAGAAAATTAATAGTTCAGTTTTTTGAGAATTTCATTTCATTTTACCATCAATTGTTAAATTTATTAATTAAAACTTGTGAGACCAATTTGATTTTTCCTTTGAAACAAATCAATTTACTTCAAAAAATTACGAAAAGCTCGAATGTTTCAAGAAAAATGATATTATCTCGAGAACCGTTTGAGTTAAATAGCCAAGTAATTTGTGTTTCGGGGGTTTGAAAACAAGCAGGGCAAATCATCAATAATGAAATTTTCTGAGAAATCAAAAATAAGAGATTTTTCCCTCTTTTAAAGTCGATCCGGGGACATACTGTATATATACACTAAGAAAAATGGAATTATTACGAATTTTGTTTATAATCAAAAGACAAACTTGCAGTAATAACACATCAATTGATAAATTACATAGTTGGAAACAAACATATGTACACAAAAAAATATTAATATACAAATCTTATAATAGACGTTGATTCCAAAATAACACAGATATTCAGTTGGATAATTTAATTTAAATATTTAGATTATTTCACTTGAGGATTTTGAATAGTAGTCAACGTAATAGCAGATATGTTATAGCTACCAAAGCTTTCGACGGTAGATGTAAAAAAAAATTCAGTTAGATATATGATATATTATACTATAGTAGTATGTGGTAGTACATGATCTAAGTATGTATATCATCCACATCTCATCAAGTAGTACCATGTCAATAAAAGCCCTGAGGAGGCGTAAACGGCAGAGCGAAGGACACCCAGATACAAAAGTTCATAAATGTAACGAGTGAACTGCAATGCTATAGACTAAAGAGTATTGTGAGTTGCAGTACTTTCAGGTATTTGGCTTTACGTTTCAATTGTACTAATATTAAAACATTGTTTATTCTAACTGATATTATTTTAAAGATTATAAAGAAATGATTCTCTTATTTTTTTTTTATAAAATATGATATATGATATAAGTGATATGGTTGAACTGGACTAACTCTACCATAACTGGAATTAATTCATAATTCAGAAAGACTCGATCTGGATCACAATTTTGTGATGCAAACATGTTTGAATAAATTAACTCCTTTCAAAAAATTTGAGCACATTTCAGAACTCAAAGGTATTTTGTTTAATTTAAACCCGATCAGAGTACACACTAATTTTCTGAAACTTGACAATTACTTGTACAAAAGGCTTTAAAAATAATCCTTAAATAGCTTTTGGAAAAGTGCTTAATTCAAGGGTCACTCAAATTAAATTATACCCAACACTGAAAATAGAAAATAACAATTTTGAAAAATTATAAAGTTAATTGATGTACAGGTGGTTCATTTTCGATGTTTTCTTATGGGAAGTACCCTTTCTATTACAGATAGACAAAAAGTAATATGGAGTCATTGTGCTCGATTTTGGTGTTAATTAAGATCCAATAGTCATAATCAAGATATCTCTGACCGTTATTGCGCAATTAGCCAAAATTGAAAAAATGGCGATTTTGAAAAGCTTGAATAACTTTTTTATTTCTAAATGTATCGACAAACCGTAAAAACATTCTTAAGGCACTTTTTTAAGTAGAATCCGTTAGTGCATTCAAATTTTTAATACCTCAATTTAAAAAGATATGACATAAAGTTGTATTTTTTTATATGGAAACCATAGTTGGCTATGACATTTTTTTTGTGCTTTTCAAAAATATATAACACTTTTATGCTATTTTAATAATTAATGATTTTTAAAGTTTTTCTTATTTACGTTTTATATTAAGAATACACTGTAGGCATAGGAGGCTGATATTTATTTAAGTATAAAAACAAATGATACCTATATGTCAAATAATAAATTAAAAATGAGAAGTGTGCAACAAAATGATCTTGGAATCTAGTTATTAACATGCCTAATTATACAAATTCAGAAAAATGTTGCATGTCAAAGTGTTTTATATTATCCGAAGGTGATAAGAATGTGGCATTGGAATTATATTTACAAAATTTTCCTGAAAGGCAGCAGCCAAATAAAAATATTTTTGAACGGTATAGTTAATAGAAATTAAAATTTTTGCTCAAAACAATATCTTAATTAATTTTAGGTTACAGAAAAATTTAATTGAATTCGGTTCTTTTAAAAATCCCAGGCCAAAAACTTACTTTAAACGAAATTCTGAAGAAAATTCAATGGTCGTCTTAGGACAAGTCAAACAGAGCCAACAACTTCATCTAGACAAATGGCTAATACAGGCGTGTCTCAAGCAAAGCCCTTTGAATTTTAAAGAAACACAAATACCATTGCTATGGATTTCGGAAAGAAATTTTTTTGACTACAGACGACAGAAGGCGGCGTACTGAGTTTTGTAACTGGTATATAAGTCAATGCCAGAATATACCCAATTTTTCAAACTCTATTGCATGATCAGACGAGGCGCATATCAGTAGTGATGGTATTTTTAATAATCACAATTTACCTTACTGGGCAGATACGAACCCTCATGTCAGTGTTGTCCGCAGGAGGCAAGGCAAATTTGGAATAAATGTGTGGTGCTGCATTAAAAACGGACGTTTTTATAATCACATGTATGAAGGAACATTAAACTCAATGAAATATCTCGCTATTCTACTAATTCATTTGGAGGGATTTCCAGTCAGTCTTCCTTTAGCACAATATTGCAATGCCATATTTCAGCAAGACGGAGCTCCCGCACATAATTCCCGTGTAGTTAGTAACTACTTAAATTTACGTTTTCCTAAAAGCTGGATGGGAACGACAGCACCAATTTTGTGGCCTGCTCGTTCACCCGATCTCTCGCCTCTAGATTTCTTTTTATGGGGTTTTTGAAAAACATTGTATTCAAAAGAACTATATATACTGTATATATAAATGAGTTAAAATATATAGTATATGATATTTTTAACTTAAAATATCCGTTATACCTAAATTATTTGAAACGATGGAAGTTGTTCAAAAAAAAACAGTATTCAAAAATAGTTTGTGTTTAGTGCTCTTTGTATATTGACTATTCTTTCTAAAACTTTTTTAAATTACAGTGTCACAAATCCGTAACACAAAGTTATTTTTTAAATGGATTATATGTTTTTTTTTTTATTTAATTTCAAAAATTTAAGCTATTTTGTATATGTCCTATACCTGAATTGAAATTTAAAGATATAACATTTTCAAACACAATAAATATTTAATAGTAGATAAAATGACAAAACTTATTTAATTAAGTGTTGAAAGTGGCCTCCTTAGACGGCTTGAGAGTGCATCAAATTGTCATAAAATCTACTGGTTACATTTAAAGCATTGCTGCAGTTGATACTCAGATGTAATTGTCTCTTTCAATACGTTTATGTGATCTGGTTTTGTAACAAAAACTTTATTCTTCAAATGTTCCCATAAAAAAAAGTCCAACGGCGTCAAGTCAGGAGACCTGGGCGGCCATTCTACTTCACCTCTTCCATCTGTTCGGAAAAGTAGCATTTAAATATCATGTATCCTCAAAATTTGGACCTCTTCTTGCCAAAATTTCCGGTAAAATTTGATTTTGTAACAGTTGCAAATATGTCTCCGAATTTAAATTGCCATCAACAAAAAAAGGCCCAATTATTTGGTTTTCGATTATCCCTGCCCAAACATTAACTTTTTCAGGGTACTGGGTATGTACTTCACGCATCCAGTCAGGATTTTCATTAGCCCATTATCGACAGTTATGCCGATTAACTGTACCGTTAAGGATAAAGATTGATTCGTCAGAATAAACAATGTCATTAAAGAAATTATTATTAGTTTCCCATTTGTGCATCATGATCTCACAAAACTGCATCCTGAGATCAAAATCATCTTCAAACAATTCTTGAACTAACGTAATCTTCTAGGGATGAAATTTGCTAGCTTTTAGAACATTCCTGACGGAAACGTAGTATTGAAAAGATCTTTTGTTACATTATAGGATCGTTCGGAATTTCCGAATCCTCTAACCCGTAACGTAATCCGTTCTCTTTCTGTAAGAAACATAATTAAACAAAAATCAATTTTAAGTACGTAGTTTAAGTACAAACAATGACTTAAAATATTTTTGACAGTGTCAAAAATACTATAACAACCTGCAATACCTACAAATTGGCAGGTAGGAGAAAATATTAGGTATTAGGTATTATTTTAATATGGTACAAATAAATCGTTATATCGTTTAATCTACTCAGTTTAGGTACAAGACATGTAACAAGAAGTCAGGCTTAAATTTTATGTAGAATTTAAAATTACAAAAAAAAAAACTATACTAATCCATTTAAAAAAATGCAACTTTGGTGTATACCGGATTTCTGACGCACCCTGTATAATAAAAACTGTTTTTAAAATATAGTTCAGCAAGAGATGCACAACCCTTATTTGAAACGTTTTTTGTTTAGAAGCCCCGTTTCCGAAATATTTAGGGGGTCCGGGACTTTTTAAACACAGTGTATATACATACAGGGTATCCCATAACTAATGGACAATACGGCAACTGTAGAAAGAGGTGATCAAAATAGGTCGTTTAACAAAAACATGCGTTAGTAAAATGTTAATAGCAAACGATATATAGGGCGTTAAAGTTGGCATATTCTTTTTGAAAATTCGTAATAGTTACGAAATAGCTGAATGTATTGAACTGAAATTTGATGCACTTTAGTTGTTTAAGGGTGATAAACACGAATCTGTCATATTTTTTATGATACTCCTAGAGGGCGCTAGTTACACAATTCGAATAGGATGAATCCACGTTATTTTTTTACTCCCTGTATTTAATGTACATTTTAATGCTAAATAATAAAAATTTCATTATTTTAAAACAAAAAAGGTATACTTGTTCGACTCCCATATTTTAAGGCGCTTTCGATATATTCCAATTTTAATATTGCACGCCGCGCTGACGCCGTCTCTAAAACGATAATATTGGAAAATACGATTGAAGTGTTTCCTTTAAAAACCTGTTTTTTTAACCACAATATTGTAATCTACTTTGAAAATATTAGTAAATAAAACAGTGGTTTTATAACAAAAATACAATTTAATTGAGAAACAAAACAAATAAAAAACAATAATTACATTTACTTTATTAAATGTTGAAAGTGGCCACGGTTTATTTCAATACATTTTCTTAAACTTTTTTCTAAATGTTGACCATCTTAAAAAGACGGCGTTGACACTTTTTTAAGTATTTACGGCTTCATGAATTTTTTCTAGGAGCTCATGTCGATTATGGATTTCACTATTGTACACTAAAGATGTATCCCCGTACGTAAAAATCCAAAGGATTTAATTCCGGAGTACGGAGCGGCCAACTGATGAAAGCATGATAACCGACAATGGAATTTTCAACCGACGTAACAGACATTATTGGGAAAACAAAATCCTTATTTAAAAAAATAATCAAGACATCAACATAGATTTGGATTTAATATGTGGATGGGCACTTTGGGACAAAGAATAATAGGACCTTTTATTTACCACAACAATTTAATGCCGAACGATTCTGAATTTGCAAAGGACTGATTTGGAAAATGCCTCTAGCACTTGTTAACGATTGTTGCTTTCAACAAGATGATGCCCGTGGTGTTCCACAGCAAATATTTAATTCTTTTTTTATTAAATGTTAATTTAACTTTAATTCAACACCTAAATTTAAAAGCCGTTGTAAATATCGTAATAGCGTGCTCAAGAAATTTTCTTTTTAAGTCCGCACCGTTGCTTTAGGACTAGAGGATCACGACGATGTAAACTGCGCTTATGTGTTGAAATTCACTGGGGTTTAATTGACTTCTTTTGTGAGGTTGTTTGAAATCCAACGTTTTTTTAAATATTGTTAATCTAAAGTGCCTTTAACACTTACTGAACTAGGTTTTTTCTATTTATGTGTTTTATTCTCAACACATCGTTTATATTTTATTATTATTTTCATGACTATTGTAGTCTCATGACATACGTCAAATTTTGGCCAATCAATGTGTCAAATTTTCTGTTGCACAGCCAACCAAATCGAATTATGTGGCATATTGTACTAGAGACCATCCAAACCTCCAAATGCAGTATGGGGCTTATGCACTGAACTGTACTTATACTGGAAGAAGCATTGGCGGTGTTTGCCAGAGAAAAGCCGCGAGGCGAGAGGGTCACTTCTGTCCTTTTCGCAACGATTTGTGCATGCGTTGCACGAGAGCGCAGACAGCTTTAAAGCACGCCACTCCAAAACAAACTAACCAAAATGTAACAAATGGGCAATTATCATTTACTGATTAATTATTGATTTTTACTATACTGCTTATTATTCGTTACATTTACACATCGACTTATAATTGTTGTCATTACGTTTGTTTTTTAAGATTATATTTTTTATACATTTTTAACAATTTATAAAATGTACTTTACATCTTAAAAATCTGAAGTTTAACGCATACCTACCATGGATTATTGAAATTATTTTTTTAGTTCATTATTTTTCTAAAATGACTGAGTATAACAAGTAGGTAAAATGAGTTTCAATAATTTAACTTAACCTTTACGCCATTCCCTTGCGGGGTAGGCAAAACAATCCTTGCCTCTTATTTATATTTCATTCACAATCTTTCTCCATGCTTTCCTATCTCCGCATACCTCCCTAGCTTCCGCTTTGTTAATCTTGCGTTGTTCATTCTCTCAATGTGACCAAACCAAGATAATGTACTATTTTATATCTATCCATCATCGTCTTTTCCTCACCACACTCCGTCAGTATGCATTTATTCTTTATCTTGCCCCTTCTCGTTTTACCACAAGCGCTTCTCAGGAGTCTCATAACCGCGGCATTTATTTTTCTTTCGTGCTTTTTTTTTATATACCCATGTCTCACTTCCATACAGTACTGACGGGACAAACACGCCATTATAGATTGCTCGTTTCGCAGCTAGACTCATGCTTTCGTTTCTCATTATCGTCACACATACTTCCAATCACTTTCCTTCCAGTATTGACCCTTCGTCCAATCTCGCCCTCCATTGTACCATCTGCAGTAAACATTCTACCCATATATACCAGCTCGTCCACTTGCTCCACAGTTTCATCTTGCATAGTAAATACTCTACTCTCCTTTCCACCTTCTCGATTCAATACCACAATCTTAATTTTGTTCACATTTACCTTTAGGTCTATGCTCTCACAGACTGTATCAAACTTCCTCAGAGCGGTTTGTAGCTCATCCGCACCTTCACTTAATAATACTGTCATCTGCATACACCAGAACTCGTACATTTACGTCACCAACCATTGCACCATCTGTATCGGTACATGCTTGTCTAACACATTTGTCCATGTATACATTGAACAACCACGGTGACATCACACAGCCTTGTCGCACTCCTTGCTCAATATTAAAATATTCACTCACGCCTCCTCTCACCCTAACACATGCCAGCGTTGTATACTGCCCTTATTCCATTTATGAGACCTTTATTTACTTCATTTAATATTTCCCACAGCTTCTCCCTATTCACTCTGTCGTATGCTTTCTCCAGATCTACAAACGCACAGTACAGCTTCCTTTTTACCCTTAAACACTTCTCGATCACCTGCTGGAGAGCAGCCATCTGATCGACACATTCTCTCCCTGACATGAAGCCACCCTGCACATCCCAAATCTTAGTTTGTGTAGTTTGTCGTACTCTATCAATCAGAATTCTTCGAAATACTTTACCAGGCACGCTGAGCAAACTTGTTCCTCCGTAGTTCTTGCAATCACTCTTGTTCCTCTTACCCTTACACAGTGGTACAATGATAGCGCTCTTCCAATCCATCGGCACTTTTCCACACATAAGGAATGCATTGAATAGTTCACACAATCTTCGTATAAGCTTTGTACCCCATACTTTAGCATTTCACCAGTTATTTCATCTACGCCTGCTCCCTTGCCGTTTTTCAACCTTCCTACCGTAAATATTTGTAAATGTCCATGTTATTAACAAATTTTCATTGATAAATTCAAAACATGAAATATATTTTTCAAACGTGGCGTCATGACAATCGACTGGTTTAGGGAGTGGGACAGGGATGTCCCATGTCTCTCGGATCGGGCTGGCGGACAGAGCGCGCGTTGCAGTACAAGTACAGTTCAGTGGGCTTATGGGAAGGAAGTGCATGCTTGCCTAACCTATTATACTGATGGGTTACTGCACTGTTTTATAATACCGGGCCCGATAGCTACAGTGTGAGAGACACAGTTTCAAACCTAAAATAAAAGACGAATATAAACTTTAAATGAACTTATAAATCGAGTTGTAAATATACCGAATAGAAGTTGATTCATAAGAAACTGGTCGCATTAGAAGCTAAATGTGGGCACCCAGATTACTTTATTAGATTTCATTTTTGCAGTTAATTTTATTTTATGTGCACATGCTTACATGTATTTATGTTTATGAATGTTTACAATACATAAAAAACAATCTTAAGTACATTTAAACAACATGGGATTATACATGGATTTCACATGAGATGTGGTCTTGACGTAACAACTGACTTGGAAACAAAAAAAATCACATTATGGCCACATTCAGATTAACCATTAATAGTACATAATAAAGCAACTTTCTATCACTATAACGAATACCTTAATTACGACAATAATTTTTAGATACAGCTTGTTAAAATCGTTTTATATGTATCAAATCCTGTTGTCATGTGTATTTTTTAACAGTATCTCCCTCGACTGGTGTAAGTGCATGTTTAGTTTAACCTTAAGGTATTAATTTTTAGTTATTTTGACTTCTGTAAGTGTTCTTTTTCCGCATTTTAACAGCAATAAAGTTATTATAATTTATCAGCGCCAAATAAGCATTAGTGGATTGCCTAATTTTATTAAAATTTTATTATAGGTACATAATTTATTTTCAACATAATATAATATTTATCGCACAATTGATATTTGATTATTCTGGTAATATACATGAAGGCGATCATTGGTTTGTGTACCTTTCCTTTTCGCACGTTTCTTCGAACTAACTATTGCTTCAGTTTAATGTTCCTTTTTAATAGATACTTCGTTCTGAACAACATAAAGCGTTGCTCGGTTCTTTAATGACTGCACTAACGTTCAATTTGGCCGAGAAATAATTAAGTACGTTAAGAACGAGACGTTTCTCCTTATGGGTGAATTATTCTCCAGTGCGTCGTTTTGAAGGGCCAGCTTGAACTTCCACTTCCATATCGAAGAATCGAAGAAATTTATACAAAATTAAGTTCGATAACAGAATTATAGAAAATACTCATCATAACTTTAAAAGACGCTTGTACTAAGTTTAAGCGTTCTGAAAGGAACGAATTTTAATAAATGGAGTTGGTTTAATTTGAAAAATAAAGTACTGCAAATGAACAATAATATGAAAGTATATGTTCCTAAATGACACTTTACGTTTGACAACATTGCCATGAAAGAAAAGGATAGCGTTATTTGTAGATGAATAAAGATAGTAAAAGAGGCATTTAGTCCATAAGAGCCCGTACTGCACTTGGAGGCTTGGACAGACTATAGTACAAAATTGCAGAGACAATTTAATTCATCTGTCAAAAACAATGCATTCTAGTATACGTTTTTTCACTTTCACACCGGGTATACTGCTATACCAATTGTCACGAGTCAGAGCAGTTGTGTCATAACTAACTTTGTTTCATTATCACCTTTAGAACTCGCCTATTGTACCCGAGAGGATGTAGGTAGAACTGAATTAGGTTGGCAATTTTATCCGGTGTTGTCAATCATTTCTGATATTAAACATTTGACATAACACATATTTTCTGATATTTTGTTGGTGTCAGTTATTATGTGATAAAATAAACGTAACTCCTGAAGCTGAGATGTGACAGTTGTCAAACTGTAATTTTTACAATCTGACAACATCGGCGTTCTCTGACAGTATTAGTGACGCAGCTGCTCTGACCTACCAGAGTAGGTATGTTTCCAAGTAGATAAACTACATGTTGATATGTTTTCATGGTAATGATAGAGAAATTCTATCAGTAACGCTTAAAATATAGTTTATTATTTTTAATGAAATGATTCATTAAATTGTCTTACCAAATACCATTCCAGCTTGTGTTTTTTCCCAGGCCAAACATTCATTTTGGCAAAACTCAAGCTTTGTTGCTTTTACGTAATACGACTCGAGCAAATAACAAAAGGTAAAATCGTTCCACCTTCGGTGTCGGGATTTTTCCATGCTATTTTCTCTCGTCAATTACCAAGCTTTCGTTCGTTTCACAATGAAAGTTTGTCTGAATAAACACAAGTTCTTATGGTATTACCCCCGAATATTAGGCTAGTCCTTCCAGTGCCAATTTTTAACAAATGAAAATCTTTAGTTTGTTATATTTTTCAGGTATCACATAGAAAACTAATTAATTGTAAGATTTGTTAAATTAAAGGTACCTACCTACTTCGCAATGAGGTATTTTATTAAATAAATCCCGAATTTTTGTATAAAATGGACGTGTTCGTACAATAGTCCTCCGAATACGATGCGCACTCAAAGTTCTGTAGAAAATTTTTCATTATCACTCATGCTTGATACACTTGGAAATGGCAAGTGCATCAAGTATCCGTAGCATCACCACAAAAATTGTCGAAATAACTTTGAGTACTTATCATATTATATATTTTATTTGATTGTTCTTTGACGTGTTCTTGTTTATGTTTTTAATATTACGCGTTCTTCTAGTGTGATTGATAATAAAACCATGTTTAATAGTTTGCTTTTTTACTTTCACGTATACTACGTATACACAGTATTGCAATCGAAAAAAATTTTGAAATTTGTTTTTGGCGGATTTCAACTTTTTCGTGTTCCCTGAGTCGAAAAACATCGATTTCGCGAAAAGAAATTTTCGTGTATGTCTGTCTGTTTGTGTGTGACTCCGAGACGATTTGATCGATTTTAATGAGATTTGACATGGGCCCCTACATCTGAAAGTTATCTATAAAACTAGCTTTTCGTAAAAATCAATTAATGGGGGGGGGGGGGCGAAATGAAGGTGTTTTTTGGGGGTGCATTTCTAAAACCAAAGCCAGAAAGTCTATCTTTGTTGAAAAGTTAATAACCCTAACCCCCACCGAACAAAATTTTGTAAAAAATTTAAAATTCAAAATGGGGACCAATATGGCGATTTTAGTACATTTCGGTGCTTGCGCTGTCACTAAGAAACCATAAAAGTTACTTGCAATTTGAAACTCGCAACTTGTAAATAAAAGTACATGCTTTCGAACGGTATTGTAGATATTTTTGAAAAAAATAAAATGCTGCCCTTAATTACGGGGTTAAAATTGCCATTTTTTCAAAACTGATTTTCTCAAAAACGGCTCTGGTAATTTTTAATTAATGAACGTACTTTATAGTCACGAATAACGAAAATATAATAAGCTTTATGAGATTTCTCTAACTTATCCAGAACGGAGTTTTTCAAATTTGAATCCCTCATAACCGCTTCTGATAAATCTTGGAATTAAGGGATTATATAGAAGACATACATAACTGCTAAAGTGCTACATTGAAATATTTTTGTTAAATTAGGCAATCCTAATACTTGTTATGTATCTGACTAGTGTTACTATAGACACAGCCATGTAGACTGTCAAAGGTTTAAAATAAAAATAAGAAAACATTATTAGATAGCATAATGTACAAGTGCAATGTTGTTCTGTGTTTATCAATAAATAGTTTAAATATAAAAACTGTGTAGTAATTGAGGTTCGACGAGTACCAAGATATTCATAAACTTTGTAACCTACTTCCCAGTTACTCAATACGTTATGGGCCCAGTGTGCCCAGTGTTTTAAGGCAAAACAAAGGTTTGGAAATTGGTAAAAAATGACGTCACGCGCGGAAAATTTTGCTGTTGAAAAGTACGGAATTTGTCAGTTCTACGGTAACGACTATGACCATTGGATATTTAGAATGGAAACCATATTAGACCAAAATGGGGTAAAATGTACAATTGAAAATGAAATTGAATCGCCGCCAACGGAACAACAGGTAAAACTAGATAGGAAAAGCAAGGCAATTATTGTGCAATGTGTCGCAAATTCGCACTTGGAATACATAAAAGACAAAAGGACCGCATACCAAATGTGGTGTGCACTAGCAAAGGTTTTTCAAAGAAAAGGAATTGCAAGTCAATTGTATTTAAGACGAAAACTGTTAACATTCAAACTAGAAAAAGGTGAAACTTTAGAAAGCCACTTTATAAAGTTCGAAGAAACTATACGAGAGCTCATATCTGTAGGGGCTAGTCTAGAGGAAATTGATGTTGTGTGTCATTTGCTACTAACACTGCCTGTTAGCTACGATGCTATAGTAACAGCGCTGGAAACTTTAGAACACTCTAGAGTTTGTAAAAGGAAAAAAAAGGGTGCTGGAAATTGTGCACAGCGACATCTGTGGGCCAATTACGCCTACTACATATGACGATAAAAAATATTTTGTCACTTTTCTAGATGACTTTACTCATTTTCGTGTAGTATACCTTATAAAAAATAAGAGTGATATGTTTTAAATGTTTTAAAGAGTATGAAGCCTTTGTTACTAACTTAGCTCGTTACAGGATTGATTCTATTCAATGTGACAATGGCGCGGAATATTGTTCAAATCAATTTATTGTTTTTTGTAAGTCCAAGGGCATAAGGTTTAGATACACGGTGGCATATAATCCAGAAATGAATGGTAGTGCTGAGAGATTAAATAGAACACTACTGGAAAAAGGTAGAGCATTAATATTACAATCAAAGTTGCCAAAATCATTGTGGGGGGAATCGATTCTTTGTGCAGCTTATTCGTTAAATCGTACATCAACTGCTTGTTTAAAAATTGTTACTCCCGCTGAAATGTTTTATAAAGTAAAACCTGATTTAAAGAATTTAAAAGTTTTTGTTAGTCTTATTTATTGTCATATACCAAAAGAAAAGCAGGTATCTAATTTTGACTCTAAAAGTGAGGTTAATATAATGATAGGATATGCTAATAACGGATATAGGGTTTGGAATCCTATAAAACA
Organism: Vesta saturnalis; assembly: GCA_036346205.1. Taxonomy (NCBI): domain Eukaryota; kingdom Metazoa; phylum Arthropoda; class Insecta; order Coleoptera; family Lampyridae; genus Vesta; species Vesta saturnalis. The sequence continues at coordinate 803,059 of JARFJB010001939.1, read as the reverse complement.
AAAGGTTAAAATAGTTAGGAATGTTATTTTTGATGAGTCTAAAAATATAAGTAACTTAAAAGTAAATACTACTCTGATTGACCTATTTGAGCATGAATATCCAAGTATTGAGGTTATAGGTGATAGAGAGGAGGAAAATAAGCATGCGGTAAGTGAGAATGAAACTCCAGGTCCTGACACAGATGAGGAAAAGGATAAGGAGGAAACTGAGGTAAGGAAAAGTAATAGAATAAGAAAAACTCCAGCTTATTATGCTAATTATAGTTTAAATGATGAAATTGAGCATTTTACTTTAAATGTTTCAACTTTTGTTGACAATGTACCAGATAGTTTAGAAAGGGCTAAAGAATCTTCTGATTACAAGTTTTGGAAAAGGGCTGTAGATGAGCAAATAAAATCTTTAATAAAAAATAATACCTGGACATTGGTTAAAAGACCTGAAAATGTTAGGTTGCTAGATAGTAAATGGATATTTCGAATTAAAACTGATGATACAGGAAATAAAGTAAAGTATAAAGCTAGGCTCGTTGCAAAGGGCTTTATGTAGAAAGAGGGTTTTGACTTCCATGAGACTTAGCACCTGTAGCAAGGTTAAGTACTGTAAGAACTTTATTGGCTGTTACCAACTTTAAAAATTGAATAAATGGATGTCAAATCCGCCTTTCTACACGGAAAAATTGAGGAAACTTTTATATGTCAATTCCATAGGGTTTTGTAAATAATAAAAAAGGAAAAGTATGTAGGTAAGTCGAATAAAGCACATTATGGGCTTAAACAGGCTCCATATTACTGGAATAAAAGGTTTAATGAATTTGCAGAAAAGGAAAATTGTGTAAGGTCTGTAAATGATCCTTGTCTTTATTATAAACAGTCAGACAGTAATGTAACTTGTATGTTGTTATATGTGGATGACATTTTGTTAACTAGTAGTGATGAAAATAAATTAAATAATTTAAAGGAAAAACTAAAACAAGAATTTGAAATGCAATACTTTGGTAATTTGAAAACGTTTTTAGGTATTAATGTGAAACGGAATGAAAATTGCATTTATTTAAGTCAAAAGAATTACATAATTAATTTGCTTAAACGTTTTAATATGAGTGACTGTAGACCAGTAAATACACCTTTAGAAGTGGGAAATTTAAAAATTGATGCTAATAGTCCCAGTGTTGATAAACCTGTTAGGGAATTAGTTGGGTGTTTGATGTATCTGATGTTGGCTACTAGGCCTGATCTAAGTATGTCTGTGAATTTATGCGGTAGATACCAAAGTACGCCTACTGAACATTGATGGAAAAATCTCAAACGTATTTTAAGATATCTTAAGGGGACTATAGATTTAGAACTGTGTTTTTCGCTAAATGATGTTGGTTTAGTCGGATATGCAGATTCAGATTGGGCTGGTGATGATACGGATAGAAAGTCAACCAATGGGTATTTATTTAAAGTGTTTGGTGGTACAGTGAGCACGAAAAAGCAAGCCACTGTAGCTACTTCGTCTACCGAAGCAGAGTATGTTGCATTAGCTTAGGCAGCAAAAGAAGGGATTTGGTTATCTAACCTGTTGTGTGACCTTGGGTTGGCAAAAACTAGTTTTGTTATATTTGATGATAACCAATCTTGTATAAAGTTGACAAAGAGGTTTGATCATAAAAGGATGTAAAATTCAATTTTATAAAGGACTTAGTTGTTGAGTATATATCTACAAAGTGTTGTTGAGTATATATCTACAAAGGAACAAATTGCCGACATCTTTCAGGTGATTTGTTCAGAAAACATAAATTAGGCTTAGACCTGTTATGTAATTAGAATTTAGGTACTTTGCTTTGTATGACAAATTGTTTTTTGTTTAATATGTTTGTTTTGCGAAAGTATTTGGATTGAGTGGGGTGATAAATTAGGCAATCCTAATACCTGTTATGTATCCGACTAGTTTTACTATAAACACAGCCATGTAAACTATCAAAGGTTTAAAATAAAAATTAAAAAAACATTATTAGATGGCATAATGTACAACGTGATCAATCTCAAGTGTACTGTAGTGGTATGACAAAAATCCCTAGTTGTTAATATTGTTGTGTTTTGCAGTTGGCTACTTTGGATTTTGTGTGGTTTTAGTCGTTTTAGTTTATGTCACTTTATTCCATATTATACCTTCGTTTTTCACTTTTGTATTTTCTTGAGTGTGATAACTAATGTGTACCTAAGGAGTTAAAAAAAATTTGTAAAAGACATTGTTATTCCATAAACATGTACTGTAAATTTTATTTAATTATAATGAAATTATAACATTTAAATACTTAAGTTTCATTATTTTGTAATGATGTAATCCAATCATTAAATAATATTTTATTCATTATTCATATTAATCAAATACAAAATAGTCATTATTTAAATTAAGATAATATTTTATAATATGTATAAGTTATAAGATATTCACAAACTTTGTAACCTACTTCCCAGTTGCTCAATAATTTTTAGCGGTTCCGGTTTTTCCGAAAATAACAAAAAGAATTATTTTAAAAATTTTTTTAATATCTTATATCAAAGTTTCAAAAATAAAGTATTTTAAAGCTGATTTCTCACGCTATACAAATACGTAAAAATATACAGTGATTTGCAAAATATAAGGTGAATAAGAAAAAAATCATTTTTGTAGGAAAGTATATCTTATTATATTGCAAGTTATAGTGACTGACCTATCAACGCATAGCTTTTAAATTTACATATTTTATAGCCACATATAACGAAAATATAATGACCTTTATGAGATTTCTATCTTATCCAGGACCGGAGTTATAAGGGATTGAAATTTTAAAATTTCAATCCCTTATCACTAGCTTTCTAATAAAAATGAAATCTTGAATGAAGGAGTTACATAGTAGATATACATAGCTGCCAAACTGTTATATTCTATTATTTTTAGCGCTTCCCGTTTTCCAGAAAATAAAAAAAAAATTATTATTTTAATTTTGTTTAATATTTTATATATAAAATATGTAAAAATATACAGTGATTTGCAAAATACAGGGCGAATAAGAAAAAAATAATTTTGCAGGTAGGTATATTTTATTACATTGCAAGCTATACGGAGTTAGTTTCCTTATATGAGAAAGTGTTGTTGCCGAAGTCCATCGATCAGATCTTTTCTGACAAAACAAAAAACAAGTTCTTTTTTACTGAGAGTAAATTTAAGATAATTTTCTCATTTGAACGGCCGCCATTGTGAAACGGCGCGACAGAATTGCACCAAAATCTATGAACGTACTGAGTGAAACAAGAGCTTTCAAATGATGTATCATATATTGTCATTTAAGAAAAATGTCAATGACTCATATTTTTTACAGATGTCAATAAAAAAAACAAATGAATTCAATGAGAATGTGGGAAAGTGAAAAACTAAATCAACGTGTTCGAGCGTTTTCCATAACACCTGATAAACTCTGGGGACTTTTGGTATAATTATCCCCAAACACGCTTAATCCTTCTCAATTTATGCAGTACATACACATAATTGTATACTAAGGAAACGATTTTTTTAATTTAACGGATATTTTAAGCTTTCTACAAATTGATTTTAGTGCTTAAACTAGATATATTAGATTGTACGTACCTGAAAATCAAAGTCTTTAAAAATGTCGACTGTATTAATATCAGCTTCTGATCCGACAACGAGTGGACATATATCTTCTGGTTTACTTTTTAATTTTGATGTTAAAGTTTGTGCATCTGGAGACAATTCCACTAATTCTGCTCTTCTACCAATTCCATGATTTGCATCTACTATTTCATTTGTATCACTACGCATAACTTCAGTTACATAACTAGCGTAATATACACAGAGTATAATTGTTATTACAAATGCGCAAATAGCAAAAGTCTTCGGAGACAATCTCACAAATATTTTAGCAACCATTATAAAATATTAATTTGAAATCTTAGTATATTTTCAACTAAAATACATTTTCCCTTAAAGCTTGTTGAAACAAAGTTAAATCGAGCCTAACTACTAAAGTTTTTATTACATATAAAAGGTTTACGAGGTAAAACCCAATTAAGGCTCAAGAACATTAAACCGGGTTCCGCTTTTCCTAGAGATTCGCGCACTGCTTTTCCCTTAATGTACATTTTTTCTTATACATAACTGTATTCTTCGATGATGGTTTTTCCAAGACATCTCTGTAACAAAAAATTTAAATTAGAAAATAACCTTTTTTTGTTGAATAGTATAAGTTCTTAAAGACTCTTTGTTTTTACATTTCCATAATTACGTAAATTTTGTGCTCTTTTTAAGAAAAAGCGAATTTGTTTGTAAGTAAAGTACTAAAAGCTTTTGAAGTAAAAAAATCAATAAATATATATTATTGTTCACGTTCAGTGATAAAGTTACTATCAACGCCCGTTTTAGACATTTCAAAATCGTTTATGAAGTTGGAAGATAGTAAACACGTTATTAGACAATCTAATAGTATTAATACAAGAAAACTATTACAAAATATGAAAATCGCCTAGAGTACCTCTAGGCGATCTTCATTTTTCACAATAATTTTCATGTATTAATAAACCCATTCTAGAATATCCAGTCTTGTAGAAACTGCTAATTTGGTAAAGCATCCCGTTTAAAACAGACATTTACAGGGTGTCCGGGAATTGCGTATAAACCGTAAGATTAGAGATTCTTCAGTTTAAAGTAACCCAACATACCTTACTCCAGAATTGTATAGTGACGCAGGTTGCTAAAGTAAAAAATGTAAAACAGTTTTTCTTTAATAAGCGCTAAAATTGTGATTGTATTACCTTAAAAATTTTCATAGGGTGTTTTGAAAGGGGAAAGATCGGAATTTGATATTATTTTTTACCTACCGCGCAACTAATCACGAACGGCGAAACTTTTTGACTGCACTCTGTATAACAAATTTTAGTACATAGTTTTTTGCATCACTAGGCTAGAAACGATCATTTTGCGAGTATGATCAGAATTGTGAATACTCGAAAAAATAGTTTCTGCACGTGTGATACACAACATTATTTGTGTTGACGCTATTAATTCATTAAAAACTTGCAAATATTTGTTTAGTGACGCCATCATATTTTAAGTTACGTTGGTAGCATTGAACATCTACGCATAAAACGGCTCTAATATGTATGACAGCTCTCGGCAAATGTTTCTGGATGACATTGAGGATTGAAAAACCAGTGTGCCGGGTGGAAGCACAAAAAAAGATTAGATACCTTAACGCTCAAAAACTGTATGCTTTATGAAAATTTGCTAAAGTTAACCGTTAGAGATATTCGCTAGTTGATAGACTTGATTGAATGCAAATGGGCGCCATTTTCTTCAATAGTGAAGGGAAGTATGTACTATAAATTGAGTATAAACCTAATTAATTCTATCAAAATTATCCTAACAACAGTTAATAAATTAATGAAAATCTCTTAAAAGATTAACTTAAGAAACTTTCAAGAAGATCGGCAAGATCTATTATTTAATTGTTTTTTACTAAAATTAGTATATGATATACAAGTGTCGGCGTTTTAATTACATGAAAGATGAAACTTCAGATAGGTGGCGTCTCCTATGTGGTACGTGAAAAATAATTCAAAACTTTTTTCTTACTATTCAATTTATTGCTGACCTTACCTTTTAAAGTTTTTGAACTGATCAACTTTTAAAATCATTGCAAATATTAAACCAAACATGTTTGTATAAAATAAAAGTAAAGCTCACTTTCTAAGTTTCTATTCATAAATTCCGATATAAAAACATTTGACATTTAGAACTCACAACGGTGATATAATAATCAGTTTTATAAACTGGCCATGCTTATATGAGTGTTACTTATTTCATACACGCTTTTACTTTGTTATTTATCAATAGTTATTTATACTCCGAGAGCTACGATTTTTGCCGGTTAAAATATGATAAACTACTTTTTGCAAAGTTTGCTTGAAAAAGATTGAGATATTCTTTATTAAATGCCCGAGACGACAGATCGAAGGGTTTTTTATGAATTATTACCAAGTCGAAAGCATTATCATTTAGTAAAATTAATTAAAAGTAGCTTGTGACATGTCATTATAACAGTGAAAAAATGTAGACCGGGGGATATACGTTAAGATTATTTCCAGAATGACATTTAGTTGGGTGGTAATTTAAAATAAACTAAACAGAGTCTGTCAATCTAACGCCCATCACTAATTTGAAAACTTGATCCAGTTATAAAATGAGTTTTTTGTTGAAATAATTACAATTATTTCTTATAAAGATAGGTTTTTAGTTATAATATAATAAATATATTATAACTAAAATACAAAACATATTAATGCATCTTGTAATACACAGGGTCGCTGTTAAAGATGGAACCAAAACTCTAGTGCTTAAACGGTGCAACATACAAAACTCAAAATTTCCGAATTGAAACTAAATGTATTTGCGCATATTTTTGCACACTTAATTTTCTTCTTGATTGTTTTAAATAGCAACATATGTCACGTGATATATCATTTAAAAGGATTTAACACACATGGGGTCTAACCACAACAGAAAGAACATTACAAACGTTTTCTAATAGGAAGCGTAGGAGACCGTGAATGAAACCCAAGAAGTCAATATAGCAACTTTGTGTTACGTAGATGTTATGTTTATTTTAATTATAAATTATTTTTTGATAAATGTAAAAGTGACATAGGGTTTAGATTAAATTGTTATATTGCTTCAATAAAATAGTTTAAGTTTACATAAATATACATAATTATCGTCACATGCACGGCTTCCCATTAGAAAAACGTTTGTAATACCTTTTCTGTTGTGTTTAGACTCCATGTATGATACATTTTTTGTAATCAGGATGTTAAACCCTCTCAAATGGTATATCACATGACCTATGTTGCTATTTAAAAAAATCAAGATGCTTAACATTTCTATATGCGCAAATACACTTAGTTTCAATTCGGAAATGTTGGGCTTTGTATGTTGAACCGTTTAATCACTAGAGCTTTGGTTCCATTTTTAACAACAACGCTGGATGTGTTTAACTTAAGTTTCCGCATTATTGAAGACGATCGTGCGTACTTACTTTGATCTCTTTCTAGTTTTACTATACTAATTGATTGATGTAACGGCACACCAATATGGCTGAAAAGCATATTTTTTCTGGCCTTGCCACTTTTCAAGTTTGGAAGTTCCCTTAAAAACATTTAAAAAAATAAAGAAAGTCTAAAATAAAATAGGTTACAAACGGTTGTCAAGTACTTGAGAAAAAATCAAAGTAAATGAATACGACTCAAGTGCGAAATCAGTCCTTCTCGGGACTAAGCCTGGTAACGAAAGCAGAGTGCGCTTGCGAAACACCGCGCTTAATCAAACCTAAAAATCATGTTAATTAGGTTATTCTGGGAGGGATAATCCCAAACAAGAGAGTAAAACTTATATTCTAAACACTGTTACATAGGGTGTAAAAAGTCCTTCACATTTAGCAGCATTGATTAATTAATTTCCAGGGGCGTGCGGTGAGATTTGGGACAAGGGAAGCAATTTTTCAAAACTTACCTATTTATAATGTAGTTGTATTCTTCTATCTTTTTTCGCAAACTCGTCTATAATTTCGTCGTAGAAACGCGGATGCTGCGACAATTCCTGAACAAGATTGTTTTCAATAGCCAACAGGGACACATCTGACAGTCGATGTTGTCCTGTCGAACTCCGCAAATAAGTCTTAATTCGTTTAAGCGCAGAAAAACTACGTTCGACCGAGGCACTAGTAGCAGGGATTGTCAACACTAACTCACATAATTTTACTACCTCTGAATATGCGTTTGTCAAATCTGTACCTTTCAAGAAAGCCAATAACTCACTTGCAGAATTTTTTTTATCGGTGTCTTCAGTATCATATATAACTGTAAGTTCCGAACGTAACAAAACTAAATCAAAAAACTGTCCATAATGATGCATTAAACATTGTAGCTGGGGTGCCGGAAAATGTTTTCCCTTAAACGCATTAAAATTACACAATTCAAGAAAGTTTAGTTCTTTAAAGTTTTTAAACCTGTTGTATATTTCTTGATAAATCTGATCCAAAATTTTATAAAAAAGTCGTCGATAGCACGTTTTAATATCTCCAACATTATCCGTGCGCACGCGTTTTCTTTGTGGTTCCAAACCGATACCGATACTATTCGTGTTTTCCCAACATTTATCAAAGTCTTCTCTTTTTTTGTTTATAATATTCTTAAATTCACAAATTTTCTTTATACAGAATCCGATATCGTTTGTTTTACATTGTAATATATTAAATACATTATCAGAAAATGGAAATATTTCTGAAAAAACAAGAAGTATAAAGTTAAAGTTAAAATCCTCTAGAACTATTTAAAGTGTCTGTATCCCACTTATCGCTATTTTCCAATATACTTTCAAATAATTCAATTATGGATTCGCGATGTTCAAAAATTGTTAATACTAGCCTGCCATTGTAACTCCAGCGCGTAGCGGCAACTTTCGGTAGTCTTCGCTTTACAATTGTATCCAATGCTTGTGTACGTTTAGTAGATTTGGAAAAAAAAGCAGCCATTCCACTCAAAGTTGCAAAAAACACTTTACATTCTTTAATCTGCATAACTGATTGGGACAAAACTAAGTTTAATTTGTGCGCACAACAGTGTATAAAAATTGCACACGGATAAGTTTCTCGCACTTTTACTTGAAGGCCACCTAAATGTCCAGCCATTACAGCAGCACCGTCATAACTTTGAGCGACCAATTTTTCAGAGGCATTAATATTTTTAATAAGTTCACATACAATTTTATACAGTGCGTCGGCCGTTCTGTCTTCTGACACGTTAATAAAACCTAAACATCTTTCCTGTACGTTGCCGTCTCGATTTACAAATCGCACCACACTAGAAAGCTGACTAAAATTAGTAACATCAGTTGTTTCGTCCAAAATAATAGATATAAAACGCGCTTGTTTAATTTCTTCTTTAATTTTGTTTAAAATAACAGTCGAAGTTGCAGAAATTAGATCGTTTTGAATTCGATTTGAAGTACCTTGAAACACACTGCTCTGTTCTAAATGACTTTTTAAACAAGGATCATATTTACATAATAGAGAAACAAGATCTAAATAATTGCCTCTATTTGCAGAATACATTGATTCATCGTGACCACGAAATCCAAGTTCATGAAGGGCAAGGAAACACACAACATCAATAAGTCTTTTAGCACATCTCTATTTTTATTAACTAGTTCATTATGTTGTTGATGACTAACTTGTAACTGTATATCTAAAGAATGTTCGATTCGTGTTTTCCAAAAACTTTTTCTTTGATAACAGCTTGCAAGTGGTTCTTAGAGCTAATGTGACGTTTTACTACTTTATGTAAATTATTTAAATCAAAACCGAAGTAATTCCACACACCATGTTCATTAACAAAAAGCAAACATGGCCAACAAAAAGTTTATTTCTTATTTCACAACCGTCAGCCACAAATACTGTTCATAATATTTATCGGCACTAAAATGTCAGTACACGTTTTAATTTTGGTGGTCAAATTTTTCATTTCAGGCTTTGACCTACCCCATTAATAATATTTCTCTTTCGCAAAACTTTGAGAAGAAAATCCTTTATTTAATACAAAACACACTACACAATTACACGGATTTGCAGTTTCAATAGCCGCTACTTCTACACAGTCTCCTGGTAACTCTCTCGCGGCTCGTTCAGACGTACTTGTCCCATCCATCTTCGAAACTGCACTAAAACCCTTGTATTTAATTTTAAAATTGCTTATTCAGTGACAAGCGCTCGCAACTTGACCTCTCGCCTCCTTCGCTTGACCCCGTAAAATTCTGTATTTGAACGAATAAGCAACAAAGTTTGTTGCGTTTGTGTGTCGAACAGGTATCGACAGTGTGTACTGTGTACGCGAAAGACGCACTATGTGCATTTTCATTCGAACGACAAAGACAATGTGATATACTAATATATTATCTTTCGCTCTTATGCATACACAAATGACAAAATACATGATATTCAACTTTAAATGCTGCTTCTCCTGTAAGGATTTTATTCTATGGGGAGTACACTCGTATTACGGGTTACGCGATCGCTGGCGCTAATAAGGCCCATTTCTAAAATTTCTTTTTTATTTGAGTTTTTCAATTTTTTGGTCATTTAAGGTTTGTGATAGGGGAAGCAATGCTTCCGTTGCATACATGGACCGCTCGCCCCTGTTAATTTCATTACTCAATGAGCATTTAGCGTTGTAACACGAGATTCAGTATTCACAGGCATCGCGAAGTATACTAGAAAAGTTTTACATGCGTGATTTCTTAAGCGATCGGATTCAGGCGAATCAGCTAAACGTGTAATAAGAGAGTTTATAGAAATTTTGAACAAAGCTCAGATGACGTTAAGAAAGTTTATTTCAAATGACCCTTCCGTTTTACCTATTGATGATTTATTTACCGCTCCTCTTAGTGAATGCGACAACGCCAAAACACTGGGGGTTCGTTGGGACCCACGGGGGGATTCACTATCGTTCCACCTGTCATGCATTCGAAAGTCATATTGTTTGAGCCGCTTGGGTTGATATCATTTAATAGTAAAAGATACAATTATTGTTCAAAAATTATGGGTAGCTTGTGTAACATTTCTAAAATGGTTTTAGCGAGATTCACGGTCTTACCACACTATATCGATGTTTATCTGCATGGTTCCGCTGACACTATCTCGGTCGCTTACGGCTCTTGTTTGTATGTGCGTTGTGTTAGTATGGATGGAATCTACGTAAATCTACTTTGTTCAAAGGCTCGCGTGGCCACAATAAAATATTTAGCTACAATGCCACGTTTGAAATTATGCGCCAATGTTCTATCACAACAAAAAGGTATGACTTACTTAACTTCCAGCAAGATTTTTTATGGACAGATTCTACCATTGCCATTGCATGGTTGTGTTCCACACCCAAGTATAAGTTGTTTGTTGCCAATCGCAAAGCGGTCACTGAGGAATTTACCAGCACTAGCGATTGATATCACATATCTAGTAAATTAAATCCAGTGGATCTTATTTCTCGGAGTGCAGGCAGCAATTGCGTGAGAGTAAATTATTTTACGAAAGTATTGCGTGTTATGCATACACGTTACGTTTCGTACATAACATGAAACACTCGATCGAGGATCATAAAGTATCCGTGCTCACGAGGTAGGAAATTTTTACAAGAATTGAATGCGTTAGTAAAGGTTGTTCAAAAATAATGTTTTGGTTCAGAAATCGAAAAATTAAGAAAAACGTACTTGCAAAAAATTAAAAGGTACGTGTTTTCACGCATAATGCGTATTTTTAGAGCTGCAGGGATCCCTCACCGTTGGTGGAAAAATCGGCCAGATTAACTTAGATTATACCAAAATTCATCCATTTTCATCGCCGAAAAAACATGCATTCGTATCGCTACTTGTTTAATAGTATCACATAAAACACTTGCACTGCTAATCTCAACAATTATTAGCAATTTGAGGAAACAATTTTGGATAATTTCGGAAAAAAACTTTATGCAAACTTGTGGTCGGTGAATGCATCCGATGCTTAACTATAAACTTTTATTTGTTGGAGCTAAGATGAGCGATTTGTCGCAATGTCGTCTGCGCCCGTTTATCTCCTGTTTTACCTATATGGGTGTGACGTTAGTTTACGGGTTATTTCTTTATCAAGAATAGTTACCAAAGAAAAGTTCAATTAATCAAAGCATACATTAAAGGATTCCATGAGGATGGTTCTGTGCATTTAATTCATACATTTGATATTTATTAATCCTTTTGTTTTCTATAACCAGTACTAATACAAGAGAGTGAGAATAAAGACAATAATGAGCAGATTCTACAAAAGCTAGTTGCCCGACAATAGACACAAGAACCCGTAGGGCTCGAGTGGCCACTGGCAAATGGGAACAAGCTTAAGAAGAAATCTAGAGAATTATTTTCTGATTTATTTTCATGATCAAGTTATATTTAACTAAGCTACTTTTGGTTTATACATATCATTCAAACACATGGATGGAGATCAACACAAACAAAAGCTACTACGCAATAATCACTAGAGATTGATATGTGATAACACGAGTTAAACCCGATGAAAAGTAAACGAGTGCGAAGCACGAGTTTAATTTTCTAAAGGCTTTAACGAGTGATAATAAGCATAGCACGAGTTATATTTACAAAGAGAATGCAATGAAGATTTTTAATAAAATATACAGAGTGGCCTAACGAGAACGGTGTGGAAGATTGTATAAAGACGAATTAAGTTATAAAAACAATTTTTGGACTAGTGATAGATATCAATAGGCACTACATTTTAAAAATATTTTAATCATACAGAAATATCAAAAATATCCCACTTGCGAGCGCCACTGTTTTGTTCGGTGACTTTTGGTTATTTAAAATGACAAAAAATAATTGGTGGTCCTGTAGTATTTTGAAATATTCAGATTTTTTTAAATAGTGTACAGAGCGTGTCACTGTAAAAACAACTTTTTTTAATTTTTTTAAATAACAGAAAATTGTTTGTGGTCCTGTAGTATTTTGAAATTTCTTAATTTTCAGATTTTTTTTAGTAATTTAGTAATTTGCCATTGTTTGTAAATAAAACTTAAAAAAAATTTTTTTTAATGCCCCACCCCCCAGCTGATCATCTCAATCGATGCATTGTTTGATATTCTTTCTTTTTCATCAAGCATGTCTTCTACCTAAAATTACTAATGTTCAAAATATTTTCAGTTTAGTTGTGAAATTGCGATTGTAATACAAAAAGACTGAAAATAGAGGTATTAAGTTGGCCATGGGATTGTAGTTTCTTACTAAAAAATTGTTCAAGTAAAAATAAGAGTTAATATAACATTATTACAAATTGATTTAATGAATTATTTTAAATTTAACAAACTTTTTTGAACAAAATTAATGCATAAAACACCCTTGCTTCTAGGCAAATGTAAACCAGTCCTTAGTAAAATTTCTGAAGTACTCAATTTACAGATCCACGATTTCATTTTTGACGTCTTTTTGTAACTGTAAACGTATAAAGATGGTCATAAAATTGTAGTTGCATGCTAAAGAATTTTTTAATCAAGTTGTATTAATTTATAAAAGAAACTTTCGCGTTCTTTTTCATGCTAAAAAAATTTTCCAAGTAAAAACAAGAGTTAATATAACAACTACAAATTGACTGAATTAAATTATTTTAAATTTAACAGAATTTTCTGAACAAAATTGATGCATACTCTTACACAAGTCACTCTTCCGTTCAACGCAAATTTAAATCAATCATTAATGAAATTTCTAAATTTAAATCAGTCCTTGGTTACTGATCAAATACCAAAGATTATTTGGAATCAGTGTTTAAACATGCAATTAAAAAACAAGAGTGCCATGACAATATTGGGCTAAAAAAAGAAAAATTGTTTGTAATAATTGGTTCTATTCAGTTCAAATCTAATTTGTGTTTTTTATTCAAAGTGACGCTAAATATTCAGAAATTGGTTTTAATGATTTTTATTCTAGGAGAAGGTCAAAAAATTGCAAAAGTTCCTAATTTTCTCAGTTCTATATTATTCAGGGACGAAGTAATGGTTTAGTAAACAGACACAACATAGATTATTACAGCACTGAAAATCCTCATTGGATCAGGCATGTTGGCCAACCAAATCGGTGGTTACTAAATGTGTGGGGGGGAATTATTGGGTCCCATGTTATCGGTTGTTATTTCTTTGAAGTTACTCTAACCGGCGCGGTTATTTTTTAAGAGATGTGCTACCTTACCTCTTCAAAATATTAATGAAGCAGTTTACAGAAATATGTGGTTCCAGCATGATGGTGCACCCGCCCACTACCATCGAGACGTACGAACATTTTTAAACTACTGGAAAGAAATTCGTGGATAGGTCGAGGAGAACCCATTACTTCGCCATCGAGGTCACCTAATCTGATCCCACTCGATTTCTTTTTGTGGGGTTACGTAAGAGAGATTATGTGTATAAAGAAATTCCAACCACACCAGAAATTATGAAGGAAAGAATCAGAAAAATGTTTTCAAAATATCACATGGCTGACATTAGAGTTAGTGAAAAATAATTTTGTGCGACGTGTTAATAAATGTATTGAAGTTGAAGGAGGAACATTCGAGCATTTACTGAGAAATTGGTTTTTGATTTCTTTTTGTTTCATTTTACTGTTCTTGTTTTGTTGTAATTTGTATTTGATAATTTTATTACACAGTATCGCATATAATAATAATTATTTAAAGTTATTTTCACCAGTCTACTTACTGAAAACAATGCCTAGTTAATTTACAATATTAAGACAAATTTGGTAGAGCCAATAGATAAAAAATTAATTAAAAATACTTTCGAATTTTTACAGTAGAATTGAGAGTATCTCAAAACTTTGTAAGTAATAGATATTTAAGAACGCCAAAGTTTCTTTTATAAATTAATACAACTTGATTAAAAAATTCTTTAGGATAAAACTACAATTACATGACCATCTTTATACGTTTACATTACAAAAAGACGCAAAAAAATGAAATCGTTGATCTGAACATAATCAAATTGAGTACTTCAGAAAGTTTACTAAGGACTTATTTAAATTTTCCTAGAAGTAAGAGTGTTTTATGCATTAATTTTGTTAAAAAAAATCTGTATAAATTTAAAATAATTCATTAAATCAATTTGTAAATGTTATTTAACTCGTGTTTTTACTTGAAAATTTTTTTAGTAGGAAACTACAATCCCATGGCCAACTTAATACCTCTATTTTCAGTCTTCTTGTATTACAATCGCAATTTCACAAATAAACTGAAAATATTTTGAAAATTATTAATTTATAGGTATAAGGCATGTTGATGAAAAAGAAAGACTATCCAACAAAGCATCGAATGACACGAACATGGGGGGGGGGGTCATTTAAAAAGATTTAAAAACAAGTTTTTACAGTGACACGCTCTGTACATTATTTAAAAAAAATCTGAAAATTAAGATATTTCAAAATACTACAGGACCACCAAAAATTTTTTGTCATTTTAAAATAAACAAAAGTTGCCTAACAAATCAGTGGCGGCGACCGCAAGTGGGATAATTTTTCCGAAAAACAATTGAATATCTCTAAAACCAAAGAAGATAGACACATACAATTTGGTATTAAATGAAAGCGTATTTTATGAGCTTTCCAGAAATGTAATAATATAATAGGGTGTTTCATTAAGTTTAGTTTGCTCCAACAACATGAAACGCCCTGTATGATCAAAAATATATTTAAAATGTAGTACCTATTGATATCTACCCGTGGTCCAAAAATCATTTCTCTAACTTATTTCGTCTTTGTACAATCTTCCGCCTCCTCCTTTTTTGGCCACCCTGTATGTAAAAGTCAATAGACAGAACACATTTCATCAATCATTTATTTATTACAGTGCATATTTTTTACATTGAAAGTACAATTTTGATATATTGTTTACATTATTCATTTCCATTTTACTTTATTTTTTAATAACGTCAACCTGACAGTAAACAATAAAGAACTTTTATGTGCCTGGAGGTGGTGATAAAATTATCATCGATTTGATGGCCTCTTCTGCTCATTTATTTCTCTATTTGAACCAATCAAATTATACAAAAATTTACCTTGTGACGTGTGAATTGTATTCTCTTCATAAATATAACTCGTGCCATTTTCACATTGAAAGGACAATTTTTATATATTATTTAATGGTCGTGACTAGGGGCGCGCGAAAATTATAACCTCAATCTGTCTAAAGATGGAAACAAAAAGGAAAATTAAAATCTACGGTAACCTAGGATCCTTTCAAAGGATTGTAGATTTTAATTTTCGTTTTTATTTCCATTTTTTAGACAGATTGAGGTTATAATTCGCCAAATTACGCGTGCCCCTAGTCACGGCCTTATTTAATTAATTTCCATTTTACTTTATTTTTTTTTTGATAACGTTAATTTGTCAGTAAATAATAAAGATGATATTTATCTGGAGATGGTGACAAAATTATCATCGATTTGATAACCTCTTCTGCTCATTTACTTTTCTACTTGAACCAATCAATTTATATGAAAATGTATTATGTGACGTATGAATTGTATTCTTGTATCATAATGAAAGATTGGTTATGAGGTATACGCGTGATTAAGACATAAAACCTTTCATTGGCTT
Organism: Vesta saturnalis; assembly: GCA_036346205.1. Classification (NCBI taxonomy): domain Eukaryota; kingdom Metazoa; phylum Arthropoda; class Insecta; order Coleoptera; family Lampyridae; genus Vesta; species Vesta saturnalis. The sequence continues at coordinate 786,849 of JARFJB010001939.1, read as the reverse complement.
AAAAAAGTGTCACAAAATAATTAAATGTAATTAGTTGTTAATTTTTTTTTTATTTCTAAAATTTATGAAAATAAATGTAAACCTATTCTTTCAGTTCGAATGGAATGTTTTTTACTTCTGTCGGCCAGTTCGGCGATTGCTGATTATTTTTTCTTCTTAACAATTCCAAATAAAAAAATTACCAAGTGTGTCATTTTCTAGCTAGCTATTATTAATTACCAAAATTTGACTAGGTTAGCTGTCCGTTATTTCTGTATTTTCATGTAGAACTTTGCACATTCTTAAATAAAATCACAATGATATTTTCAGTTACACAAATGACGGTTCTAGAAGGAAGAGGGTTTAAAATAAAAACTTGGATGACAAGAGAAAATGGAAATGCTCGTAATATTAATACATTTTTATTTTCTTTTAAGATACAAGAAACAAAGTAATGTGTTTTGTGTTTCTTCGTGGATATAAAAAAGTAAACAGTATGAAACATTTTCTAAATTTATGAATTAGAATTTCTACAAAAACAAAATTTCTTGGTTGACAAAGAATTTATGAATTTAAAAAAAAAATTTAATTTCAGACATTTAAATAAAAAATAATTTCGACGTAACGTCCTACAACATAATCGTAAATCTGTTTATCTTCAAGAGACTAATAAATTACAGTCAATTTCGATAGCTTAAGTTGCGTTTTGTATGAGTATTATTCGAACCACATACGCCTTGCGCCATTATTCGTTTCAACCTAATAATGGGATTGAAGTTGAAACTAATACTGGGCTAGGGTGATTTTGATAGAAAATTTCAGATAGAAAAAAATCTGTCAGAATGATGCATACTTGTCATCAGTCATAAATTCGAAAGATATTTATTAGTCTCTCAAAGATAAAATAGTATATTGGGTTCGACGTGTAAGTTGATCAATATTTCGCTCAATTTTGTAGTCTCGTTACCGCCTCGACCGCAAACCCTGGGCTCAATAATGATCAACTTACACGTCTTACCTTATAATCTAATATTATATAGTTACACCACAGATAACTGTTATCTGTGGTTACACTAACTCAACAACTTAATTCAATAAAAACTAAATATTGCTTCTATGAAAAATTTTTTGTTGAGAGTAATAACAAAAAATCGTATTTATACAATTTTCAATTTAAATTGAGTGCCATTTGACTGCCAACGTATTAGGAAATGGGCAGTTATTGTAACTTGAAAGACCTTATTAAAACGAAAAAAGGATAGGGTTGTATAAGATTAACGCTAACAAAATCTGATAAGCAGAGCAATTTGAGTCAGTCAAAATATACGCATACGTTGCGTTTGTAAAGTGGCGGATAAATTCAATTAAAATTCGAATAGGAGTTAGGAAGAAAACGTTTGGAACCGTCGATTTTTATTTTCAATTTAGAATGTTTTTACGTAAAAGTGAAATGTAAAGGGTGTGTCGAGAAAGATATGACGTTATTGACTTTTTTCAAATGTCAACCTACACTTTTATTGCAGAACATATGGATGATGTTAATACAGGGTGTCCCAAACTTGCGTCCGCGGGATGGAATAGGATAACAAGATTTTGAAGTGTAGTAGATAAAACTAAAGCGCATATTTTAAAATTATATAAGGTTATACATGTGTTTCATTCATCAGGGTGAACCAAACATAGATTTTTTAAATGGGACACCCTGTATGTTATTTCAAATTTGGATTCAGCTCACTTCGGCCATTCTTTCAATAAAAGGTTTGATTATGTTATACAGGGTGGTTTAGAAGATTCTTAAGAAAAAATCGTACCTAAATGGATACCATGTATCATTTCTAATAGGAAATATACAAATGAGCACCGCTAACAA